>JAUMHF010000010.1:10032140-10074679 GCA_032359275.1 Microctenopoma steveboyesi | reverse complement strand
AAAAAGTGTAGGTACAAATGAAAAGCAAAGAGAGCAATTAAAGGTTTGGATTGAGAGTAGGCAGCGGAGCATCCAACACACAGCCTGCATAGAAATGAAAGCTGAACGCAGTTAACATGCAGACAGAGCATGTGGTTGCTCCTGGTAATCATCTTCAGCATGTTGCCTTGAAGCACACTTTGATTGAACATTAATGCACTTATAAATTGAGAAGCTTTAATGGCCGTTCAACATGCAGGAGATGGCGCTGGCCTCAGGTGCAGTCAGGAAAAATTAGCTACCCTGGAAGATTTTTTGACATAGAAGCCAGAATGCATGTTAATTGTGCATTAATTAGGTTGTGGCCTAGGCTGTCACTTTCTGGGAAGTAGAACATGCGAAGAAATGGCTGGAAAAAACAGTAGAAATGTACCGGAGTTAAACGTAGCTCGTAGTATGAGAAGTCGTGTTGTAAAAAGTTCCCATGCATAGGCATGAATATTGAGATTCGGCACAAGTGACGCGCATACAAATGCCCACTCCCGCATGCACATGCACGCAGGGCAGCGTCCAGGCACAAGTGGGAGTTTTTAATTAAGGGTTGGTACACACACTGATTAATTGATGCTACTGGCTCGCACGCGCGCGCTCAAGAAGGTTTTAGGCCTTAATCATCCATTACACAGCCACAAACATGAACGCAGAGTGCCTACACACACCACCAACACAAAGCACAGTGTTCTTTCAGACACTGACGTCCTCGTCCCGGTGTCTTAAATTATGCTGGAAGCTTGTTAATTGGGAATAAACAGATGGAGCTGATCAACCCTAATAACTGATGCAACAATCCTGAGCACTGGGGTTTTAAGACGTTGGTCCTTTAATTAAGAGCTTTCTAGAGAACGGAGGAACATTTCAAATGGTTGTAAACAGGATTTCTCTTTTAATCCGAACAGGAATATGGAGATCCTATGCTGGCAGTCATATTTCCAGCGGCCTGGTGAACATGTGGCGCACAGTGTCATGTTCAGTCAGGAGCGTTGAGTGTTGTCTCACTGTCCTGTTCTCAGGTATATCTGAATGACCAGAGATGATGAAGTCTCTCTCCACCTGTCCAGCGTTTAAGCAAGCCACACCCACAAACGGTTTAAAATGTATTCTGAACAGCTCACTTTGACGGTGGCGGTAAATGCAGTGTTATGTGTTAGAGCTTCTTTTGGTTTGGTTTTGTTTTTAATGCCATCATACATGCTGGTTATTTGACAGCTGGATCTGCTCGTTTCAGTTGCAACATCTGGCCGCCCAGTAGCACCGACAGTCTTTTCTTTTTCACACTGAGCCGCGGGTGTATCTGCATTCACTGTGCTCCCCTTAATATAAAATTCTATTACAAACCTCCACACGCTGGTCTGGAAGTGTCGGTTTTGCTCTTTAGACTTTGCTAACTGTTCAGCACGGTTCGTCAGGGCGTAGTGTAAAATCTCTCGCTCACCTCTTCACCCACAACCCCTTTCTCTTTCACGTGGCCTCGCTGCCGTTCGTCCTTGCACTCCCGACGGCACTAAGTGCTCGGCTCAGTGCCACATCGCGACGACCCCTCTTCCAAATTACAGCACAAATGCCTTTATAAGCATATACACAGTGAGTTATAATCATAAGGCAAACCAGTCCTGTACAAGATAATCTAATTGTCCATAAACGTAAAAGAACAAAGCAGTGTGTAATGTTCCTGTTTGCTGCAGAAGCTGCCCTGACCATAACAGCCCTGGAATTGAGACATTTACAGAGCTCACTGAGGCCCCACAGAGCCAGGAGGCCAGCAGAGCTGACATGTTTACAGCTGTCTTGGACAAAGCCTTTAACAGTGGCATTTCATCACCAGGTCTAGACTTCTAATAGATCGATGTCGACTCAAGGAGGCCATGAAAAGAAAGTGTCGCAGCATCTCCTTTAGGCTTTATACTTAGTTGGTCTAACATTCTGCTGGACGAAGGGAGCGCTCATGCAAAGAATATGGGAAATTTGGTGCTAGGGACGAATTGCACATTTCAGAAAGTACAACAAGTTCTGTCACAACAAAGCTCAGTGTAATTTTAATACTACTTGCACACAAGTAGAGAATGTTGCAGTCACAGGGTCTCCAAAAACAGCAAAAACCACTATCTACAGCTACGCATCCCACAGTACACAGGGTATCTTCTCTGGCTTTATGTTGCAAGCTGTGCAAATGGGCTGTTTTTAAGTCGAGAAAATGAGCATAGTCTGCAGCTCACGCAGCAGCTCCTTGATCAAAGAATGTATTTGCAGAAAAGTTCTTCCTTCAGGGCTTCAGGAAGCAGCTATGTTAAAGGAAATGTGACACTGCAGCACACAATTTGGCATGGGATTATTTACAATTAGGAATTTCAGGGGGTTTTACCCACTGGAAGCCTGTGGGCGGCAAAGAATCGCCATAAAAAAGGCAAAAAGTGGAATGACTTTGCTGCTAAGAAAGGCAGTCCTCAGTCAAAGCTAAACGCTTATTGCTTCAAAAAGTCCCTCAAATCACCTTCTGTGCACTGAATCGTAGTCTGTGTCCTCGTCTCCTGCCTCAGCTCACTCTAATTTGCTCCTAACTTCTTTTTTCCCCCCAAGTCTCCTCCTACCTCTGCTTTATAAAATGTAGAAATGTTTGTGATGGAGGAAGTGAATGGTGTGTTACTGCTGCTCGGTCTGAGTGGCTCTGTCGCCCAGCAAAACGCGTTAACCAAAATACCATGGTGCTGCTGAGATGTTTACCAGCTCCCACTGAATAACCATCACATTTATAAGAAAATGATTCATCTCTTGATTGGGTTTAGCATAGACAAGTTTAATAGTTCATAAAATTTCACGTGTGGACTCCCTGAGCAGGACTCTGACTGACAGACAACTCTTTAAAACACGGTGAGAGACGGTGCCTGAAACCTCACCAACCGTTGTAGGTTTCAACTTGTTTACTTCTGGAGGCTGTGGGTCAAAATCCAAAGAAACGGAAAGTCCCACATATGGAGAAAAGCAATGCGAAGAGCGCTATTAAGGGGGTTGGTAAAGCACTTAAAATGCTGGAGAGAGAGGCAGAGAGAGAGGGAGGGCTGCAGAGAAAGAGGAATGACTTTGCCTTGTGTGTTGGCTGCTTTAATGACTGATTGGGAACAAAAGTTTCTTTTCTCATTCTAATGAGTTTAATTATAGCTTGCCCTTAGCCAGGTGTGTGGATCAGCTAATGTCTAGATTCATTAATTGTCAATTAAAACCGAATCAAGCGCAGGCTCCCGCTTTCCGCTACTTCTCACTGCAGACATTAAAACGTGGAATAACTGTTTGTTGTGTGTCGACATCTGACGACACGCTTGAAGACAAAGTGAAAAAGTTCTGATGCTTGTGCCTCTCCAAAGGCAGAATGGCATCTTCTTAACTGTGCTTTTTTCCTGTGATAAGATTGGCAGTCTGTGCTGCGGCTCATGCAATTGAAGAAATTTGAATGAGGGGAAGGGGCTCGGTGAAAGGCAGCGGGCTGAGAGGATGCGTGGTCGGCGCTCAGATCAATAGCACAGCCAGGGAAGATTGTTTAGAGAATCCAGATTTGATTATTTAGGTAATAAGGTGTGTGTTTCCACGTCTCTGTGCCCGCGTGTGTGCAGGAGCGGGTGTTTGTGTGGGGATGAGGAGAATGGTCTAATTTGAAGAACGCAGTAAGCTTTATAAAAGAAGGTGCTGCGGCGGTGGCGATGAAGACGAGACGTGTGTAGTGATCGCATGCTCTGCTTTGTTCAGTCTGCTCCTGTACCTCATCCTGATATTTTCTTTCTCTGCCATGTAGACATTTACAGAATAAACAATTTATCCCTAAAACTTGGGACCTTGATCTATAAACTCTGTGAATGACATGTTTCATTTTCACATATCCAACTTGCCTCCAACTGTGAGGCAAGTGGATTCGGTTTAATTGAATAAGATCTTAACCTGCGTATGTCTTTAACGACTGGCTTCTTGACATTTGGCAGCGTGTTTTGCTTTGGCTGCGTGACGCAGCATCATCCGTTAAGCTGTCCAGAGCTCTTATCAGACCGTGCTGTGGCTTTCTGCACTTCTCTAGATTCCAGTTTATGTTAAAGTTAGTTCTTATCACACCAGAGCCAAATGCTTTCACGTGGTGCAAAGTGTGTTTAGAGCATTGTGGCGTGTACCAATGCAGTTGTGTGTTTGTAATGTGAGCGTGATGAACAAACAATGAAAAGATTAATACAGTCCTCAGTGGTACTGAATGTTATAATGCAGTATATCTATATATAGAGTTGGAAAGATTCAGTTGATAGTTTAAACATGGTCGAAAAACCTATGTTTTAAAGCTGACAAATGACTATAATTTCCTCGTAAAATGATTGTTTTCATTGTTGTTTTTTCACGTCCAAAAGTCAGGTTCATTTAAATGATACAACCCAAGGAACCTGCAGAGTGCATGTAGGATGTAAGCTATTGTAGACACAGTTTAAAGGTCCTCACTAACAATTTTCTCTCTGTTCCTCTGAGACTCTCTTCAGTTCAGTCAGGACGTTAGACTGACTGAATAATGAGGGTCCCAGCATAGTGGTGGTCTGTAATGAAAAGGCTGAGCAGAGATATTTGGGTTGTGTACAGCCTGCTTTCCAGACATATATTTTTTCCTTTTATTCATTTGTCTCTTGCCCTTCTGCTTCAGTTTCTCAGCATCTACATTATCTTTGTGTGTGTGTGTGTGTGTGTGTGTGTGTGTGTGTGTGTTTTCTCTGAGTTCACACCCACCCAACGCATTGGAGTAGCCGTGTGTGGCTGGAAGGTGTAATCTATTCAGTAAGACTCAGAAATGCCTGTGTTCAAATCCAGCAAGAGCAAACCCCAAGTACACAGAAGGGACAGGGTCAATGGGCTTGTGGGCGTGAAGCAGCGCTTGCAAGGTTACAAAGGTAAAGTGTGTGTGTGTGTGTGGACCTTGTTGATGTCCTTTGTAGAATGAAACACCCTGCAGATGTTAAATGAACCACAGTCTACTGAAATGTTTGCACTGCACTGTTAATTATGGGATTACTTGCAGTAGAGCAGCAGACAAGTGACATGCTGGAGTTTTCTTGTTTAAGTTATTGTGAGGTAACGGCTTCATGCTTACTGACAAGTGGGAGCTGTAAGTCGACTGGCGTGTGTTGGTGGCACAGGCAGTGTTGCAGCCTTTTAATAACAATGGAGCCAGTGGGATCACATGAAGGTCTGTTTCTCGCCTGTTCTTTAGGGACAGATATATGTATTTATGCATCGTCATCAAAAAGGGCCAAGATAGGTTTCACGATGAACGTCAGTCAAAAATCAAATTTCATCTCCGGTGCTAAAGTTAGCAATAAAATACCTAACGGGAAGTGTGAGCATCTTCTCTCTGCACCACAGGAACTGACACGTTGTGTTTTCAGGAAGAGCTCTGTAACACGTTCCACAGATTGGAGCAAGCTGTGACATCTGTTACAGAACAAATATATCATTATCTTTGTGTCTTCTAAATGCAACGACAAACAGTAGGGCAATAGATGGAGTGATTACACTTCACTTTTTTGTTGAACCACGCATAATGGGCTAATCAGTAATTATTCCTGCAGGTCACTGACCAAACTCCTGTGTGCCTGAGCTGATTTTAGCTTTGGTTGATTGATTTATTTATTTGTTCTTTTATCACAGGCAAGCCAGTCTGTACACAATAAGCAGGGAAGCACAAAGACTAAATGATTCATTATTTATTTGCCCAAAGAAATAAATAGCTGGAGGCTTCTGGCCTTTTCTCTACAACAAAACATGATCTAAACATTGTTTTTAGCAAACTGATGTTCTGTTCCGCGTCATCAGACATTTGTTTTGGAGACTTTAGATTCTGATGCTGGAGTTAAAGCTGATATTTGAGTTTGTGTTCTGTGCTGTATGAGGAGGCTTCAGGTTTTGTATTGTTTTAAGATAGTAGAGTTTTATTTCTGCACACACTGCACGTGCACTTAATGAAGATGTAGTTGTATGATGTATGTAGCTAAACTAATTGTTAAAATAATAGTATAGTTTTAACCCATTTAAATGTAGATCTTATTCTATATAATAATAATTATTAGATTTATAAACCATCTCGTGTACGCAGCAGCCACAAGCATCATGATAGACACATGTCTATTTGGGTAACAAACTGACCCTCCAGCCACAGATGCACTCGACTTTTTTTTCTTTCCCAGCTATTTAAACTTTCAGTAGATTTAGGAAGTAAAGAGTTGTGTATTTGATACTACAAACACAGCAATGTCTGAAATGCGTACTAGCATATTAACATATGTATATGGGATTATCTTTTATCTAAATAAGCCCCTGAACTGTTTTGGCCTTGGGGAACTTTAGGGTAGATAAGGAACAAGGTTAAACTAATATCTGGCTAAAGAAGCTGATCTTAAACGATCAAATGCTGCAGAGCAGTTTCTTACCCTGAGTGGGCTACCAACTAGATTCACTCCAGACGATGTGATTTGTGCAACCTGGGCTGCTGGGTGGGAGATTTGTCTCAGTTTGATTCCTAGTTGTAATTATCAACAGTAAGGTCAAGGGCGAAGTCTCACTCCCTGTTGCTTGCTCTCCAGCAACCCTAAAAGACAGCACGCCACTGCATCCTATTCTTTCTCTGCTGCTCTCTCCTGACGGTGTGCACACACCAAACTCTCCTGCTTTCACACGCCCCGACAAGACAACCATGGAACCTGTCAAGATGAGAAAAGTTACAAGATCTCGCTCCTCTCTGAGGGTAGCAGGGGATGATGAGTAGGTGGGAGCATCACCACACGAAGGACAAAAAGAGAGAATGGGGAGTAAAAGATCAGAGAGTGTGCAGAGAGCACCCGTTTCAATCGTTGTTCCTGAGGAAAAGTGGCAGAGACATGGGCCGTGGGAGGAATGTTGAGATAATGACGAGCGGGAGAGGCCCTGCGGTGTAGATGGAAACGGAAGGGAAATGGCGAGAAGAGGGATGTCGGGAAGGAAGTGGGTAAGAGAAACAGAACATGAGTGACGGAGAGGGATGAGCAGCAATCACCTTATGGAGAAGCAGAGAACGAAAGCTGCTCAAGCTGCTTCTGTCAGTCAAGTGATGCGCTCCCACAAATGAAGTGCAGTGTGCAACAGTGAACAAGAGAAGGAGACAGAAATAGGATAAACAGCAGGATGGAGACAGGTTGAAAGTGGCACTCATGTGAATAAGAGAGTGAATACTGATAACTTTATAAGAAACGTATTAATGTAGCTTCACATTCAATGTCGTGTGCTGGATTTAGCGGTGACAAATTAGAAAGCTTCTGTCAGTACGTCTCTCGCATGACTGAGGCTCACAGTTTTTCATTCTACCAAATACAATTAACGTGTACTCTGAGTGGTGGACCAGCGTTCCCTCTGAGCCAGTCTATTCAGCCGTGTGAAAAATGCATCACCTTGTGTAACTCGGTTTGTAAAATAATTTCCGGACAATGCCATGCTCAGGGGTCCTGTTCCTTGAGTCGCTCAAAAGCTCAGGTAGAGGAGAACTCCGATTGTAGCAGGGCGCGCTGGAGGAGAGGCTCCAGTGGAAGTCTGCGAACTTTTCTTGACAATTAGGTTTTCTCAGTAATAGGACAAAAATGTTGTTTGTTCCCCAATAACCACATTTCAAGTGGTCAAAGAAACCACGAGTAGGAGAACTTTAGAAGGTTTGACACGGAAAGAGCCAGAGGCGAAACGAAGGAATGTTCGTCACTGAGACGGTGGAAAGGAAGGGAGGTGTCTTTAATTCATTTATTACTCATCATTTGAGTGATAAGTAGCTGAAAGACAAATGAAGACGCAGGGCAGGAGTGAAGGAGAGCGCTGCTGAATGGTAGAATGAAGGGAGAGCTGTACCTAAGCTTCTGAAGGTCTTCACGTTACAATCAGATGTCTCGCTTTCAGATGCTTTATAGTGCATTTCGTTGTCGCCGTCTCACATTTACCATTGCCTTCACATACTCGTGTAAATACATTAAGTTAGACTGGAGAGCTGTAAATGAAAGCCGAGTTTCTAGATGCAAATAAGAAGAGGGAATGGAGGAGAAAATGAAGAAAAATAATACAATTGGACAAGGACATAGGGGCAGAAATGAAATGCCAGAATATATGAGTGCAGTAATGGAAGTAGAGAGGAATTTTAATATATAAAGTGTGCGAGTACGGCGGCAGTGATACGGTAGTGGAAAGTGGGAGTGACAGTAAGAGGCACATTAAAATTACAGAGGAAAAAAGAAGCTGAAGGGACGGAAGGACTCGCAGGGAGGGAAGGAGGTTAATATTCTTCCAGGGAGGCTGCCACAGAGGCAAGAAGAAAAATATGTTCTTAAAGTCGGGAACAGAGGATGAAATGAGTGAGCGACCTGGGCAAGCGGCGAGGGACGCAAGCGGGCGGGTCGGACGGAGCTGGAGATTAGGAGTGAAATAAAGCAGTAAACAAAGGATGGAGTCAGTGGAGGTGAAGGCAGAGCAAGTTAAATGGAAGGGTAAATTAAAGATTGCAGAGGCTCGTTGAGCGAGGAAATGATGCAGGACGCCTTCCGTCATTTTTGCACCTCTCTCTTTGGTGCGATGTTCCTCCTCCTTTGAATCTTTTCTTTACCTTTTCTTCTCTTCATCCTCGGTCATTTAAAGGTGCTCTGTGCGGCGTGGCATCAGCAAACTCTGCTGCTGTAGCAGAAATAAACACTATAGCTCAGATTGTTGTCGTCCGTCAACATTCAGCATGTTTTCAGGAAACCTTAACTTTACAACAGCTTCCTGTTTGTCATGAGCAGTTCAAGTAGTATTTCACACTGTGTGTGTGCGCGCACGTACGTTCCTGTGCTCATCTGGAGCACTGTGGAGCCGTCAGCCATCGCCATTAGCTGTCCTGACAATTTGTAGTCATCATTCAAGCATCATTTCCTCTGGGCTTGTTAACCGTTATTGCAAACATAAAAAACAATTACGCTCAAACATTTTTGCATCCACTCAAAAAGGTGAATAGATCCTATGTTCATTTGCTCATTTTGGAACCTGGTTAATCAAGTGAAAATGCAAACACACTGTTGTATAAATGGTCTTTGCAACCAGATTGTTTCCTATTAACATAATGATGATCTGTTAAAGGTTCATGCAAATGAATGTTGCAAATACTGTAATACTGAACATAAAAATGTCAAAATGTTTTGCGTTTGTTCCACACACATACAGCGTCAAATATGCAAATAACGAAGACTGACGACATTTTCATACTCATTTTGAAAGACGTGAACATCAAAGCAAAGGTATAATTTCTATATTCATTTTCTCTCAGCTTGACATTTAAATTTCATTGTCTTCTATTGCTCATGGATTTTGAAAGAAATTCAATTCATTAATTAAGCAAATGAAGAAGAGTCTGTGGAGAGATTTGACTCTCAAACAGTGCGTGCTGGAAAGTTTTGCTTTGATTGATTAACTCATCATCTGAAGCCAAAATAATTTAGGTTAGAACAACATGTATGAAAGTAGCAAAGTAGGGATGATTGTTAGCACACTAACACTCACTAATGTTGGGATGGAATGTCACTATGATTAAAGATCTCTGTGCTGTTTCTACCAAGGCATAGTTCAGTGTTACAGTACTGGTCCAACAGATCCATACTGAATCTGCAGCTGCTCAGCACACTGCAGGGAAACGCTTTGCACCCTTATCATAACCTCAAATGTCAGAGGAAGTTTGGCTGCAGTCAATCACGGCCCGCGCACGCACACGCACACACACACACACACACACACACACACACACACACACACACACACAATACTTAAGTCTAGCAGGTCTATCACAAAGCTGTCTTATGATGATATTTGTGTGTGTGTGTGTGTGTGCGTGTTAAAAGCTTTGCATTTGTGTTTGCATGTTACTCAGCAATTTTTAATTAGTCAAATGGGGCCAGGGTTTTGCCTCTGGCAAAGAAAGCAGAGGGTGGGGGTGGGGGTGGGGGCAGGCTATTATGTGCCATGTTGTTTTTGTCCATTACGTATAAGCACACACACACACGACACTTGATCCTGCCGTGATTAAATGACCATTTATCTGGTAATAACAATGTGTGCTTGCATGACAACATTAACACCGACACACACTGCATGAGCACATGGTCGTGCTCACATATTTCGGTAGCTTCCCTCATCTCTCTCCGCTTCCCTGGCTCATCATCATCTGTTTGTCCACCTTTTGGTACGTCAGCATTCTTCTATTTCTCTCACTTGCCAACACTTATTTTGAAGTGTCTGCAAACAGCTTAATGGAAAATCAAAACAAGCAGCAAATGAGAGAACGTAAGAACCGAGTGAGATTAGGGGATATAAAAAACGTAAACTTTAACTGGAGTTCTCTGTAGTGTTTAAGGGTTGCTGCTTTTTACCGTTAACACCCTGCTGAATGCTGCAGCCATCAGCTGCTACTGTTTTGGTTGCTGCATCCCACGCCACCTCCCTCCGGTGATATTCTGGCTGCATACATTGGCTTGGGAGGCAGAAACACAACACATTTGTGGGATTATGTCCTTTTTTTAGTCTCGCTATCCCCCAGGAACAACTAGAAACCACGGCTCAGGACACAGACATTGGAACTCGTTTGCTTTGTCTGTTGCCACTTTAACCCAGATAAAGAACAATAATAAATAAGTCTATGTTTGTCACTTTACTGTTGTATTTTTCTCTGCTCAGTTTATGAACTATTTCTGGTTATAGATGTTGTTACCTTGCTACTGAATTGGTGTTTAACTGTCTGGGAGGTAGCGGTCTTGTAACGTTTCATCCGTCTGTCTGAAACCAGTAGAAATGGCTGAAAATAACAAAGCGTCAGAATGATCCATTAGTCTCGTAGCTTTTAGTTCCTGTTCTTTTTGTTGTCACGTCAGCTCTGTTTTCTATTCTGTGTGTTGTATCAAATCTGTTCTGGTAGGTTGTTTTTTTCTTGCACTCTTATCTTCCATCTGTTCCTGAAACTCTTGATCTGTCTTCCTGAAGTTTGCTTTACTGTATTGTATAGGTTCTCTCGTACCATCTTTCCTGTGTAGCAGGCTGTTTTTAATTGCCTTAAGAATGAGTTACTTACCTTCTTATCTAACTCCAATGACAAGTACACAAAGTTTTTTGTGCTCCAACCACAAGACTCAATTATCTTCACTACTCTCCCCAAAGTTGAACAAAATGAAGGAGTTAGCATTTTTCATTAATCTGTCTCTGCCAGATTTAAACACACACAATCATGACGCAGTGCTTACTCGTTTGTGTTAATGACCTTGTCTTTCTTCCATACATGTAGTTTTTATTATTTATATCAAGTTCAGAGAACAATAGACTTTGGCAAAATGAAATAAAAACAGAAAGGAAACATCAATTATCAACATAATTGGTTCTGTTTATAGGCATTTGTTTGTGTGTGTGTGTCCTTTCTCAGTGTCTGTTTTGATCTTGTTATAATCCACGTTTTGTTTTCTAAAACAAAAAATCACACGTCGTATTGTGTTTGATCCTAACGCCATTTTCCAGAAAACTTTGAAAAACAAAAATACATGGTGTGACAAGTAACATTATTTTATATATATATATATATACTATATATATATGTACTTTCAAGTTTTCTCTTGATTATTTTTTTGTCTTTAAAAAACAGTTTTTAAAAGTCTTTGTGCTCTGTGCCAGTGGATCAGTGGTCCCTCTTCAATTGAAGAGTTTGTTTTTAGTGGTTTTCATATTGGTCCTTTCGTTTTATTCTTTTTAAAAACTGCTTGCTTTCTAAAAACAATGTCTGATTTTAAAGTAAATTTACGTGGCACAAAAGAGTCTGAAGTAAGAGGAAAATAAATTTGAAATGTTGATTCCATTTGAAAACGAAGCTTTCTGACCATGCTACATTACTGGAAATACTTAAATGACTCTGGTCATGGTGAAAATGTCTTTAAATATTTCATTTCTACTACACTTTAGTTCCTTCTTAAATGTTGGGTTTATTTCTTTTACAGCATGTCCAGAAAGCCCCAAACCTTTTTTAAATAATGGAGTCTGGATTGCCATTCACAAACATTCATAAACATGTGTGCACACAGATACACACGGAGGCACACAGACAGACATGGCTACAAATGTTGGCTCCCTCACAAGTTTTCAAATGGTCATCCTTACTGGAAAGAGGGAGAGACTCGGCTATGGGTTTATGTTCCTGCATCCGTCGTAGGCCTTATATATGGAGATTTACCAAGAATGGATCAAGTGTTCCAAGGTGGCCCGTTATGGGTCCTTATTTCAATCCCATCAAATAGTAGAAGACTTTGTTACTTTTGTTAGTTTCAACTTATTAGAGATCCCAACTCTTTCAGCCACATCTGCACACACAACCTGATGCATTAATCCATGCACACGTTTGCATAAATTAACTTCATCAATTAGTTTGGTCCATTATCATCTGGCATCCAATTTAATTGTGTCTTTTAAAAACGCACACCTGCACACATGTTCCATCAGACACCCATGTGGCTTTTTGTAATCCATATCGACTCCATTGCAATCCCAATGTATTTCTTTTAATAACGTCTCTGCTCCACTTGCTCTTTCCATCCAGTATCGATCGATCATGTCCAATGTACCCAGCTCTGTATTTATGCTCCCATAATCCGTAGGCACAGCAAGCCAAAAATCATTGTCCAGCCACAGAGGACACACAAAAGTCACATTCATTATGTTTTAGAGAAAGAGTTTCAGTGGCTGTCAGTGTTGGAGTCAAAAGAAAATAAAAACAACTACCAAACAAGCGGGATGATGTAATCCAAATCTTTTCACGATTGCATTTGTGTCTGTGTATTTCTCTAGTATTACCGGCTATGTTGTTGTTTGATCCAGTGTAAACCCCCTGGTGTTGTGGGGGCTGGGGACCTGGAGAGTTGAAATGTTAGTAGGAGTGTGGTACTATTAGCGTTTAGGCTTTACGGAGACTCACGGTGAGCTCACACCATCTCTGTCTCTGCTGTATAACCTTTGTTCTTTTGCTCCATTTTTCCTCGTTCTGATTCAGCTCTCTCTCTTTTTGTGACTTATGTAGTACTTACGTTGTCAGAGCAGCCTCTCTTTGTTTTTGTTACTATATTTTGTTTTGTATTAGTCGGTTTCTACCAATCTCTTGATCTGTGACGAGTTTTCCCTGTGCCATCATTTCTTCATGTCACCCCACTCACAACTATTTCTTTTTAAACCAGCTATAGAGCCTTGCAAAAATATGTCCTCTCTTGCTGGTACACTCTTGACTTATTTCTGTGAGACTCTTAAACCCTTCTCCTTCCTTCGTAACCCACAACTTCTGCTTCCCCATCTACAATCAATTCTTTCTTTTACTACTCAATACATTTCTGTCATGACTCCACCTCTTAGTCCTCCTCAAATCAAGATCCTATTCAAACTGCCCTTTTACAGAACCCTTTATCCCTCTGCTTTTTTTTACTCTGCTCTAGTAACCCTACACAACACTTTCCTCCAGTTCTTCACCACTCCTTCCGTCCTTGCCCTTTTCTCTGCCCTTGTCTTTTAGACTACTGGCTTTCCCAGTAGTGATTCCAAGGTTAGAGTTGGAGTTGGTTGTATTATACGCATGGATGAATCCACGCTGGAACTCGCAGCGTGCTCCAAACCCCCCACCACTTTCACCCTCATCGCTGGTTGTTGACGATGTGCTTGTCGTGGAGGCGCACTGCACCAGCATTCCATGAAGTGACTGGCTTCGCCTTGTCCAGATCACACTCAGCCGCTTGGCATAACTGACTGCACCGTAGCGTTTGGCTACAGTGGCTGCAGCATCAGTTGCAAGGGCAACAGAGGAACCCATGTCAAGCGAGTGCCGCCGTTTGCTAACTGCCCCACAGGCAGGACTTAGAGGTGATAGAGGGCTCTGATAGGCCTGTGAGGAGTTCCATTTGTCCCTGCCTCGGGGAGTGATTCTCCAGTCCAACAGCTCTGAGTCTCTCAGGGGTGCAGCCAGAGAGATACTGGCACGATTGGTCAGTTCTCTCTCCAGACGAGGTTTTGGGCGGTCCCTGGAGCATGACTGGCGGGGCAGGGTGGATGGTGGGGAAGGGGAGTAGTAGAGGGGAGTTCTGTCACTTTCAGGGGTGTATGGTGGCGCTTTCTCAAGCTTCCGTTGCCTCACCACCAATGCCATCTCACCCCCTTTTCCTGTTGTCGTAGAAACTACCCCACCAGCTGACAGAAACTGCTCCAGGCTAACTTTAGGCTTAGGCCTGGGCTTTGGAGGGAGTTTTGGGGGCAGAGATGAAACAGATTCTGCTGCTTCCTTCTCCTTCTCCTTGTCCTTGTCTTTCTCTTTGTCTTTGTCCCCTCCTCTTTTGGAAAGCAAACCATTGGGCAGGACCACCATCATCATGTCCCCAGAACCATTTGATTGGTAGCTACCGTTTCCCCCTTTGTCACTGCTCCCTACACCTCCGCCCTGAAAGCAAGTGCTGCCTCCTGCCTCAGTGTTGCCATTGTGACATATTAGGTGGTCACTGTGGTGGCAAACACGGTGCCGAACCATGAGCGCTACAGTAAAAACCAGTAGAGTGACCACAACAACGCCGCCAACCAATATGGTGAGTGTTCCGCCGAGGAAGTGGGCCTGGAGTGAACGGCATGCTGGGTAAACATCCTTGGTGGAAAAGGTTGTGCAGCCGAGTACTTTTGTTGCTGCTAATGCTGTGATAGTATCGTCAAAGATGGCCAACACACACAGGTTATAGTCCACACCAGAAACCAGGTTCTTCAACAGGAATCGGTCACTGTTTGATGGTAGAATTCTGAAAAGATGCAAAGAATGTCGGTTAAATATACAAACGTGCTGTGGACAGGAAATGTGACATGTACATTCCATTAAAGCTTGAAATAATCAGAGTATTGTGGGACAGGCAAGACACAGTTGAATGTTATAGGTAGCACAGGACAGGAGGTTTGACAAGATGGCTAGAAACAGTGCAGGAGTGGATACTGTGGTAGGGAAAATTAAGCTATTGATGGAGAGCGTGCCCTAGGAACATGAAGAGAACTCTGCTTGTTTGCAGTGCAGGGGTGTGTGCGCATGTGTGCATGCTTGTTCTTAAATACATGCAGAGTAGTCGAGTCATTTTGTGCTACCTCACATTTAGGGAAAAGGAGGCCATTTTAAATAGAATGGTCAGAGGTAGCATTGCAGTAAAGAAAAGACATTTTGTGGCTTTTATTAAAGGAATGTAGCAAACATGCTGCATTGTCGTTACAAGTCAGGCTGTTTTGTCTGTCGACTGATGATGTTTTTCTGCGTGCGAGTCTGTAATAAATGAGTGCTTGCGTGGGATAACGAGAGAAGTGCTTAGAATGTGTCCTCATTTTGAGTGTTTGAACAGCGGACGGAACAAACGGGGGAGAGCTGAGCAATCAAGTGACTGAAGGAGGAAAATCCACGAGGAGAGGTAGTAATGAGACCAGTGGGGCACAGGTTTTAAATAAGGTGTGTGGCTTGTTTGTCTTCATACAAGACAGAGCGTCGTTTGTGTAAGCTGGTTGGTGTATGTGACAGAGTAGAATAAAGTGTTTGTGTGTGGGAGACTGTAGCACAGCTGAAGTGTCTGTTGCTAATGGGTATGGCTTTGCCCTCCGATATCCAACCCTCTCTTGTGTGGGCAAGTGCGCGTTTGTGTATTTTGTCTCTGCTGTTGCTGTTCTAGTTCCCCCTCTTTCTCTCCCTTTTCACGTTGCATCAGAGAAACTGTTTGTCTTTTCTGTCGCTAACCAGTGCAGCTCCTTTCACACTTGATCTGGATCTTAGAAATGCCATCCTGTGTGACTCAGACACTGGGGGAGCCACTGCTGTACGAGGCCCTTCACCTTATCCTGCTTATTATGCATTCAAAAAGAAGAGAAAAAGAAGGCAATTAAGTTATTTTAAATTGTTTATGTAATGTCCCTAAAGCTTAAGATGTACGTATAGTTTGAGATTGTGTTGCATTGTTGCAAATCACCTTGGACCGACTGGCAAATTAAGGGCTGGCATGGAAATACACCAGAAGCTAAGTACGATTTCATAAGAAATTAGGATGTACTCTGTGACTTTCAAAGTCCCAATATAATACAAATGGACACACAGGGTAGTCTCATTAAAATCAGTGTTATCCAGTGGGCATTTGGATGGTATGGACTGCATTTCCACACTGTCACAAATTAGCCAATTAACTCATTCCTTTGCTGGAGCAACTTGGAGACCAGGTGTGTGTGTGTGTGTGTGTGTGTGTGTGTTACCATGGCAAAGGCTCATTATTTGACTCAGTAGTGCAGTACTAGGAGTGAAAGCGTCTCTTCATGCAGTGTCCACACATAAATACACTTTTGTGACCAGCCAACTTCCGTAACCTCATAGCCCAGGTTATTAGTCGTCTCTCCCTTTTCAGGGACAAACACAGATGTGAAAATTGTCCTGTTCGATCATAGCCTTAAAAACGAAACTACAGTCAGTCAATATGTGACACGAGTTAAGTCAATTGCCTTTGTGATATACTGGTGTTGGCTCAAACTGTTTAAACAGACGCATTCATCTTTAAATGGAAGAACTTTCATTTTATAATTTGGGAAATAAAGCACTTTTATGTGTCTAAAGTAAAACTTTAAAATCAAACCAAAGCCTTTAAACCACATATCTCAGGAAACAAAGACCTAAAATGGTCTCCAGTCCTAAATTATCTGTGCAAAGTCCAGTAGTATCAGATTCCCCACTGGTAATATAAGAGAAGTTCTAATGCTAATGCTGCCTCTTTTTCTGAAGCGCGGGTCATTTTATGGGCTTATAAAGGGCCTGGAGAAATGTGACAGTCGGACTGGTTCATCCAGGACCTTAATGTGTATCGCTGACAGATCACATGGAGGATCCCTGTGCTGTGCTGCTTCTTTGCAACAAAGGATGTATTTAAAGAGGTTTTGCATGACTCTGAATCACTGTGGTGTTGATGTGCATCTGTTTCTCCAGTTTTCATTCTGTGTTTTTTTTGATGCACTGCGCTCGGTGTCTCCGTTTGATTAATATAGTCGGTTGCATTCTCTATTGGATCCAGTGCTGGAAAATAAACCGTCTCGTACACAGTCTTATGCTGATTCCATTTTTCACGTATGCCTCCTGTTATACTGTGTTATTTGATTATGAATCATCTTGCATTCTTATTTTTGTACACACTTGGATCACCATAAAACAACTAAATTACATTTTTTTTCCATCCACACATAGATAAACTGGAACACAGCAACTATTCAACCGGTTCTCTATTGTGACCATACGCTACAGACATACACCTTGAGTTATCTTTCTAATCCTACCATTCAATAGCCTGTCTTTTATTCCCTCCATCCTCCTTTTCAGCTCTGTTTCGATCAGCACACAGTCTACACTCCTTATTCTTCCTCCATCCATCTTTTGTGAACAGATTTCCTTTCTTTTCGCTGATCAGCCGCTTCATCCTATCTCTCAATATTCTTCGCCCTGTTCATTGTGTGTTCCATAAACCTCCAGCGGTACTATTTGGCTTACATCCTCATTGAGTCTATGCTTTCTGCACATCTCTTCTCCTTCTTTGTAACCCTCTGTCTTATACATCCTCTGTATTAGCTCGGCCAATCAGCTCCGCTTACCACCAATCCTTCAGCAACTCCCGCCGGACTCTACCTGACCTCTCGGCCGCTCCCTTTCTTGCAGTCACTGTAGTACATCTCTATTAGCCACAGCTATATCAGTGTACCATTATTTGGCATCCAAGGTCACTCCTGCTGCTACTCTCCCTTTATCTACCTCTGCCCTACCCTCCACATAACCCCCCCTCTTCCTTTTCCTGCCACCTCTTCATTTTGCCCTCATCTTATATTTCTTCTCCTCCCCGTTTCCCTCTCCACCCTCACTATATCATCCCTTTTCACCTCCATCTCCCTACCTCTGTTATATGAGATTGTGAATCACCTGTGCAGTTGTTTTTGCCACACTGGCAGCAACAGAAATAAGCAAGTTAACTCACTGAAATATATATATACGTAGGGCGTACATGCATCTTTGATGTATTGATTTGCTACTACAGAGTGATCACACATTTGTAGCCACATTTACATGCTTATTGTCGCGTGCTGCGGCGCTCCCTCATCCGCACGAGATGATATTCGGCTAAATTCTCAGTGCACTTGAGACGATGCATGTTCATGAATACAAAGTGCATTCTGATTGATTCAGCTGCTTTTGTACTATTGGGAAGGGTTGCTACCCTGGTATTTGTAGACTGCCTGCTCCGTGCTTCGTCACCTAACGTACCTAGAACGAGTGTTGCTAATTTTGGTTCCTGCAAAGGCAAGTTCACACACGGATGCAGGGAGACGGTGAAACAGACAAGAGGGTGCTTTGTTCAAGCTGGTGACACAGAAACGAGTAATTATTACTACTGGGGGAGTGAGAGCGTAGGGACAAAGGATCGGTGGAATCTTTTCCCCCTTTCCTCTTCACATTCTCCTTCTCTTGCTGACCCCACCTCCACCCACCCATCTGCATGGGAGACGGTGTTTGGCAGAGAGAGCAGGAGATGGGGTGGGAGAGACGGAAAGATGGGGAGCACCAACAAAGCAATTATTTCATCTTCTAGCTAACATCTATACTGCCCTGGTTTCCTTGCTTACTGCTGGTGGCATTCCTTTTGCTCATTTACCCGTTCCTCCATTTTTGTTCGGTTTTATTTTTCTTTGGGACTGTTTACTATCTCAATGGTTGTCTTTCCCAATTTAGTGTGATCACTTGTACTGTTTTCCTTGATCTGTCTTTCTGCCAATCACTTTTTTTCTCCTCCCCTCTGGATTATTTGCGTCCCTCCTCCTGTCTTTTTGCTTCCCTTAGTCTATCCTATCTCACTTGTCTCTCCCTCGTTTGGCCTGATTTTCCAGAGCTGTCTGATTCAGTTGTTTTCTCTCTCATTCCCGTTCCTTTTAATAGCCTCCTCCCCCAGTCCCCTCGACTTATGTGTCTCCATCATTTTCCTTTAATCACATAATAAGAAGTAACATGGATCTCACTCTACCCCTCTGCAGATTTCTTGCTCTCTTCCATTCTTCTGACCTCACAGTTTGATGCAAGTTTACATATGTTTCAAGTGCTGACCCATTCTCATTTCCTTCCTTCGTCAGGCTTTTATGTGAGTTGACACACGTATTGACGCAGTAGTTTATCGCTTAATTACATCTTCCCCATGGGTACAACTCTCCCTCTCATCCCTGTCTCCCCCGTCTTCTTTTTTCCTCCATTCTTTGTCCTTCTAGATTTGAGTTTTTCTGCATGTCTCCTCCCTACCCTACACACATCTCTCCTTACATCCTTATCTATCTCTGCCTCAGCAAATGCACTTATCTTGTTTCTTGTATGGTTTCTTGCATTGGTCACCGGGCTTACAACGGACTAAAACAGGATGGTGATGTCAGTTTCCCGGCAGAATGATATTGCACGATGCAAAAAAACATTTTGAACATGGCAGCAACTGAAAGTGTCACGATATTTGGTTTCTCTAGTGCAGGATAGTGGTTTACACAATATACCAATAACATTTGTATCTATTTGAGATTGGTTCGGCTGTCTCTCAGACACTAGTCCAGTAAGCTGTATAATTCTATACTTGAAATTTTTAGGTTCCAGTTCTTTCATCTTTCTCTCCTTTCGTGACTAATTACCCATGCTCTAATCCGGCTATTTCTCAGCACGCTCCTTTCCTATGCCTGTCAAACTCTTGACTTGTCCTTTTTAACTATGCGCCCCTTTTCTGCGACTCTTTCATTATTCTCACTGTTTCTTATACTCTGCATGATTCGCGCGCCGACTTTCCTCCTCCTTCTGTCCCTGTGATCATTTCTGGTCCCATTAAATTCTGTGCCAAACATGGAACTGTTGGTGCCCAGCAGGAAGGTGGATCCTGTTGTGACTAGAGTGAAATTGTAGAAGTTGTCAAAGCCCTTCCACTCTTGCCTGTACATTTAGAAGACTATTTGTCTTTAAAACCTACGTATGCAGTACAATACAAAAGGACAAGAGGAAACAACGTTGTCTTATGTAATTTAGAGATGGTGAACAATGTGTTTTAGTTCTGAAATAAATGACGATAAATGGTTTGGACTCAGTAAGACACTTACAACGTACAGTGCAATGCAATTCCAATAAAACAAATGTCATTGTGAAGCCTGGAGTGGTGCTAGGTGCTGTTTACTTCATGCCAGTGTTACGTGACTGGCAGAAACAAGGATTGAGCTCTTTGACTGCACATTGTGATATTGTCTATCTTCTATAAAAAGCGGACAAAACCATAACACTTGAGTATTATTCCGTGCAATAGCTTCCAAATAATTTACAATGTTCTGTCTTAACCTTAAGAAAGATTACTATGTGCTGTGTGGTAGCTTCATACCCGTATATGAAACCAAGACACTGATATTTCTAACAGATGGTAGGTAGCGCAGAGGTCATTTTACAAATGCTACCTCATTAACATACAGGGACATTCTTTCTCCTGTTCTTTGTCCTTCAGGTAGGCGAAACCAAAGTCTAGGCCAGAAAGACGTGTCTAATTTACTGCTGCTCACATTAAAATAGCAACTTTTTAATGCGCTTGGTTATTCTCTTTCTGGACTGGAATATCTGAAGACCGTCGTGCATGAGATAATTGGGGAAAACAAATCTCAGCGCGGAACTGCAGCATTGTGGCGAAGCTGCAGGCCAGTTGATGGTGTCAGGGGAGCTAAAGGATGACGGGGTGAGCGGTGCCCAGTGGCTGCCACATGGATGACATCCCACCTGGCACAGTCACGAAGATGCGTCAGAAATAGACAAGCCGTGCTTAAACGGGGCCCAGTTGTTATCTAGCATGTGACTGACCTTTAAAGATGATTATATCTGGCAAGCACACAATGTGTTCTGCCAGTCTTTCTTTTAAATGTACAGCATGCTGGATACCACTGTCGCACACTGGGGCACAAATTGCTTTCTCATCCGCTGGAGTATTGCCATTTTTCTCTCTTTTCTTTCCTTCTATTCCTAAATCTTCCCGTTTCCTGTCTGTCTCCCTCTCCGCCCTTCCTCAGCTCATGAGCTGGGCATCTGGGGTCTCTTTACCTGCCCGAGCAGACGCGCAGTCACAAGAGCAAAATATGAACACAAATCCCTAACAGAAAGCACGAAATCTCACCCTCGCATCCGTGAGAATTCATAAGCCCCACTCCCTTCGGCTCACTCTGGCTGATGTGCTCGCTGGAGTGATATTGTGGTTGGCACTGGCATGCTGATAACATGATAGCAATCTATACTGGAAATCCTCTCGACTGTTTTACCCTTTCTCTCAAATGCTGCCTCTTTCATTGGCCGTATCTTTCCTCAGAGACAGACTTTCCTCCCTTTTAAGCATTCTTCTGTTTTCCAATTTGTTTGTGACTTTATATTTTAGCTGCATCTTAAGGATGAGTCCTTTGAGACAGACTCTTATCCCCCCCCCCTGTTTTGTTGATGTGTGATTTGACTAGAATTTAGTCAAACTTGAAATCTCTCCCTTCTCGCAGAATTTCAGGATCTCTCCTGTGACGCCGGCTTCTTGGGCTCTGACTCATTTTGTGTCAGTTTCAGGTCTCAGACTGCACACACGGAGGCTTCAAGCACCACTGATGCATTCCAGTGTAACACATCTGCATAATGCTGTTATCGAGCTCAATGTTCAGGTGGGGTTGCAAAGTTATCAGAAGGTTACTTCAGTGAAGCATCCCTTCCTTATTTTTGCAATATTTATTCATTTAATCTCTCTAGCTGAGGATAATGCACCTTTACATCAAATCATTAAGTAGCAAGCTAGCTCCCTTATTTCCATAGAGGAATTAATGCGGCTGATCAGCAAGGGAGCCGAGATCTCGTTCAGTTCATTCAATCCAATCATTTAATTAGTTCTCCACGTGTAATTGCCACAAATGTGTCATGGGACTGTGCAGAATCTGCTCTTCTGTTTTGATGTGGCATTTCAATGAGACACATCTCCCGATCAGTGGATCACTCTACTGCAGGGCTTTCAGCATGTCGCCATCTCCTCTCCTCCTCACTCTCTGGTGGCATTCAGATTCATATTCATCATTTTGTGTTTTTAAAGCTTTCCCATCTTCCTCTCTATTCTATCCCCACATATATTTCTGTTATGTACTTTCTCCTGCTCTTTTTTTAATGGTGGAGTCAAGCGATTCAGCCTCTCTCCACACTCTTTTCCTTGAGGACCCTTTGGGCGCACCCCTGTCTGTCCCACCTCACTGTCTGTTGGTGTCTCTCCTTTCACCCATCTTTCTTGTCTCCTTCCCTGCAATGGTGATTTGGGCAGAGCCCTCTGCTATCTTCCCTTTTTCTCATGAAATCTCCCAGGACTCATACGTGTTGTAAACTTCCCCTTCTCCCTCCTGGCCTTCAGCTCATCATCATTCAAAGTATTATGTTCTCCTTCCAATCCACCTTATTTTTATTCTGAGGCAGCCACCTTCATAACTTATACCTCAATCTTTCCAACGGTAACAACATATGGAGGGATGGGGGGGGGATCCAGTCCACATTTCTTTATTCATGTTTCTCATTCGCGTCAATTTTTTTAGTTCATCCCACTGCTGACGTTGTTACAGAGGAAAAAAGGATGTTTTTGAGAGCTTTTTTCTCTTCTGAGCTGTCATCTGAAGCACTGTCTGTTTGTGATGGTGGCAGCTCGCTCAGCTGGATGAGCTGTCAGTCAGTCTTTAGTTCTATGATGACTTGTTGGTTTGGAGTCTGTCTGCAGTCTGTAAACAGACATCTGTGTGCAGACTCACTACGTCGGTAGTCTTATAAATAAGGTGGTTTGCATCTATTTGTGTCTATTTCTGTCTGTTACTTAGTATTCCAAGGCATGATCAAAATGCATTGTGCCATAAATTTACTCTTAGCCCAAATGTTTTAGATCCACTCACTTTAACAAGATTGCTATGATATCGAAGTGTAAAAGCATATTTTTACTTCATTTTATCACTACTCCTCCAAGTACTTTTATTACTTCATTCAATAGTTGATGTTTCAGATCAGGCCGATCAAGTGTGGCCTCCATTTTCTACCTTCGGTCCATTCATTCAAGGTTACAGTTACTGCCGTGCACAAAATATTTGGCTGTAGATACTGTGACAGTAAAGCTAGAATGCTTGCAGACGTAATTCATCTTTCGTGCAGTAGCTTTCATCGTATTCAGTTCCTCCTCCTTCTGTTCATTTTAACTCATCTTTACCCATGTTTCTGCAGATTTACCTAGATTTGTTCTTCTAATCTAAATAGATGAAAGAAAAATAAAAAATTACTGTTCTTTTTTTTTTTTTTTACTTTACTATAGGGAGTAGAATTCTTTTAACTTAATGCAAAAATACATAATTGTTTAGGTTCTTCCAATACCATCAAGATTGTTTTTTAAACTCTGCCCATCAGTACTGGCTCTTACTTCTGTCTCTAGATGTTGCTGCAGACATATTTTGCATTTGTTACTTAGCTATTTAGTTTTTGTTTAACATGTCCTAAGGAATACGGTCACAAATCCTAGATGGCTCTCAAAAATCAAAATCATTCTTATTCCCTAAACATTCATCCACTCGTCCCGCCTTTCTACTCCTATTCATAGACAATGACTATCCACTTGTGGCGGTCTTCGTGTCGTACAGTGATGATTGATAAATTATAAACTAGGTTTGCCCTCCTGTCTCTTCATCTGTCTCCCAATTTAGACTTCCCTTGAGCTATACATCCATGCACTAGGTGAACACTTGTACTACTGAAGTGTTGTGAAGTATCTTGGCTGTAATGGATAAATGTTTTAGTTTTCTGCATTAAAAAACTCATTGGAGTGAAAGACGCAGACAGTCACGCTGGTTGTGCTTGCATGCACTAGCAAAATGATGTCAGGGATGTAAGCTGCTGTAAAGGTAATGGCATAATGGCCCGTATTGTTTGGTTAAAGTTTATACAGAAAAAAGTTGGACTGACCTGTAGATGAGGGTCTCATCAGCAGTGCAGTTGTACTGTATCTGATACATCCAGACAACGTAAGCTGCGGACAAATGCCCCAAATCCCATCTGACCTGAGCCGAGGTTGCTGTAACTCCTTGTACTCCAACCATCCTCCCTTCGTCCTCGTCCACCTCGTCCTCCATGCTCTCTCCATCAGCCCTCTCTCCTTCAGAAGCCCTGCCATTGTCACCTTCATTGTCCCCCACTCCACTTCTTTTCCCATCTTCCATGTCACTTCCATGTCCTATGCCGTTGTTAATGCCTCCACTTTTACCTGTGCTGATATCCGAGGATCCCGGATCTGTCCGTAAAATCCCATTGGTCGCGTTCCTGTTGTTTTTTGCGTTCGCATTGTTTTTCCCTGTGTTTCCACCCGATCCACCCCGATGAGGCAGGGGGATTATTTTCAGGTCGACCGTGGCAGTTGCTTCACCTGCTGCGTTTATTGCAATACATGTGTATGCCCCGTCATCTCGGGCAACTGTTACTAAGATATCCAAGGTTCCATTGCTGAACGAGCTGGTTCGCGATGAGTTGGCAATGATGCGGTCATCTGGTGAAACCCAGTGGACTACTGGCTCCGGGTCGCCAATGGAGCGGCACTTTAGTGTGGCTCGCTGGCCCTCCAAAACCCACAGCTTGTGAGTGTGACGGGTAATAAGAGGTGGTTCACAAGTAAACTCCTCCTCCGGGATTGACCAGAAATACCTGAGTCAAAGAGAAGGAAGAAGGATGAAGTTACTGTGAGATAGAAAGTGCAGAATCACCTTTTTTGGCTAATCACAGGAGTTTGTCTTCTTTTATCCCTCTGGGGTGGTTTTGGCAGATAAATGTAGTACATTAACCTGAAGATCTTTGTACCCTTGTCCGTCAGCTTACGAGTAAAGTTTCATATGTTCAATAACATAAAAGCCCTAACAGTCTCCTCTCTGAGCCCTCTGCTTAAAACAGTACTCAGGCAAAGAGTAATTGATGGTGACAGATAACAACAGATGCCAATGTTGCTCGCCAGTCCTTTTGTTTCCACCGCATACTCCTGATTAGGGGGAGACCAGAACAATTCTGGGAGAGAGATGCACGGGGAGGAAGTGAGAGTCTTTGTTATTCGAATAATGACTGCAGATATGTGGCATCATTGTTTCAAAGCTCCTAACTGACCTGCCTGTTCTTTTCCTACACACACAATCCAATGAAGGTGTCATAAAGCCTTTATGGGATGTGTGCTAAAACAGGGCTGGAGGAAAAAAGGTTGGTAGCATTGGCATTGTTGGGAAATCACACGTTATTAAACCTGTATCTATCCATGCGACAGACATTTAGGAGGTCTTGGCATTAGGATTGGGAGCTGAAGAGTTAATCAACAGGACAAATATCTAGTGTCAAGTTTGTGGCGTTTACCTTCCAGCCAGGTAAGCAGGCGTGGCACACGTCTCCATGTCGTCTCCACGGATAAGCCGCCGCAACCACAGCAGTTCACAATTGCAGTGTAGTGGGTTGCCCCCAAAGTTTAGACTGATGACAGCATTGTAGGGTGTGGGACTTATAGCACCCGTCTGGGACCTAAAGGTGATGGTTGACAAGAAATCAGAAGCGCTTAATTTGATTTGTAGTGAATGCTATTTTATGTGCTTGATTAGCCAGAAATCACTCTACTACAGTAAAAGTCACATGTTTTTTTATGTCCAGACCTTTTGCCATTTGGAAATGAAACCTTTTTGCTTTTCTTAATGGATGGACCGATGGACAGAAGGTAATAATTAAGGCGTAGATTATACAGTAAATTATGTGAGGTCTAGACATTACATTATTTAGAGCTTGCTGCTTAAAATGAGAGCCGTTACAAACCTACAAATCTAGGTCTACAAATCTTAACAGTAGTACTGTTCCAAACATTTCATTGTTGACCCGTATAAATTAACAGTGGGATAATTTGCAAACTCCAGAACTGGAATTTGAAGAATAAGAATTCAAATCAGTAATGAAAAAGGGAAAAAGGTTGAAAGAAAGGCAGACAAACTTCAGAAGTGGATAAGTGAATCAGTTGGACTAAAATCAGACTCTGAACTAAAACAGGAGTGAAGTTGATGAAAGCAAAGTTGACATGGTGATTTGACCTTTTCCCATACAACACCTCTTAGCATGTATATACGTCGTTAAGATGGCTTCCGTCAGAAACTGGAACTCTTGGCACTTCGACAGTTGGTGTGATTTCATTTTCACTTCTACTTTATTCATCTTGTAGCCACTTGCTCTTATGACTTTTTCGTGCATAGTGCGACTACCTAATTTCTGCTGATAAGCAGAACAGAGACGGACTTCACACCATCATTTTTGCCTCATGTTGAGTCAATGAACTCACAGCACTGTTGAAAAACACCTCAGTGGCACTGGCCACAGAATATTTCCACTAAGCCACTTAGAGAAATATAAAAGACTAAGCTTAAGAACTACCTTGCAAAGAGGGGATCAGGAGGCAGGGTTCGGAGCCTGTTGGAGGTCATATCCAGTCTTGCAAGCTTATACAGCTCTCCGAAGACTCCCTCTGCTATGTGGTCTATCAGGTTATGATCCAGGTTCAAGGTGTGCAGACTGGCCATGTTCTGAATGGACTCCCATGGTACCCTGTCGGAGTGAAAGAGAAGATATTTCTGAATTACTTTAAGATCAATACTCTGTGGTATTCTTCTAAAAGGGTTAAAGAATAAATGTACAATCACTTGATCACTAAGTTTACTCTTTGTATTCTGATTTGCTGGTTACCCTGCAGAAAATGGGAATAAGCTAAAACTAATTAATGGTGACAGCAATGACAGACAACAACAGCAGATGCTCATTTCCCTTCTCAATCCTGCTTTTTTCTGGGTTTTACCAGTCCCATCTGTGACCCATTTTTGTAGTCATTTAGTATGCCTTTTGTGCAGACATTCACTTAAGAACTGTTTTTGGACAAATTAGTGTGTCAAAACTGATGAGCGAGCGCCATAAAAGTAGGATAAATATTAAGCAAGGCATCATTTATTTATCTTTGGTGTTTCTTTCACGCAATATGTTTGGCAGAATTTTGTAAGGGCAGATTCATTTGTTTTGTGTCATCTGATGAACGCTGTAGCACAAAAGACTTACAAGTGCACGTGTTTAAATCTACGATACAGGAGACTATAAAGACAAATTAGGCAGCTTAATCAGAATAATACAATAGTAGTGAAGTACGGCAGCACATTCTTGAGTCTTAGACAAAAGCACACGGAACTCTGGAATATTACAGCATGATTCTACTTAAAAAGATCAGTAAATGCACAGTGCAAATGGGTGTGGCTAATCGCCACAGGGGGAGGGGCTTACCTCCTGAGGTTATTGTAGGAAAGATCAAGGTCTTCTAGTGTGATCAAAAAGTCATCAAAGGTCTGGGCAGAGACTTTGATCAGTTGGTTGTTATTGACAATCAGATGTTGCAGATTGACCAAGCCTGCAAGGTCTCTTGGTCCAAGTGTTGTCAATCGATTACCTACACACACACACACACACACACACACACACACACACACACACACACACACACACAACAAATGCCATATTGGGGTTTTTTAATTGCCATGCTCATCATCTCGCTTCATCTGAATAATTTTCTGGATTAGCAGTTAAAACTCACCATCCAAGTGCAATGAGCGCAAACTCTCCAGGTCAGCAAATGCCATTGGTCGAATCATGTGGATGGTGTTTCTTGACAATGTCAAATCCACCAAGCCAGTCATGTTGACAAAGTCATTCCCACCCACTTCCGTGATGAAGTTGTCAGCCAGTCGCAGCTCAACAGTTCGCCGGTCAACATGTGGTGGGACGAAAAGCAGGCCTTTATCTGCGCAGAGTGTGCTGAGCGATTCTGAAAGGTTTCGACACACACAGTGGAAGGGACAGGCAGATACTACCCCCCACGTCTCCCCTGCTCCAATCAAAGAAGGCAGCAGGCAGCATGTGACCAAAGTCAGCCAGTGAAACACTGGGAAAGGGACAGAGTTGGGAAGCGTCCTTCTCGTAGCTCTGGGGCAGGCACAGTGGATGAGATGGGATGAGGATGGCAAAGATGAGAGGAGAGGAGGGAGAAGAGAAAGAGAGAGGAGGGACTGAGGTAGAATGGAGGTGAAGGTGCAGTGTTCTGCCCTTTTTTTCTGGTGCTGTGTGTGGGGCAGGTGTTTTTGTCTGCAGGGATTGAGGGGTGGGGGGACAGGCATGGTAGATCGCCTGGCTATCCACAGACCTGGAAAGAGATGGAGGGAGAGAAGGGGAAGAAAAATAGCAATATGGGTTTTAGACTCATTGTTTTATAAGAGACACATGAAGTGTGTTTTTGTGTCTGGTGCCCTGTCTTCCACCTACTCTGACGAGACAGAACTGGAATAAGCCTATTCTGCACACATACTTGTGTGGGCCAAGGCCTCCTCTTAAACGAGTACCACTCTGCACTATAGCCCACTTGATGCTTCACAGCATAAAAAAAAAAAAGTGGATGCCCCTGCAGCACATACTTTCTTTGCTGTACCACTTGCAAGCACACAAGTAGCCCTGTGTACCTCTTCACCGCTATGACACTTCACCTAGCAACAACATCCCAAAAGACTGAACACAGGCAGTCTCCATAGTAACTGTTACCTAGAAACCTGTAAGAGCAGATTAGACATGTGTTATATCATAGCAACCCTCTTAAGACTGTGGGTCAGAGAATAAAAATGGGTCACTAGCCTATCAGTCTGGATTCCACAGCAGTATTCAATGGAAGCAGAATGTGGCTCTCGGTAGGATCAGAAGAATGCAACACATACGAGGGTCCTGTTGTGATTCAGACATGCAGAATATCTCCCAGTAAACACATGCTGCTTGCACATAAATGGCTAAATACAGCTACCTATGTGATAGCATATAGAGATGAGTCACTGCTACTGATTGGCATGCATAATAGTTGTCATAGCAACTATACCCTGGATACAGAGAGAGTGACAGTGAGTGTTGATAACGGTCACAGCTGCGGTGACTAGAGAGAGGAGACAGAGGATGAGTCAGAGACAGACAGACACAACCATTGCTGGAGAAAGATGGCTGTATGTTTATATGGAGACGTGTGCGGTGGAGTAGCGGCTGGAGGATGGTGACATAATGTATACAACCTAGTGCTCTGAGCAACGACCAGACATACAGTGACTGTATGTCATTCTGACTTCGCAGGTCGACAGAAATTGCTGGTTGAATATGTTTAATTTGGTGCTTTCCTCGGCTCTCTCTGCGTGAGGCGAAGGAAGAGTTTACCATCTCGATCACACGATTAGGCAGAGTTGCTATCAAAGCACAGAGGCTTCCAGCTCTGGTTTGCATTCTCCTCCCGACTACATGGGTCCACTTCCAAAATGCGAGGTCTACAGGATGCAGTGTCCTATTTCTAAACCCCTTGGTATGCACTGAAAAGATAAAGAACCCTATTGCTGAAGGTGATGGTGCATTTTATCTCGGGCTCCTACATAAGCAGTATCCCTCAGAGATGACGAACGCACATTACATATGGATTACTTTAGGCTCCAATGAAAGGTATCATTACTTCCTTAATGTCCTGCATTTCCTTTAAAAAAACCCAATGGGCTATTAGTCCAGGCTAGAAATGCAGTTTGATTTAATAAGCAGTGTAGAGGGATGGGTTTGATCAATTATATGGGCTTTAATAGGCTTCAATGACTGATTCATAGAACATACACCTTTTGCTCGCATTAACTACGATCATCCCTGCACCTTTTTCAAACCAGACCTGAGAACAGAACTCCAGCACACTCCAGATAAGCATTGCATCCACAGATAGTTATTTCCTTATGTCGGGTTTTATCTGTTTCAGAGAAAGGAGGGGGGGATGCTTGCAGCAGGAGAAGTTCAGGGGAGTTGGGAGATGGGGGTTGGGGCGGTGGGGACAGAGTCACGGATACCTGCAGTGACAGCCAGTCCCCAGGGCAGTCGACATTGGAAGCCGACTGTTCCTGGGTTTCTGTGGAGGCATGCATAACCAAACAGGAAAATGCTCTGCCAAAAGTGAAATGCTGCTTAAAAATGTGTCTACTCCGCGTGTTTCCCCCTGAGAAGGCCTGACGTCAGGCGTGCAGCGTGAACGGGCCACTTCAGCCCTACCAGCTTACCCCCGCGTGCTGCTCAGACGGCTTACTTTACTCGTGGCGCGCTGCATGTCAATAGGCTCACGCACTCTCCTGTTGCACGGTCGGTCTCGCCATACCTTCGTTTGACCTTTCTCTCTCTCACCATTCACCTTCTCCTCCTCTCCTTCTCCTGCTCACACTCTTGCCTTGTCTTTCTTGTAATTATTTAGTCTCGTTGTCATCTTTACCATTCTTTCTCTGTGTCATTTATGTTCACCTTCTCTCTCTCTCTTTCCTCTCACCTTCACCCTCCCCTGACGGCGCCCTGCCTGCCTCTCTTCCTCTTTCTGTGACTGTAGGGATTGTTCTTTGTTTCCTTGCCATCTATCTCTCACTGCAGTGCTCTTCTTTTATCTTGTCTCTCCATCCTTGCTCACCTTCCATCGTATAACCCTTCTGCCTCTGGCTGCTCTGTAAAATTCCGGCTTTCTTTGTCTCATTCCCTCACTTTTCCTTCCCTCTGTCTTGTCTGCCCTTGAGGCAACCCGAGTACAACAAAGTTATCAGTCACAGCTCTGCCTTGCACCTTCTCCCCTCTTATTCCCCTCTCCTTCACCTTCTTGCCCTCTCTTTTGGTCTTTTCGTTCTAGTGCTTGCTGACTCTGCTGCCTTCCATGTTTCCTCTGATCCTAGTTTCAGTCACTGTGCATATACACACTCATTCCACACAGTTGATTTGGTCTGTCCTTTGCCACGCTCTGTCTGTCCCAGGGACACACTTGCTCCTCACTCTTCCTTGCATCCTTCATTTATCTAACTTTCTTACCAGTCCTTCTCTCCCATCTGCTTTATTACTTGTCTTCCCCCATGGCTTCCTTCTCCTACCATTACACCCGGCTTTCCTGAAACCTTCATCCTTCTAACTTCTGCTTCTTCGTCTCTCTCGCCCATCTCTTGCACTTCCTCTATTAGGGAGTAGATCTCATTTGCAACCACAGCAGTCTAGTATTGAAGTGCTCTGACACACACACAGAGACACACACTGAAGTGGGCTGTAACCAGTTTGTTCATTTGCTAATCGATCTGACCCAGAGAGAGCGAGAGAGAGAGAGAGAGAGAGAGAGAGAGAGCGACACCTTGTCCCATTTTTTTACACTTGTCTTCTTGCACTTTTCTATTCTCCTTGTGTCTTTGTCTTCACTTCTATGTACGTTGTCTTATTCATAGTACTCCTATAGTTGTAGTTGGTTTTTCAGGTGTGCTGTAAGTATTTGTCTGCATTTAATGAACTTGTTTGCTGCGTTTATCTGATTGTTTTATTTAAAATGTAACACACGCGTAGTGAATATAGAAAAATCAGTGAGCACCGGTGACCTTTTCGGAAGATGATGCATATTTTGAAAACCCTATCAAACTGTCTGGTCTCAGCCTTTGGTGGAGTGTAGGCAGGTAACAGTCGCACAAAGCTTTGTTTGTAGCAGCACAACATGCTTCAGTATTACTGTCAATTAGAAGTTCCTTTTTTTACTGTATAAAACTGCACTAGAGCTCAAATACTGCTTTGACCTGTAATCATATAAAAGCACCCTGCTCTAGGATAATGCTTTCTAACTTAATAATTCAGATTTGATCTGTTTCCCCTTTGTCTTTCTTTGGCTCTTTATTTGGCTTCTTGTGCTGCTGCAACTCTGGAATTTATTCTCTGGGGCTCAATAACATCTTATCTTACATATTGTCTAGGCATTTGTGTGTGTCTTATGTGCGCGCATATCTTAGCATCTATACTGTGTGTGTGTGTGTGTGTGTGTGCGCGCGTGCACAGTCACTACCATCAGCTACCGTCTCCACATAATGTATATAGTTGCAGATTGTAGCTCCCTCCATGTTTGTGTAGCATGTCTGTTCCTGTCTGTTGCGAGAATTAATGTGCACTTAGAAAGGCTTCACTCTCCCTTAAGACACTGCTGCTGAATTTGCAGTAAAAAAAAGGGGAAAGCAGAGATGTGTGTGCACGTACAGTAAATGTCTTGTTCTGCTGCTCGCGCTATAGGTGTGAAAAGACCTACTTGACAACTACTGGATACGTTTTTGGGAGAAAGAATAGGCAATCACTGAACGCTTCAGAGCAAAAAGAGAGAGATAACAGAAGATCACGTCCGCAGCATCCTGTGCGTGTTCCACGTGAAGCTGCATTAGCCTAGGTGTTTGTGTTTTCAGTGTGTGCGTGCTGCTAGGCAAATGTACCATATGAGCGTCCACAGCCATTTTTTTTCCCTTTCACTCCATCTATTTTGGGAAATCTCTTGCTACGCTTCCCGGCTTGAACCCTCAACCCTCCAAAGAGCACGAAACAGACGGGAGAAAGCAGAAAGGCTGCATGAAGAGCGAGCGAGAGCCTGAGCTAAAAGCATCTGTGGAAGGAAATACTCAGTCCCCCCAGTGTTGCAGCACGACACGAGCTGCGAGGCTGAACCAAGCCTCACCCCAACTTCCAAAAGTTTCTGTGAAAACACCCACCACAGCCCCGGGAGTGTGCAGCTTCTTTTCATGTGGCCAGAGCCAGCTTAATGCAAAGCTGCTAATAGCTTTGGAACTGTGAATTTCCTTTGACAGTGTTGTGTGTGATACTGTTGAACCTGACCCCAAATAGATGTAATTACATGCTTCAGGCATGACTTAAAAGCCCTAATGTGTCCGTTAGGAAGTTTCTTTATTCACGTAGAAAAACCTATTGCACTTAAAGACTTAATTTCCTTTTCGGTCTCATTCTTCAGTTTTCCGTGGGCTATTATAAATGCCAGGCCCTCTCACAGGCCAACCACAATTAATAATGTTAATAAACCGTGTGTGCATGTGTGCGTTCAGAGGTCTGCGTGCTGGTGTGTATGTCTGGTGCACACAAATGCCCATTAGCTCATAATCGACTTAAATCGACTTAGGGAATGTTGCAGTGTTTATAAACAAGGGGATTTGTATTAGCTCTCAAAAGCCACTTATCACAAGCACAGTAATCCACCGAAGTGATTGGGGTGTGGATAGGTGCACAGCAGCAGCCAGTCGCTGCAGCGCCGCGAAGAGGTTAACGCTTGACGACGACTGAAGGGAGAAATGAACAAAAACGTGACATCATTGGACTATCAATCCATACTGCTGACGTGCTCTTGAGCACTGTTCTGAAAATTCACACACACACACACACACTCAATCCCACTCAGGCTTTCTAGCGCGTACTCCTATTCTCAATCCAGGCCCTCGATATTAGGTGAACGGCTGCATGCAGAAACAACCACGAGCATAGCAAAACAGTCTTCCCACACAATGATAATTATAGGGAGGCAGCCGCATACACACACTATCTCCCTCTCTAGGCAAAGAAACAAAAGAACGCCTACATGGCCTCTCCGTGAGGCAGTCGTGTGTACTGTAAGCCCACTCATCCTTTTGATACTATCACTCCTGTCACTCCTGTCATACTGTGCTTTCTTTAGTCATTCAGGATGTATAGAAAGCAGAGGGAGAGGCGCAACAATGCTGGATATGGAAACAACAAAAAGCAAACGAGTGGTGCGTGGAGAGGCTAACCGCGTGAAGTGCAGTGTGAGGGTTAAAGAGAGAGGAGTAAGATGGGAGACGGGCGCACAAGATGGAGGAGGGAAGGGTGTAAGATTGGAGGAAAATGAAAACTAGTAGAGTGACGAGCTGAGGATGAGCTGAAAGAGCAGGAGTTGTGAGGAGGATGGGATGAAGAGTCGGCGTGTATGAATGTGTGTCGTTAAGCGGACGGGCAGAGAAATATGTAAAGGCGTTAAATGGGTGAAGGCCTCCATCCATCACTGTCGGAGAGAGGGATGAGGGAGGGAAGGGCGGATTTGATTAGGGGGAAAGGGAGAGCTGTGCTGGAAACAGGTTTGTAAGGCATCACCAGTGTGACGGTGGAAAACGAAGGAGAGAGGAGACATGGAGCACGAGGAGTGAGAGGAAAGAACTTGTGCAGTGAGTGACACACGCTAACGCTTTGCTGGGGTAATGTGACAATAGTATCTCCATCATGTGGCTCAAACCAACCAGTGCTAGACTTTGATATTTATATCAATACGTGCAAGTGAAACAGCTGTTAGGAAAATAAAAGCATCTCATGTCCATGTCAGGTTTGAGTTCCTATTATTTGTAGTAGAATTATTCTAAAAAGATCAAGTGTGTGCTTATTTAAAAGTTAACAGGTCTGTTGAACAGTTGTTTTTTCCTCCCCTGTTGGTAAATGTAGCTAAAGTCAATGTTCAGAGCCAGAAAGGAGAAATGGGAGAAAAGAACTGAAGAGTATTGTATTTTAAAATAAAAGGACTGCAGCCTCCTCACAGCATGTCTCCAGAATAACACACGGTGCTTCTCAAATACTCTGATGAACTAATTCCTCCCAAAACCTTGGTCTTTGAGAGAGGGAAACAAAGTGTCTGTGTGTGTGTGTGTGTGTGTGTGTGTGTGCACGACCCTCTCTGACTAAATCCTGTTGGAATCCATCCTAGTTGGGAGATTTTGAGAATTGTTTCTATTCCTGGAACATTGCACATTTCTAAAATGGTTTTGTTTGGGCTGATTCTATTTTATTTTTTTACACCTTTGGAAATCCTCCACGTCTGCTTCAGTTGATGAATTAAAGGAGTTACATAAAGACTTTTTATCTTCCAGCTAATGCACGTTTCACGGCTCCTATATAAAGACCATTATAACGTTAGTATTTTTTTTAAGAAAATCGGGCAGTTAGCTCTTATGTTTAGAAAACTGACTTTTGGAGGCAGGAGTGTTTCTTTAAAGAGGCATAAAATTCTTGCGGAGTGCTTTTTGCCACGGCAGTATCCGTAATCTTTGAACATGGCAGCACTTCAGAGAAATCAAGCAGCTCTGCTGTTTGGAGTAGAACCATAATATTGGTGGCCACTTTGAAGTTGGGCTTTTTAAAGGATGTTACACGCTACATCTATTTTGCTTAGATAAGCAACCCAGTTTTTAATAAGCTTTGTTAAAAAACGGAAGTTAGCAAAAGTCAAAAAAAGTTAGGAAACCTAGGATTCTTTCAAGGCTGCTGTCCTGACAACCAGGCAGCAGGAGATGTGTGGAAAAACGACTTCAAACCAGTTCATGTATCTGAGCAACTGGTTTTACATGAATAATTTGAAATACGTGTCAGTGTCTGACCCAAAGGAAACGTAGAAAGTAGCCACGTGGAAAAGCCATTCAGCAAACTACATCTGCAACCTGTCAACAAGTCGCACTCACTGCAGGTGTAAAAGTTTCCCGAGATGTCGCGTTGCCTGTCTCTGCCTCCATTTCTTATTTATGCGCTTTATTAAGCCGAGCTCCTCGTCTGTTTACATCACTTTGGGTAAATAGGGCAAAGTCGGTGTGAAATGACACACATCCATGCATAATATGCCAGGTTGAAGCAAACAAGACACGTGCCTGCTTTTTTGAGTAGATATTTGAGTGTGTGAGGTCACAGCTTGCTTCTGCCCCTGAGTTGTTGATTTAGTTCTCCTTGTTACCCCAGTGTCATTTGTCACGAATCATTTGACTTGAAGACTCTGTGGTGTAATTGGAGGAGCTATTGAGCAGATTAATTTTCTTGCACATATTATCTGTAGCGATGACGCCCATGTGCCCGATTTAAGTTAACAAGCATATTTCTTTTTGGTTTCCCGCTGGTGTTTGCATATCTGATGATTGAACTGTGGACAACATGGTCATCGTGAAGCTAAATTAAGGTTCTAAAAACCTTCTATGAAGCTCGGTTGACCAGCTGTGCGAAGCCGTACAAACCCATGTTGTAAGCAACGGAAGACAATGAAGCATTTTTACAAAAGTCGACTGGTTCTTTGAGTCTTCTTAGCAGTTCAGCACTGTGTAATGACTGTGGCCTCACTCTTTGGGAGCGATGGTAATTTTGTTTTCTTCCTTTTGGAAAGCCAGACTGCACAGCTTGGGGATTACATTTTCTAGGAGGTAAATTGAATTGGCAAACAATTGAGGTGAGAGTGGTTTTCTTTGGGGCTTCACTGGCACGGATCGTGCTGGGGGGGGGATGGTCCACATGAAGGTCTCATTTGAATGTTTGCATTATCAAACTTTAATCAGCTCCAGGGTGAGTGTTTGCGCCCCCTGTAATGAGAGTCCACTACTGATATTTGTGTTAATGCTGCGGTACGACTCAAAGAAGAATCGTCCCTATGTAAACGCTACTAGGTTCATCGTCTACATCTTTACCAGTGTCACAGATGGACGAGCGGCGCGATGAGGACAGCTGAGCAAATGAGAAACAAAAAGCTGGACTGCTGAAAACGATTCTGGCAGCTCTGTTGCAGAGCCACACTAGGATGCCTCTACACTTGGAGAGGAATCATTTTTTACTGGTGGATAGCTGTCATATCGGTGCCACAGAGGCTGCTCAACACCGTTCTGTTCTGATGCTCCCTAACTCCAGATGGCAGCAGCACCACGGTATAGTGGGGGTGGGTCACTGGGAAAAAAGAGGGGTCACCACGTGAGGGTCTTCAACTTAAAGCACTTCGGCTTCTAATCCTCACGTCCTCGACACGTACACAAACGCACCTCGTCCAAATACGTCTAATGCAGTTCTGCTTACACCCACAAATGTGCCTTTGCGTGACACACGCTGTCACTGGTGTTGCGAAATAACTGACCTGCCACTCACCCTGAACATAATGTGCTTGCAGATTTCTCTATCCGTTTCCAACCTCCTTCCGTCGCTCCTGCTCAGCTCTTGTCTCCTTCATCTGCCTCTCTCTATCTCTCTCGTTCAACCTTCTTTATTTGTGTTGTTCTGTCTCCTTTCTGTCCTCTCTCACTACCTCTTCTGTTTCCTCTATCAATTGCCCCTCTTTATTCCTCCACGTCAGCCTTTCTGGCAACCCTGTCACATTTCCAGTGAGTCTGTGCGTTATGTTGCACGTAAGTCTGTGTGCACCTGTGTGTTTACATAGAGGCCAATCAACAACGCAGGTCGACAAACGGCTACCGCTCAGTCAGAAACCCTGCGGTGCCAATTATATGGACCCTGATTGGCTGACGTTACGTGATCTGTTTATGCATGCGTACATATGTGCAGTTGGCTTGATGATTCAGCAGGGTTCCCATCTTTGTAAAGGGAAATCCAGAGGAGGAAGAGAAATGACTTGATCGGCACTGTGAGGCCAGCGTAGTAGGTCAGTGACGTGCCAGCCAGGCCTCTGACTCGCTGCGATGGACGCATTGATGACACACAACTGTAACTTTAGTCATCGTGTTCCTTTTTATTGTATTGTCTCTGTTCATCCATCTTATCTCCTTCCCCTGTGAATCAAAATGGGAAAAGCCAGCAAGACTAAGGATGAAAGATCAGGGGTAGTGCGATTATCTTTAAGCAGAGAGATGGACGTGGCGAGGGAATCGAAAGAAGCCTCAAAGATTACTCGGCTGACGGTTGTTGCCGACTGTTTCCAGACATGTTCGGTCACAGAAGCTGCTCTGAACCATAATGAATCACAAAGTGCTTTGTAACTCACCTCAAAGAGCTTCTTACCCTGATGCGAGACGCTAATAAAGGCAAAACAACATTGCTCTGCAATGAGTCTGCAGGGGGAACCGCTTCCCCTTGAGTTTTTTTTTATTAAGGCATCTCATATTCTTAATGCTTAGCAGTGCTGATACAGGCGGGAACAGCCTGTGCTTCAGTCAGACTTAGACCTATACGTGTCGACGGCTAAGTAGCCGCTAGCTTTCCTCCGACAGTCATCGCCCACGCTATATCCTGCATCATGATTCACTCCAGCATCTAAACGCCGCTCTTGTTGAGGATGCTTTAGCACCTCTGGGTTTGGGGACGTGGAGTAGTCGTGGCGTTGTAGATGCACAGTATATCGTTGGCGGGGAAGTGTTACCAATAAGCCGTTCAAAGGTATGTGGCCGTATTTGCAGGGTGATGGTTTCGATATCTCTGTAGCTCTTGTGGAAATGAACTGAATCCCACTGGATATGTTTTATATCACACATATTGTCTCATCGTTGTTTTTTACCATCTTAAACTGTCAGTGACGGAGGAATCGGTGCCACAGCGTGTCAGGTTGCTGCTGTTTGTTCGCTGTGCCATTGAGCTGACCACTTATTTCCTAATTGCTTTTCTGTACTTTTATATGAATCTCTTTATGACTGCCAGCTAAAAACGTTAATTTAATTACATACTGTAAATAGTAATGGTAATTATACCCTCCCAAAATGTCTGAGCACACATTACCACAGCATCTATACTGGTGACTGGGGAAGGAGCTGATCCCACGACGTTATCAAAGCTGGCTTCTGGACATTTTTCAGCATCAACATTTGGTCTAAATCCTCGCTGGCTTCTTCCTTTCCATATCTACGGGGGGGAGGATTAGCAACTTTGCCAGATATGTTTAAAAAGTAGAGTATTGTTCCATTTTAGGAATTGCCATGAGAATAAAATAATCTCTCACAGGCATGTGAGTCACTTCCTGACCTTCACTTGTGAAAATCCTTGCAGGGGTTCCTGAATACTTAAAAGCAGTATTAGTTTGAGGTATTACTTAAACCTGCAGAAACTTTGACCTTTATCTTTCTATTCCTATCCATGTCCTCATTTCTCAATTGGCTCTACTTCACTTTTCTTCCAGTCCCTACAGTGCTGTGAAGAAGTATTGTCCTCCTTTGATTTGTTGTATTTAGCACATTAGTTTACTTAATAGACGGACTCATTTATGATCTGGATGATTTGGCATTGACACATGTGAAGAAAGGGTTAAACAATAAGGATCAGCAAAGGGGCAAATACCCTTTCACAACACTGTACATCCTTCACCCCCCAAACCTTTGTCTCGAGTGGTTGCTGTGGTGACGGTATGCTTTGCTCATCAGGCACCTGCTGTTCCCAAACAGTTTAATTACCGAACCACTCATCTCTATCCTACCTCACCTCTCTACTAGACCTTGTTTGCTGCTTTCACCACTGACGTGTTTCGCGTCTTTCCATCATTTTTCCTTGTCATCATTCCTCTTCGTCGCATCGTCCCTTTATTCCCACCTCTCCACCCTACTGTACATTTGACTAACAGGCTAATTACTCATTCCTCTTACATACAGTCCCTCCAGTTTTACTCCAATCCTCCACCTATCCCTCCCCCCTGTGTGCCAGCGCATTATTAGTGTGGCTTTTCTCTTCAGACATTGTTATTCTTCTATTCCCTCATCCCGGCCCGCGCTTATCATCCACCACTCAAGTGTCATCACTTGCCTTTTCATTCTTCATCACTCAGTTTTCCTTCCTCCTCTATCTAAAACAGCCAGTCATGTAATTATTCCTCTTCCTCGCATTATCGTGCTGCACCTCTCCTTCCATCATCTACACCTCCATTCCTTAACTATTGGCAGCACTCATCCTTCTATCCTACCGCTGTAACACCTTAGCCTTTCACTCCACCAGTCATCCGTCAAGTGCCACCTTCCCGACACTGACCACATCTTTCTTATTTTGGGGTTTAAAATGTTCCTCTTCTCTCCTTGATTGAGAGCTGGTGAAATCAGAGACTTGTGTGACATCTCGTGTCGTTTCATGTGTCTGCTTTTATCTGTTTTATGTAATTACCCTTAATCCCTAAAGATAATGCACTCAGAAATGGCTTAGTTGCTACTTTCTGAACACCTCATCTGTCTGACGCTCTCATTTATCGTCTTCTGGCTTTTATTTCTTGAGTGTTTGCCAACCCCCCCCAAACAGCTTTTGTCCAAGTAGTAAGTAATTAACACAAGAACTCTTCACACCGGGCCTCGGTGTAATATATCTTCGGCGTGTGGGAACTGGTTCTAGACGCCACAATGTGATGATATTTTAAAAACAATATTTTTAAACAATTTCTAAACAATGATCAAGTCTTTAAGTGGTTTGCTACAAACATACAGCTTTACCTATAGAGTGCTAACTTTACCTTAAGTAGCTTGCTAGCTACAGCCAATAAAATGCATTGTCATTTAGGTGGTTCCTAGCCATAAATAAAAGTCAGTTTTAAGCTTGAAGTCAAGGAGTGATTGGAATCAATTGTTCCACAATCACATCTGTAAACTGCTCGTGTGCTGAGCGAGAGTATAAAGCGTAACCGCTGTATAACAGGAAGCTCGGGTGTAGGGACTTGGCAACAAGTCAGACGATTGATCTGCTTGATTTTCATTCATTTTTGTCTTTCTCCATTCTCCAGTCTGTTCATGTTGGCAAAGCTCCTACTTTGAACAGTGAGCATCCCATCTGTTCACCCCCCCTTACTGTAGTCCCAGAATGACAGACACCCTTGGTAACAATGAGCCACACGCAGCATTAACAAGATAATTGAGGAAATGTTCCTTTATTCTGCCTTTCTCTCACTGTTTGAACCACATGACATTTACCTGATCTGTAGTCTCATCACTACGACTATCAGGAGAGCACAGCCAATTATGATTTGGCTAATGGATATCAAAAAGCCTCCTTTAAACTTGAAAGTTCCAGTCGTCATCTCTCCAGATTTGAAGATGCCGCCGTTCAAAGAGAGAGTCAGAACTGCTGGAAACAATCAACAGAGCAAGTAATGAGCGCCAGCTCGTCGTTCGTAAAAATAGCTTCATATGTGTTGAGTAGCTTCTTTCAGCCAGATCTCTTTGTTTCCAGTGTAATTACTGTTCCTCTAAGGTGGCATCCCCCCCCACCCCCCAGGCTGGGCCTCATATTTGGCGTGTGTGTGTTACATGGAAAAGCCCCATGGTACATCGTCTTTCCCCCGTAGTTATATCTGTAAATAGCTCATTAGTGGTGATCTTTTCACAGACTTCTTGGGAGACTTCGCGTTAGACTAATTGTAGCCAATGAGAAGACTACATAATGGTGGCCATCTGTCATTTCCAGTTACTGCTTCCTTCATCCATCTCTTTGTTTTAATGTCTCCTTATGGAAAATCACTATTGTGGATGTCATTCATGAATGCACCTTCTAATGCTTTTATCATACCACATCGGTCTCAAAGGCTCCGTTTATCTCACCTATTTAATCAGCCATCCAGTCTTATTTTCTTCTACTTTTCCACCCTGTGTTCCCTTTTACCTCTCATTCTGTTTATTCTCCATTCATTTTTCTTTTGTCACGTGCTGCAGCCACTCAGTGCTCCTCACTCCTTTTCTTAAACTCGCATTCCTTTCATCTGATCTCCTTGCCGCCAGCACGTACGGTATTTCACTCGTCCAACCCTCTTCTGCCTTTTCCACCCGCCTGCATCGTTTTTCCTCCATCCAACACTACACCATCCTTGCACTCCCCATCCTCTGAGGTCTCCATTTCTTTTTCACCGGCCTGTTATCCTCCCGCGTATCCACTCAGCTAGTCTGATCTCCTGTGTCAGTGTGCCAAATCTGTGTGTGCGCTAGTGTGCGTGCTCTGACAAAGCTTACGTAAAAAAGGCTCAAATAAAGGGAAGGTTAGGTTCTGAGCTGTCGCCGCTGTTGCCACCACGCACACAGTCTCAGCCCTGCATCCACAAACTCTTACCATGGTACACACACACACACACACACGACATGCCAGGTGAGATTACATAAAGGCGAAGTGATGAAAGCCAAGCTGAGAAGCACCTAGTGAGTAATCTGATACAGGACATCTGGCTGACGCTCACACAGACACACACGCAAAGATGGAGAGGGCAGGATTGTTGGGATGGTACTGGTACGTTGAGAAAAAAAAAGGAAAAGCGGAGTTGAAGGCGGAGGAGGATTAGAATAGAAGGATAAGAAAAGAAAAACCTACAATCATCTGTGCCATGTGGGAGATGTGTGTGTGTGTGTGTGTGTGTGTGTGTGTGTGTGTGTGTGTGTGTGTGTGTGCGCTCCAGTCTGTGTGTACTCTGACATTTGCCTCTTATGTTTTTGTTGTTATGAATGCACATCTGTTCATTATTTATAGGCCTGTGTGTGTGTGTGTGTGTGTGTGAGAACATAGAGTTCCCTGTCCACTGAATGCTGGTGTTCACCGCATTGATGTGCTCAATGATTCAGCACAAGAGAGCTAACCATGCAAATATGGATTTACCTCCACAGGCCTGTGTGTGTGTGTGTGTGTGTGTGTGCACATGCCTGTCTGTGTGTGTTTAAACGTTACCTCTTCCGTCTGTGCGGCTCTATAATCCAAATCAGCTCCACATGATATCCAGGTGTGTGTGTGTGTGTGTGTGTGTGTGTGTGTTTTG
>JAUMHF010000010.1:9991355-10032130 GCA_032359275.1 Microctenopoma steveboyesi | reverse complement strand
CCCCCCCCCCCCCCCCCCCCCCCCCCCCCCCCCCCCCCCCCCCCCCCCCCCCCCCCCCCCCCCCCCCCGCCGCACGCTTGGTGTGTGGGTGCTGAAACCTGTCCTATTCCCTTTGAGACACACACCCCCCCTCACACATCAAAAGAAGGTGGATGTAGGTCAGTGTCATAAAACCGGAGTTGCAGAAATTCCAATCCCACAATATCCTCTTAGGCTTCTATAGATGAAGAAAACCTGGAAAATCCAGAATTACTCGCTCAATCCAGGCGCAGCATTGAAAAGTAGAGACCTCAGTTTAGAAAAAAAAAACAAATCCAAGAATCCACTTTGCTTTAAATCCTATTTCTGATGTTTTGATATAAATTCCACATGGCTGTATTTAGCTCGTATCTGTATCTTGAGCAGTGCATTCGAGGGAGAGCGAGAATCCTGGAGTCGGTAGCGATCATCACTTTGCCTCCTCTCTTCCCCTGTGCTCATACAGCCCTGTCTCCTTGTTTCTTATTTATTCATCTGGCGTTCTCTCCTATTGCTCCGTTCTTTCTCATGTTGAGTTTTTCCCTCCTTCCCTCCAAAGTGATTTCCTGGGGGGTGCTCAAGACCTCTCTACAACTCTAAGGAATTTTTTTTTTCCTCCCGCATTGACGAGGTCCAGAGTTAGTTGGAGAGATGGAGGTATGGCCTGAAGCCTGCAAAAAGAGGAGAAGCATAGGTGTGAAGAGAATGAAATGTGCACTATGCTCACAGAAACCACACAAACATTTAACGGAGTCCATTATCATTTTATTTTTGGCCCCATCCTCGTCTTCCCTTGAGATATCTGTGCTCATTTCTCTTTCCACAACTCCGCTGCCAATCTCATGACCTCTTTAAATACCCTTCCCCACCTTGCCACCACCACCATTTTTCTCCCGCCTCCCCCCTCCCCTCTCACCTGTCTGTCAAAAAGAATCAATAGTTCTTAGACCCTCTTAACGCCTCTCAGCAGGCTGCACTGGCTTGTTGTTGCTCACTCTCTCTCTCTCTCTCACACACACACACACACACTATCTCAGGAGCCCACATGTGCACACAAACACGCTGGCATACAAACCACGGCCACCGTCGCCACTACCGCACACAACCGTTAAGTACCGATGCAGTGATACTCTCCCCTGCGAGCGCACACACAGTCTCTGCACTGCTCTCTCAGAGACGCAGCCTAATGAAACAGCTCGGCTATTGATCGACCCCACGGATGTTGGACAGTTCAGAAGTCTGAACCCCCCCCCAACCCACCCCCGGACTCCTCTGGCATCTGGCGTCGCTCAAACTCCTTTGGAAAGACGGTCTCATTAGCCTATTATTGTTTTTGTGTGTGTGTGCGTGTCTGTGCATTAGCGCTGCAGCTTCGTGTGTGCAGCCAGATTTTCTTTTTCAGTCCTGAATTCATCTGAACAGGCTTGTTACGTTTCTCTTTTCAGTGCTGTTTGTCTACTTCTTCCTCTCTGGTGTTACTTTGCAGCTTCAGAGGAACAATACAGCCATTCGGCGTCTTTCTATCCACGTTTTCAAGTCTTCATCTGGCTCTTTCATCCTTATCTAACGTGTTTATTCCTCCTTTGTGCTCTCCTCTCGATAAAAAGGTGGAATTACTAACCTTGTTTTCCGGATCATTCCACCGCGACTCCTGGAGCCGTCACATCTCTCTGTCTCCGCAGCTCTATCTCAGCTCCGTGGAAAAACACCCATCTCTCTCTCTCTCTCTCTCGCTCTCTCTCTAGCTCTTTCTCTCCCTCTCTCCCTCCCTGTCGGTCGACCCCTCACTCGGTCTCGACAGCTGCAGCTCTGTCTGCCTCCTCTTTCGCTCTTCCGTCAGGCTGCAGGCTGATTGAATTTTAAGTCATGTTAATCCCACAGAACAGGTACTGAATGAAGAAGATGTGGCAAAAAAGAAGGGAGAGAGAGAGGGAGAGAGAGGATAAAACAGAATGCAGAGTAAGCTGACTTGTATTTTTAGAAATCTCTCTTCTTCAGGCAGGTTTTCTTAATTTTTTTTTACTTGTCCTGCATCTATTCAGTCACTTCTCCTCTTCATCCGTCCGTTCACCTGAATCTTTATTATCCCTTTTATTGTAAGCTTTCTTTGTCCTTCACGTGGGACGGAGTGTGCGCTTCCAAGTGAGGAGAAAAAAAGAACTGCCATCACTCTTCGGTAGCTTCGAGCAGAGAGAGAGAGAGAGAGTGCACAAGAGAGGCATGAAGATGAGGAGTAGGCGAGTTGGTGGGGGCTGGGAACACGAGGGGTGTGGGAGAGTGAGGAGAAAGTGTGGGAAGAGGGGAGATTAGGAGAGATAAAGAAATGGAAGGAAACAACGGAGATGAGAAAGAAGGAAAGGATGGCAGGAGGATGGTAAAAATGGAGGGAGGTGATAATGAACCGCACTGAATTAGGTTTTTTTTCTCATTGTAGGCTGGTGGTTTTCAGCGTTGCTCACATTTACTTGTCAGATTTGGATTTCCTGGACAAAACGTCAAGTTAATGTTGACACTTATTTATTTATTTAAAGTGTAGCTGAGAATACTCCTCACTAAAAAGTCACTTAAAGTGTCTGAGTACATTTCTCTCATATACTAACGAAGCATGTTTCAAATATAAAACAAAAAAACTGTGACATTTTAACCAAGGTTTAAAATCTTCGTTAGTGCTTTCTGAACTTGAATAATGGTATTCAACTCTTATTTGATCTTAGTATTTTTTACACTGGCTTTTACTACTTTTACTTCAATAAAAGAGCTGAGGATTTCTTCCATCGCTGATGGAGGGAGAGAGGGGGGAGGATGAAAGTCGACTTGTATAACATGGGGAATCGAATCTCTCACTGCCTTGAGCGGTTCTGGGTCAGACCAGGATGAGAGGGGCAGCAAAGGACGATGATTAAGAGAGAGCGAACACATGAGTGGCGATATGTAAGGATAGGGAGGCAGGGGAGAGATAGGAGGCCGAAGATCTCCAGGGGCGCAGAGGGAGATAAGTGAGGGAGAGACGGGTTAGCGAAGGGGTAGAAAGGAGGAGTAGATGGAGCGGTAGCATGGCGATTGGAACAAGTGTAGCTGATACGACTTCAAACGGTGGTCGAGCACTTGATTTCCCCACTGCGCCGATAGCTGCTGGTAATAGCCGTTTAATAGAAACCGTCTGTGAGTGTGTGTGAGTGTGTGTGTGTGTGTGTGTGTGTGTCCCATTGCTAAGGCAGAGGCTATAACACCAGAGATACTAGATGTAGGAATTAAGTTGTTTCCAGTATTCACATACAGTGCGTGCACATCGGTTTGGTCAATCACACACTGGAGATGAGAAATGGGAAGTATGGGAATGAGTGATGGTAAAAAGGGGGGCAGGGACAGATTTGGTTGTACTACGGATGACTTGGTTTTTTCATGTATCTCAATTTCCATCCAAGAGTCAATTTTTGTCCTTCATTGACTCCTCCATCATCTAAATATTTCTCAATCTCTGGCTTGCCTCCTTCTTTATCTCTGCCTTTCAAGCATTTACCTGTCATCCCACTTTTCATGTGTCTCCATTTTCAGCCTTAAATGTATTTTTATCTCTCGCTTTCTCTCTCTTTACTGTCACTCCATTTCTTTGTTCCTGCTGTTGGCTGGTGTATTTTTAACCTAGTGAGCCAGACCTCCCTCAGAGCAAGGTCCAGCAAGAAGTTTGATATATCATTACGCCCAATCGCATCGTGCAGTTCGCAGAGTTCGGATTTATGTCTCGTTGATTCACAATTAATCAAACCTCCGGTGGTTCGGCGCCCAGTCCTCCTGTCGGTAAGAGTGACCTTGCTGAATGTAATAAACTAACGTGACCCACTGCTCTGTGACGGATGAAATGAGTTCACCAGCGAGGGGAAAATCCTATTACTGACCAAGTTGTTGGTTAACATATGTGGCAAAGGAATCATATTCAATTTATTTTAACGGCAATTGCAAGCAACCTGAAATCTGTAGGTCAGAGGAAACGGTCCTGTGGCTACAGATCAGTCCAGTGAAATGCGCTGGGGAAAGACTTCTTCTCCCTAGCACTAAGAACTAAGCAGCGAGATTGGCAGGATCTCTTTTTTTTAGTTCATTCTGCACTTAATCAGAAGGAGGGCAGACCTGTTCTGGTCCGATCAGGCCAAATTAGCCCTCAAAGTGAAAACAGTTGCAGGGGGAGTCGGCCTACTGACCCAGGGCTGAACAAATCCATCGACTTTTCTTACTGGTTCACTAGTCTCTCATCGGCGGTGCCGTCAAACTGGGATGGAGAAAATGTCAGTGTCGGACACACATGTGGCTCTCTCCGGTGCAGGCCATGGTGTTTACAGTGTGCCCCTTAAATCAAGAGATTGAACCTCGCTAACATCATATGTCCTTAAGAGCAGCAGGAGAGAGAGGACACGAGACATTTTTCACTTAATAGTTTGGAGTTGGAGTATTTTTTGTGTTGAAATAAAACAAGCAGCCTACGTAAACATGTTTATCTGTCATTTGGCTGGTTTGTCACCAAGTGAGGACAAATTATTTGTATGTGCATAAATGAGTCACAGTGAGTTTGTGAGCCACAGTGGCTAAATATAGGCAACGCAGAGACACACAAAAAGCAACGCACCCATGCACACAAACATGTCGCACGTAATCAACGGTTTGTCAAATGTTTCCATTCAGACGCGTGTGGAAACACTTCAACCGCGAGCACACGCTGAACATACATTTCTCACACACACACAGAGAGCATTGAACATATTGATCGCACAATTGCACACACAAACGAGTGTCACACAGATGAGAACGCGGCCCGCACACCCTGCAGTTAGTCACATAAACCCCACAGAAGGAAATAAAACGGCACAGACACACTGATGTCGGAGGTAAATTGTGTGGAGGCTTAAACCGAAGCGCAGATCCCCCCTCGATTTGTCTCAATCTAAGCATAATGACAGACAAGGACAGACGCACACACTACAGACTCACAACCCCGTCTTCTAATTTGCTCTTGGAACCGTTTGCATGTCGTGCTTTTATTTATTTCCACTGCATTAGTAATAGTGTCTTCAAATGATTTCCCAGTTACTGCTGGCAGACCGTTTTACCAGCCACGGGCAGTCATCAATGGAGAGCGAGAGAAACATGCCGAGCCCCATTTGTCTATATTGCTTTAAGTATAAAACATTGACAAATACTCTGAGATGTGCAGAAATGACTTCGGGGATGTAGGTTAGAGAACGTGCGAGCCTAATGTCTCTGTACAGTGGAAATGGCAAAATAAAGGATAAAAGGCAGCAAATAAGAGTTTCTTTGTGTGTGAGGTGGGTCTGCACGGAAATGCAGTCAACTGTTAAATGGCTGTTAAATGTTGATGTGGTGCAAATGAAAAGACTGCACATAAGATTCAGTGGGTCCCCTGATATCAGGTGCGATTACTTGGCATTATGTGCCTATGGCTAATAATAAAGCTACAGAGCGAGTCCTGTGAATCCTCTTTTCTTTCCTGTGTACTGACTTGTTTGATTAATAAAACAGTTCCTGTTCTTGTAATGCAGCTTTTCCATGGATAATCCTCGTGGCTGGCTTCCAGTTTTTCTTAATGACACATGTACTGAGGTGATTTCCCCCAAAGAAAGATGCACTTGAAACCCAGAAAGTTTGTTTATTGCCCAGAGAGTGCTCGTCAAGACAATGCACCCAGAGAGCAGCGCCGAGCGTGTCGCCAGCTGACAACGTCGGCATCTGTCTTCAAGCAGTCGGAAAGCCATGTGTTGCCAAACGCTGTGAAAACTCCATTAGAGAGTCGTGGTTGGATTAAGGTGTTCTTAAGTAGCGCAGCCTAACCTGCATATAGCTTGTTGTGAGTAGGGTTATTCTGACTCCAGGTACAGAACAGCGCGAGGCTCGACCTCAGTAATCACGTTACGATGCCATTAACGTGTGCACAACTAAATGTAGCTAATCTCACAGTGGGGCCTCTTACTGCTTAAATCCAGGTGTGACGCTACTAAATGGCTGCATTCACGTTAGGTGCGCCGGAGCCAGAGCCCCGGCGCCTCTCGCGCTGGCTCACTGGCACGGCCAGCTCAGCCGTTTCAGCACCATGGTCAGCGCACTTCAGCTGCGCTCACAGCGGAGGAGCAGGAGTCCTGATCAAAGCGCATTAAAAACCAAATGTGAAACCCTATGAATACTTACTAGAAAATCACAGGCAACCATGACGAGACTATAAAAATATTTGAATAAATAATGCATGATGTTCTGTGCTGAGACGGTTATAGCGCGCTCTGTAAATAAGAGGCAGCTGTTAGTCATTTAGTCGACTGGTGTTTTAGCAATAAAGGCATCATCCCGAGGCGTGGATGTTAGGGGAAAGATTAAATATGGTCTTGCCGGTTGAGTCAACATCTCTATTTGGGTTAGCGTTCAAAATAGAAGCCCAGCGATCTCTTCTCAATATTTATTAGTGTGGACACGGAGATGAATCACCTTTTCACGTCTGACAGCAGTCATCGATGCAGAGAGAGCATCAGATGACTTGGTTGAGACGTAGGCCATTACCATGCTGGGAAATGGAGGCTGCTTGAATTATATTTCGTGGCTAACATCACGCTGGATGTGATGAGGCTTCACTGTGATCTCTAAGAAGCACGTGTGACTCACCGAATCCTGTTTCGCATGTCCTTTTTTCTCTCACCTACAGTAACCCCGTTGTAATTATCACACAAAGAGCAACAGGAAATCAGACACCCCTGTATAACGGTAAACAGTAACTTCTTTCCAAAATGAAGCAGGCAAACGTCCCTAAATATTTCTGGCGTATTTATAGATTTTTACTGATGTAGGGATATTTCGTGACATTTCAGCCCAAACCTGATGCAGAAATGTAACTGAAATGACACAGTATGTAGTTTGTGTGTGGGCGGTCGCTGGTGACTAGTTAGACTCTGTGAACTGTGGGCCAGTGTGCAGCTATAGTTGTTTTTTTGTATCTGCGTTGGACATGCAGTTCTTTTCCCTCGTTCTTTTACCTGTAGCGCTGCAACTTTTCTTTTAGCTCAATTCCATTTTATATCACGGTTGAGCCTCGTCAATGGCTCTCATCTGTCTTGTTACAAAATGCCGTGGCCTCCAGATCTGTGTAAACGGAGACTGGACATCCACAATGGTCCAAACGGTTGATTCAGTAATGAATCATTCTGTAATGAATGATGGTTTAGGCGGTTAGTTTGCTGCAGCCTATTCTTTGAAAGTTTAAGGGACAATTGAGCTCTGAAATCATGAAGTGATCATGACAGTGAAAGGAAATAAAAGCATTTTGGCGCGTGTAATTAGCAGCGAGAAACACTTAGCTTCACTCCAACCTCGGGTCTCAACACACCGTGAGCTCTGGCAGCAAGATCACCAGTTTTTATGTTTTCTTTCCCGAGCTGGAAACATTTTCCCAGCGTGCTGCGCGTGTGTTCATTACAAGTACATAATAATTCATGAAACATCGGTGAGACCTGCTGTTGCAGTGGTGGAGAGATAGGAGGAGATATGAAACTACACATGAATCCTAAAACTGAAAGTGTATCCACGTATCCACTGAACATCGGTGACAGGTGCCTTTCTAACTACCATTAAACGGCGCTGCCTGAAACGTGTGCGGTGCCTCATAATGAAGCGTTGCATCAGGTTTATCCGAATTAAAAACCTGCCCCCAGCAGGTTGGAGAATGAACGGTGGTGTTCTTCCCTGCTTTTGGCTGAACCCGTCCTTCAAACACAGTAACTCTCTGTGTTGGAGCATGAGTTGGTCACGTAGCTCGCGTAGCTGTTTACACTTCTCTCACTAATTACAAAGAGTCAGAGCGGCGCTTTTAAAATTACCAGGTACTATTATCTGCAGAAATTCAGCGCACTTTCATTGTCTGTCGGAGGCTTATAATCACTGGAGGTTGTCTTTTCATTACGCAGAGCAGCGCCACAAGCATACGAGGGGCTCCGTCTTTGTAGTCGAATATCGGCTCATACCATAATTTTACACCAAATAGGTTCCAGTTGTGCTTTTAGGGGATGTTTGTGTGATAGGTAATGGGGTTTATTGAGTTGGGAACCCAGAGTGAAACTATGAATTCCTAATGTTTTCCCCAGGCTCTGAAGTGTTGGAGAATTCCCCGCTGCTTTATGCAGTCTCAACTCTCGCAGGGGCCACGGCTCAGTGGTTCTGGATTCTTGAGCGGATATGTTTGTTTTCACAAATAATAAGCCGACAGCGGAGGATGCTGTGTGTCGCTGCATTGTTCAAGCAATGTATATAAATGAGGTAATTTATATACCAACTTAGGAACAAGTTCTCTGGAATTCAGCACCGATGTTTAATAAGCAGCATTAATGGATCCGTCTCTATTCCAGAATCACATTTCTATAAGTGAGATCCTCATCTACAAGTTGAAATATATTTGAGACAGAAAGCCAAACACCTGCTAACGCACTCTGAGGCGACACGCTGCGGGTTTCGAGTGCATCACGAGTCATTAAATGCGTCACATGCCCACTGCCTAAGGATTCCCAAAATACCACTGAGTAGCAATCTGTTTTAATAAGCCTGTGTCTCATGGTCTGAGAAGGTCTTCTTTCAGCTATTCCAGCAGCCCGTTGCTCTAGATGAGTCGCAGTCGCGCTGTTTGAAGGAAACGCGTCACATGTTAGTAATGGCTGCCTGTGAATGCATCGTTCCTGGTATTGAAGAAACATGTAAAGCGCTCGGTGGGTAATTACGCGTCTGCTTCCATAAACGGTTGTGCGCTCTTCCCTGATCTTCTGATTCAGCCTGTAAGTGTCCTGTATTTTTCCTGGAGAGAACACCGACTTTAGTAAAGCCTGTAAACCAGCTGGGATTGATGTGTGAGTGGTTGTAGTTGAGTCAGACCCATTAATGCAAAACGTTTCGAGGCTTCTTCTTAGAAACTGACATCACCTACTGGTCTCACAGTAAATGTATTCTCCATGAGGCACATTAGTCTCCAGTCTTCATTCATAAATGACCTACTGTTTCTTTTTGTTCTTCTTTTGAACCCTGTAGTCATATTTTCACGACAGTGCGGTAGCTGTTGCATTTCCCCAGCGATCCTCCTGCAGGATGTCTGGCAGGTTCAGCACCACAACCAACAGCATCTGACGCTCGCATACTGCAGGAAGAATGTTGTCCCGTTGCTGCAGTGGGAATAGCTTAGCCGTCACTGAAGGATGCATCTCAGAGCCTAAAGCCTGCTCCTTCTGGCCTCCTTCCCAGTACATACTTCACTGTGTTTCAGAAATCAATAAGGCATCATAGCTCCATGGAACGCATACGCACGCAGAGACGCGCACGTAAAATCATTTTAGGAAGCTATAGCCTTTGTCATTTTATTGTTCTAGATTTTGGCAGGCTCCTTCATACCCTTTCAACGTATTCACCATGGAAACATTCCCAGCCACAGCTCCAGCTGCTGAACACCAGAGTGAACATTGCTCTTCCATGCAGCAGTAGCTGCAGTTATTATGGGAAAAATCACCAATAAGTTTTTTTTTTTAAAAAGTCAAACAGCGACTTGAGATGAATGTTTAGACCCAAACATGAAAAAGTTCATTTGTAGTGGTGCGGGTTGTGAGCCAGCGATGTAGAGTATGTGTGAGGGAGATTATTCAGAGCATTCAGATTGCCGTTTCATTGCCTTTGGCGGTGAGAAAAAGCTTTTCAGAGTGTGTCTCATGGCTGTAAAGGCCACTGGAGATTGGAACAAGGTGGTTGGTCTGTGCCTGCTGCACAGAGCATCATACGAGGCGTCCGGAATTAGAGAGCAGAGAATGGAGCCATATTTGGGCTTAAAGAATAAAGGGAGGAAGAACAGTGAGCACAGTTGCAGTTGCGCGCACCAACCAATTAGTGGAGCCGTTAAGGGCTGAGACTAACACCTCTCACCGGCAGCCTGTGCGTGAACATTTAGTTCTATTTTAAATCCACGTGTGTCTGCGTGTCGCATTTCAAACCACAGTTCCTGGGAGTCTTCCATTACTTTGATTTGCTCAGTGTTTGCTTGTTCCTGCCGTTGGATCGGGGTGTGCGTTTGTTTTCAGGATGTCTTGTCTGCTGGAGTGTATTTGTAGCCAGTACGAGTGTGACGAGTCGCCTCGATGCGTATGTGCGAGTGTATGTTGGTTCCTCGGGGTTTGTGTGTGTGTGTGTGTGTGTGTGTGTGTGTGTGTGTGTGTGCGCGCGTTGATCTTGTTTATGTGTCTGGGCCAGTGGTTAAGGCGTGACGGATGGGGATAGGGGAGACAGAGGGGGAAAGGAGAGAAAAGATGAATGGTCTGACAGCTCCCCTATTCAACTCCTAATCACTGAGGGAGCATGGCGGCTGTGTGTGTGTGTGTGTGACAGTGTTTGTGCTGGGCAAAGACAGAGATCGGTATGTGTGTGACGTTGAGTACAATTTAAGAGTCTGAAAGCCGAACTCAAAAATCTGCACCTGTGCTTTCCTTGATCCTTGTTTGTTCTGCGTAAAGCATAAGTGCAGACCCTACGGAACAGGACTGGCTAGTGTGATTAGTAGAAAGTACTACGTAGCATGATGTGTTTGGACTGCAGCGGGGTCAGCGCTGAAGGCTTCACACTTTCCTCAGAGTCGAGGTCTTACGGTTTCCACTCAGTCTTGCAGGTTAGGTTAATTGGTGGTTCTCAATTGCCGGTGGATGTGAATCTAAATGCGAGTACGAGTGGTTTGTCTGTCTCCGTATCACCGCCGTGTCAGACCGGGGAGCTGTCCAGGGCGCGCTCTCACTCAGCGTCAGCGCCGACCCAGGCGCGACCCTCCAACAGATAAGTGGGTATTGCTAATGAAATGGAAATGTTGCCTGTGCTGATGCTTTTTGAAGAGGTGGGTCTGCAGTCTGCGTTTGAAGCTGGCAAAATACGCTCAGGGCCTGATGTCTGCCAGGATCAAGAACAGAGCAGCTTTAATTACAAGAAACCTTTAGAATAAAAGTGGGCTGTAGATCAGAGATGCTGCCTCCACTCAGGTCTCTACCAGATACGCTCCTGGCTTTGTAGGTGAGCATCAGAATTTAATATGCAATTTAAAAGAATACAGGGAGCTGCTGGATGAGTCTCAGATCGACAAGAAGAAAATGGATTCAAGAGTACATACAAAACAAGGAGGCATTGTATGTCAGCTAACTATAAGAAGCTTGATCTTCAGGGCAAAGCACATCTCCTCCTTCCAACCAGTCGTTTCTGCTCCGCTTTCATCTGTCAGATCTGTTTGTACGTCCGTTCTGTGATGTTGTGTGGTAGGATGCTCATTTCTCGCGCCTTTGTAGCGAGCTTTGTTTGGCGCTAGAACGTCTGAGATTTTGCTGGAGCTCCAAACGTGGCTCGGCCTCTCGTTGCTTTTCTACGTCAGAGTTGTGAAATATTCTGTGACACAGAAACATTAGGACACTGTCTGGACAGCGGCGCGCGGCGCCCACCTCGCCCCCTGCTCTGCATCCTGAAAAACGACCTCCAGCCCCAGAGACAGATTGTAGAAAATGAGAACGCATAAAACTTGTGATATGTATTTTGGCCCTCAGGATATCCTGGCCGCATTTTACTGCCGGCTGTAAATTCTCTGTGCATTAACATTTGGCTGTTGGATGACGACTTCCTCTGAAGATGGGAAATACAGTTACGAGCTTTTATGTAGCTGTTTGTTTTCGTCTTTAGCTTAAACTCAATTTTTAGAAGAAGTCAAACGAAGCTCCAGCTTCTTGAAGCTGCTGAAGTAGGAGTCTTTTAAGGGGACGCAGAGCTGAATTGTCTGGTCTTGCAGTCGAGCCAACAGCTTGGGGCGTCAATACTTATCTCGTGATGTTGCTTGGGCAATCGCCAGTAGAGCTGATTGCAACAACAGCGGTAAGTAGCAGCTGTGAGCAGAGCATCAATAAAACAGACTTTTCCAGTGATAAACTCGGAGAACAAAATGAGGATGGACGCAGCCAGGTGTTTCTGTGGGGTTTCTTTAGAGGAAGGGGAGAAGTGCATGTGATTTGGCCCGCACCCCAGTGACGTCTGACGCTCTCTTGTGTGCGCGGGTTAAGTTGTCGTCTGTCAGAGAGAGAGCATTATTTCACATCCAGACATGTTTATCCTGCTGCTAAAATGAATAGAGCAGTCAAAGGCCTGTGCATGTTCGTGTCCACAATATGAAAAGCCGGAGCCGCAGTCATCACTGGCAAGAAAGTGTGTGTGTACCGCGTGAGCTTTCGCATGCGGTGTGCGTCGCCCCGAGAGCTGTAGTCGAGCGGTTGTTACAGAGCATCCAAATCAGGGAAGGGCCTCGGCCGGGTGCTTGTGTGCGATATCACTGAGGGTGAAGAGAAAAGCAAGAAGAGATGGCGAGCAGCGGGAAGTGGGGGAGACCAAAGCGCGCGTTTCTGTTTTCGGAATGTGCTTCGCGTTACACAACGCGCAGAACGAGAGCAGATGTTGCATGTGTGCGCGTTGGCGCGTGGTAGCCACAGGCATCCAGAGCAGCCTGATAATGAACACATTGATCTGGCACAGCAGAGAGGAACAGGACAAACCTCTGTGCATTAATAGCGTCTCCACCTTCCCTCTCCGTTATTACGCTGCTCAGTCTCTGTCTTTTCACAGAGTTTGTTTACATGTATAAATTATAGATGAAGATGACATCAAATGTACTCCAAGGCCAAAAAAAATCTTTCAAGCAAGCAAATAACAAATATGAGCAACTTTTTTCTCCATAATTTAAGTTTGTGTTTTGATAACTTTTGTTGTGTGGTTGCTTGCGTGAGTCTTCCCGGTCGGCCAATGCGTCTTTTAGTGCGTACAAACGGAATAATCCACCGGCTGAACACAACGGTTAAACCTTTTTGGCCAATGTTATGCGTTTTCATGCCAAGAGTCAGTCAGAAGACGGATACTGCTCACGTCTGTGTGATACATGTGCTACTGCCAGTAGCCGTTTCACTTCAAAAAGCATAAACTCTGCGAATACGTGGAAACAGCTGCCCTGGCTCTACCCCAAAGTAACAGCGTTTCCATTACTTAACAAAAAGATCTAATGCAGTAATTAGTTGGCCTCAGAGCAACTGCTTGATAAAGCAAAAGGCAAATTCTGTTTGTGGCGGTGGCGCAATACTAAACGTTTTTCCACACGTGCATTCCACCACACCAGCTTTACAGTCCAGTGCTGGTTTTTACCAGTTGACAGACGTTTGTGAGGTTGCAGCATGATCATATGTTGGCGATCAGAAGAAGACGGTGTCCACGCGTTCCTGACATGCTGTGGCAGAGGTTCCTTTTGGTTGTCATCCTCCGCATGAAGCCCAGGGCATGACGGTGACGCGGCCGGCTCTTTCCCAGTCTCCTCTCCTGCTCGTCAAACGTAGCAGGGGCAGAGAAGACAGTGTCCTTTAGTCTGTGCGCGTGTACCGCAGAAAATGAGATCCTCTTCCCCCAGTGGAAACGCGTCGTACCCAGTTGTCTCAGTTTCATTTCTCAGTATTACCAGCACCTGACGCATATTCATACCTATAATATATTTTAGTTCTTGCTCTATAGCTGTGCGTCACTCACTTCATCACATTGATCCCTCTGCTACATCTGCCTCTCTCTCAGTGGCGATAATGAGGTTGTGTAGCTGTGGTTTGTTGATTTCCCTGCTGCCTTTTCCCAATTACGCGATTCCCAAGTGACGGTGCTGCAGCGTTTATCTCGAGTCACTCTTGGTTTGACTGAAAACCCAACATCTAACTCGTTGCTCTAAATTCTGTCCTTGCGTGGCTGATGTTTATGTGCGTATAGTTAAAAAGTGCCTCGCGGCCTCATGCCTGTGTGTATCGATTGTCTAAGTAGTGAGGTGGAGGTTGCATTTGTGGGCTTTATACGCGATATCCAGGGGGGGACCTCAGACACCCGGTTGCCCTCTTGGTTTGTGTGTTTCATTTGTAAGTCAAAGAGACTCACACGGCTCATGAGGGGTTTCCCTTTCTTTTAATGCCACAGGTATCAACGTGCAAATCTGCAAAGACACTTTTAGCAAACTCTATAAACTTTCCACCCTACCGTGGTGGTAAACACATCTGAACCTGCTTGGTGAATACACTACCACAGCCTCCTGTCACTCAGTTCTCCCAACTGAAACACACTTTGCTTTCATCTGATTGCTCTCCCTCTTCCTCTTTCTGTCAGTCTTCCTCCTCTGCTACTCCCCATTTCTCCTACAGCAATTCATAGCGGCCTACCCACATAGTACACGAGCGCAAGTGAATGATGCAACAAATCGAGTAAAGAAATTAGATCAACAATTACATCTGTCCCCTCTACTCTTGTTCTCGCTTCCTTTCTTTGTTAATTTGGAGAGTTTAATTGGTTTGGTAACACTTTTGAAGAAGACAAATAACAATAAATGAGGAATGAAATGTAATCACCTAACAGTGTGTGTGTGTGTGTGTGTGTGTGTTTTCTTCAAACAGACTTTTTAAGTGAATCATTTTCTGAATTAATCTTGTACAGAGTGATTGTTGTATTGGCTCTCGTCTATTTATATAAGTGTTTTGTTTGGATTAGTAGCATTAGTTTTTCTCATTATTTTCAAAACCCCTAAACATTTATTATAGAGGATCAGAAAATTAAGGTATTTTCCTTTTTTTTGTCTCTGTCTCCAGACAAACATCCCTTTCCTCCAGAACGTTCTGTCCAACAACCAGTTCCTTCACTCAACTGTGGACACCCAGTTCATCGACGAGAACCAGGAACTCTTCAACCTCAAACCCACCCAGAACCGAGCCCAGAAACTACTGCACTACTTGGGTCGGTGCATAAAGAGTACACACACACACTCTCAATTTATGTCAGTATGGGGAAATGTAAAGCATATAATGGATCCAATAAGAACAATCATCAGAGATTAGACAGAAATGGAAAACATGTCCATACAGACTGCATATGAATGGATGTAGATGGTATAATTAAAACGACTGCATGCGCGGTAGACCTTTGGTCATCACAGTCTTCTAACCAGCTTTAAGTGGAAGCTGAGAAAACTCAAACTACATGTTAGACAAAAGTAAAAAATGCGTCTAATTAGTACCACTAATGTACAAATGTGGGAAACGCACGTAGAGAAAGAGCTTGTTATCAGCGTTTTGCATAAGTTCTGTATGTTCATTGCATTATCTATCGTTACTCCTGTACAGGTCATGTGATGGTAAATGGACCAACTACACCCATCCCGGTCAAGGCTAAGCCGTCCTCTACAGATCCTGTTATTCCTCCCGTCACTATGGGTATGCCAATTAAAAGCAATTCAGACATTCACTGTGCACCGTTCAACCTCTGACACCTCGTTCTACTAAGCAAGCTACAAATTGTAAAAGCAATTTGTTCAATGGAATTTCAGGAGTGAAATAATTATAGAGCTTGCTCTGATTTCCCCATGTAGATCTGTGTAGCACAAGGCAAACACGACAGCAGCGTCTGATTATTTAACAGTGTATTAACACAGTAAATATGTGATGAACCACTAGAACATGCTGTCAAACTCTTACCATAATGTCAATATGAATCATCGTCGTTGCCTTTATTACAGTTGGACTAATTGAACCAGGCATTGCCACCGCATGTGTAAGGGGTTTAATTTCTCCAGGGGGCACGGATTCAAAAAAATGTGAACACTTGTGGTTCCATAGGGCACTTTGGATAAGAGCACCCACTGAATGACAAATGGGCTGTCGAATAGTCTGATAGCTGAGGGCAGAAAGGCCTTCCTAAATGGCTCAGTTTAGCACTCGGGGAGGGAAAGGGTTGCTTTCTGCTGAGCTGTGAGTGTAGCAGTGAGAGGGTGGACCTCATTGTTTGTGAAAGAAGAAGTTTCTGCCCCGCAGGAAAGTCCGGCGGCCAGCTGGAGTTCAGGTGTGTGTATGTATCTACACACATTTGAGTTTTGTGTTGGTGAACTGTTAAAGGTCAAGCTAAGGCTGCAATGAAGATGAAACCGGTCATTATAATGAATACCAGTGGACGTGCTTAGACGTGCTATGATATATGGTTGAGAGAAGTTGTGTATGTCACTCATGAATACAGCCTGTTTCTATGGTGATTTTGAAATGCTCTCAAATTTTATTCCCTTTGTTTTGGAAGGGGAGCAAAGTGGCATAAATGAATGCGGCTGCCCCTTTTGACAGCAACGAAATAATCAGGTGTGTCAAAGTGACATGTTTATCAGCGCCCTGATCTGCCTCTGCACACAGCTCCCCGCCATGCCTGATAAACAGATTTTATAACTAAATAATGTGAATATTATGAATCATAATCAGGCATTACTAATCAAATCTGACATCCTAAAAGTGTGCACTGGCTGTGGCAGAATGGGACAGAATAATCTGCTGTGCTTGTGTGAGTGAGTGAGTCGCCTCCACTTATGCAAATCCCGCAGCCTTAGCGTTGCCCACCCCTGTTGTTGCATGAAAGCAAACACACGTGAAACTCCCACAATATACCAAAACTGGGCAGGTACGCTATAGGCAGAAACCCTTTGTGCTCACACCGCCTTTTACCTACTGTAAGCAGCTGATGAGGTAGTTGAATGCATCCCAGGCATGCACAGAGGCATACCTAAAGCCTAGTAATGTGATTTGTAAGTGCTTATATCCTTTCTTTCATTCGACGGAGGGATTGAGAGAAGAGGGGGATTAGGCCTGTGTTATCACACTCTGTGTGGAAGGGGCGGAGGGAGAGAGGGTATGAAAGGAGAACAGAGAGTGTGAAATGTGGAGAAAGCGGTCAGTTGGGCACGATGACGGGCAGGGAGATACGGACCGACTGTTCGCTTGGACCGCCCACAGACCGGAGAACAGATCAGAGCGACATTGTCGCACCTCAGAGCAGTACATCTGGAGATACAGAGAAAGGAACAAGAAAGGCTGTTTTTTTTGTGGAGCTGACTTCACAGCCGGGGAAGGGAACAGCCCCTGAAAGACGGGGCGAGGGGACCCTGAAGAAAACCTGTTGAATACTCGAAAGCCATTATTTCCTAATTAGGGTTTGTCGTGTGAAATGTTCCCTCTGATGGCTGATTGCCGGTGGTTCATCGATGGTGTAGAAGTACACCTTGTTCCAATTATTGCCAGAATTTGTTAAACGGAGGACATCTAGAGGTTAATCACCAGATGCCTGAGAGCCAGCTTTAGGTGGAAGGACTAATAATAATGACCGACTGCTGTCCTCCTCCCATAGTTGGGACTTAATCAGAACAGCGGCTGGTAGCATCTTTTTGTTTACAGCTAAAGAATTATATTCCAAAGATGAATACGCAGAGACTTAATGTTTTATACTCCTTTTCCTTTTTTGCCTGCTTTGAGGTTTGGATACTTTCGTTATCCATCTACAAACAGAGAAGGCTGCTCCAGCAGCTTTGTTTTTCTTTTACTTATTGTTCAGGTCCAGAACTTATTTTGAGGCAGCTTTGAAAGAAGCCAAAGGAGTCTTAGGTTTATAGCTGTCTGAAACCTGGAGATACTTTAGACTTATTTTCAGGTGTGTGCAGCAAAGCTTTCTTTGTTCTTTGTCTGAAAGCATTTCTTCTTTCACATGTTTTTTTAACACCTTCTTCACAGGAGAGAAAAATACGTTATGCAGTGACAGTCAAAAGTTTGTATTTATTTCTTAAAATGAAAACCCCATAAATGCAGATTAAAAAAGGATTACGTTTTGATCTTTTAGAATTAGCTCGTATTTGTTCCTGTAGCAAGACGAGCTCTACATTGCTTTTACAAGTCACGGTGACACATCCAGCTACTTCTCACATGCACAACCTTAATTAATTGACTGTTCCTGCACTCCTGACTTCATTGAAGCATCAATTAGCAACCCCACTAGGATCTGCCAATTAAAAGGTTCCTGAACACAAAGATATGAGTCGTTTAACAGTCTCCTTGGGAGGCGGCTGTCAACTCAAGACAGTGAAAAGGCAAACTGTTATTACTCTGAGATTGTCTCCCACACAAATTGCAAATAAAGAAATACCTCTGAGCACTGTAGCTCACTCTGTCTAACCATATTAGCTGGTACTGCGGAGCTGGGGGAGAAAAACTGCAGGAACAGACAGGTGAAGGATGAATGTCATGGGAACAGGCATGAAATGGCGTCAGCCTGGGAGACAGAAGTGAGGGCGAAGGTGCGGGGCAGTGGGACCAAGGGGCTTTCTGTGCAAAGGAGTGAGGTGGTGGGCAGATGAAATTAGGTTTGTACTGTATGTAGAGCTGCAAGAAAAACTATAGAACCTCATAGATGTCATGTTAAAACAAATAGAAACAAAAAATAATTAGGTGAGCAGCCCCTGCTGACCGAACGTTAACCATAAGGACGACACTAGCAAGCAGCCACAACTGTTCATGTTCATGTATATATGTACATGTAAATAAATAATACCTGTAATACATTCTAGTAATTATTAAAAACATGTTTAAAATGTTATTTTGAATGAGTTCGCTGTGGAAACATCAACATGTAAGACACAGTAGTACAGTTGTGTCCTCCAGCAAGTCTAAGGCCACATTCATCAGCCTATTTATGTCTTCACACACCTTGTCACCAGTTCAGTTTTTTATTTTCTAACATGTCGCCACAAGTATTTATTTCTCTCACTTCACATAAATATTTTCTTTCTTTCTACAACATGACCCGTAGGACTCTTAATAAAAAGTAATGGCTCTGTGTGCGCTTTTCCTGGTGTACCCAACCAATCAAACGAAGCCATTTCTCTCTTTGCAACTATATAAAAAGATAGAAAACCAGTGATTAATTCACTGAAGTATGAGACATGCAAAGAGGAGTTAGAGTAGAAATAGTTTTTCACAGTGTACTGTATCGTTCTCACATCTGTAGTCTAAAGTGTCGTCTGTATATTTATATTTCCTCTGATTCGACTGAGTGAGTGCGTGCCGCGCCGTGCGCTCTCTGCTTCCGGGTTCGACTATGCGGCCAAACCCGTGTACATCTTTGTGTGGGTGCGTGTGCGGTGGAGGTGGTGGGGGAGTTCATTTTGCTCCTGCTGGCCTAAGAGACAATTATAGCAGAGATCATTTGTTTTCATAGATGTGGAACAACAATAAAAGGTCAAACAAATATTCAGCTGTGCAGGAAGAGGAGGGAGGAAGATAAAGGAGAAGAGAACGTGAGGGACGGAGAGTTCGAGGACAACTAAGCAGGCAGATACTACCTCATTAACTAGTCTAATTGTACACACTGCAGTAAAAATAGATCCCTATTCCTCTTCCAGTATTTCAGTGCCTCTGGTTGTGCTTCTGTTTAATTGCAAGGTAGAGGAGAGAAGTAGATTAGAAGGTTGTTGCCGTGCCCACACAAAAGTGTAAGGCTTAGCAGTGTTTAATGCGCATGTTTCAGGACGACTCGGTTTAGAAATCTGAGAATACCAGTATGTGTCCACACCGGGTTTTTAATTCCTATAGGTGGTCGAGTTTAGCACTGTATGTTACGTTAGTCTTGTATTTTAACCAGAAAGGCTCATCTAGTGCCTGCATGTCCAACAGTTCTAATCCTAATAATAATGATCTAAGGCCAATACAACGCTCAGCAACACTGTGCATCTGGAGCCATATCATAACTAGAAATGTTGGGCTTGACAACAGTCGGCGACTAAATATGGAGGGTAGATGAAAAGATGTGTGGAAAGTGTAACTGCAGCCATATTGGGACCATTCACCAGCATCAGGCTCAGTCCCACGAATCTCCTCTTTTGATTAACAGTGGCTTCTCGAGGATGAAGTCGCTGTCGGCGGGAAGCCGTCTATTTGAGGCCAGTGGGTGGCTTATCTAATAAAATGTCTGCTGAGCTTATAGTAATGTTTTCTTTTAAAGGTGATGTATTTCAGATAATTGCAATTGGAGCAGCAATAGGAGCAAGTGTTGTCCTTGTTATTAGCAGAACAACTTGTTAAAATCACAACTTTAGAGGGCCTGATAGAAACAACCCTGTTGAGTTGGCATAAATCCTTTATGTTGCCAGACATACAGGTCAATACGCTGCTTATTATCAGAGAAATAAGAAGTTAGGGTTGGGGTTATTTAAAATTAAATTGATCGCAGATTTAATGGCTGGTCTATCCATATTTACAAAGCAGTATTTTTGTGCTTTCTATTCTTATAAATCTTATTTTATAACTTCATGTAAGTGTTCCTGCAGCATCTCGTATTGATTTTCTTTTTTGTAAATGCCACATATAACCACAAACGTATTTTGCCTCTGTCACCCTTTAGTTTCATTTTCACCCTCATCACCATTTTTTTTCTCCCTCCCGCACTAACAGGGGAACCTTCGGTAGGCTTTCGTGATGTTTTGCTGCGAGATGGTCCCGAGGGATTCGCCAAGGCTGTTCGTGCTCACCAAGGTCTGCTGCTAATGGATACTACGTTCAGGGATGCTCACCAGTCACTCCTGGCAACTAGGGTTCGGACCCATGACCTTAAGAAGATCTCGCCATTTGTCAGCCACAACTTTAGCAATCTTTACAGCTTGGAAAACTGGGGAGGTGAGTTTTAGCATGCTACATATATTTCTTGACTGTTTAGAATGGTTTTTGCCAGAGTGATAAATTTCAATAGCTTTACATTATATTCAGCTCTGTAGGTCATTATCTACTATTTAATAATTTAACAATGACTAATAGTTTAAAATGTAAGACAGAGAGGATTTATTTCCAATTGTACATCATTTTAATATTCACCTACATAAGTCCTGCAGTCCTTGACCTAAAGCCTTTCTGGCACCTATTCAAACATTTTACTTCATCCAGTTTTTCCTCCATGAACCTGGTCACTGTGGTGACACTGAAACTGATTCTGCTCTACAAGATAGCGACTTCTTATCGGTCTCTCCTATCCGTTATGTCAGATCCCTTTCTTTGAAGCAGTAAGACTCTGTCCTTGCCCCACTCGACCATTTTAACTTCTCTTGGTGAGTGATTACTAGTGTCTCCAGCTCCTTTCACTGAGTCGACAGGCTCTATGAAAAATTGTACCAGATTAAAAGGCTCTCCTAGCTTACTAAAGACTAGTGTTGTAAATGGTAAATGCACTTCTATAGAGCTTTTCCTCCTAGACTGGTCCTCAAAGCGCTTTACATTGCTTCTCATTCACCCATTCACACACACAAGCACACACTTGTACGTCGATGGCAGAGCTGCTATGCAGCTGACCTGACACACCGGGGGCAACTTGGTGTTTAGCGTCTTGCCCAAGGACACTTCGACATATGACAGAAGGAGGCGGGGAATCAAACCTCCAATCTTCTCATTGGAAGGGGACCGCTCTACCTCCTGAGGCACAGCCGCCCCTACATAGTCTTGTAGTCAAGACCTAAACCGAGACAAAGACATTTCCGAGACTTGAGGGGACCAAGACCAGGACCAAGGCTGGTCGAGGTCAACACCAAGACTGTAAACAGACCTGGGCTCTTTTAATATTGATAATTATAAGTGAAAACTAATGACGATCCCAAATTCAGTAGTGAAAAGGTTCAATATTGAAGGGCGTCCTGGTCTCGGTACTCTCAAGTCTCTGCAATGTCTCGGCCTCGGTTTAGGCGCCTTTGACTACAACACTACTAAAGACACATGCTCTTAAATGTAAGACTAGAGCATGTAAAAATCAAAACTCGAATGACTCGAGCGTCTACTGAAGTACAAGCACGACCTGTCCACCGTACAGTTCTAATGTGTATGGTTCATGAAGTTTTTCTAGTTTTCCTGCGGTATAACAAATGAGTACGGCAGCAAATGAATTCTTTATATCATACAGTATAAAATCCCTTCATACCTGTCTGAACTCTAAAGTTTCCCTGCATTTATACACAAAAGCTGTAGGCCTGGAGTGCCCCGGCGCGATACTCTTGATAGTAGGGTTGGGGTGAATACATACGGTACTGTACATATTGAAGCAGACTGTGGCGATCGCGTTACTTATTGTGTGTGTGTTCTCTCATGCTAAGCTGCTTCCCGTTCTTCTCTGCTCCTGCTTCCAAACTGCTCCCCGCTGTCACTGATGACAGTGATTGTTACTTGTTTTACTTGTTTGAGCTGTGAAAATCGGGTGCTATTGTAAATGTGCCATTCCTCTGTCTCCCTCAAGTCAGACTACAGCAAGTCCTCTCAATAGACAATGATTGTATCTTTCACCTGTTCTCCGATGAATAGAGAGAATAATGTTGTTGCAGCTTCTTGAGGCGCGAGCAGTCCAATAGTTCCCCTGCATAATCTGCAATTACTGAAATTGGCTCGAGAGCATAAATACGTGCCACGTGTTGAACAGTTAGTGACGAGAGGAATTACCAACACTTGGTCTTGATAATGGACCTGTGTGAAGTACGATTGTGATGAACTGGTTTCTGGAGTAAATTCATTTGCCCCTCGTTTGAACACTCAAACATTTAGGACATAACGTTTTGCGGGAGAGACGCCAGTGAACCTCTTGAGGTTGAAACGTTTAATTTAATGCCCAATTACAGTAAAGCCCTCAGTGATTGTGCCTGTTTTACTGCGAGTACTTTAGATAGATCACAAGAACAAACATAAGAAGCCTAAAGGAGAAAGGGGGTTCGGTTTCAGAGACTGAGCTTCTGGTTAAACAATGTTAGAAAGAAGAAAAAACACACAGTAAAAAGTGTCTACAGTGAAACCTACGATGCTGTAAACCTTTTCTGAGATTAAATTTCTCCAGGTAGCTGATCGTGGTGCATCAGTTGGGTGGGGGAAGCAATATATTTCATTACTGTGGGAGAGCACTTTGAGCAGATCTCACATTAAGCAACTGTCTACTCACCTCATGTTTGAACAGATAAAACGGTTATAGGAAAGGTAAATCACGGAGGACACATTTAGATGAAAAGAGGGCTTAAACGCTTCCACACTTCCAGCTCACAGTATGATGATGTTGTTATGAGACTGACCAGAGGAAGATGATATGAATTCAGCTTGGCCGTGTTTCTGCGCTCGCATCGAAAGTAGCTGGCGAATTGATGCCAGGGAAGCCTCTTCGAGTCAAGTCAACAACCACAAATATGCCTCGAGTAGATGGAGAAAGAATCTGTACGTGTGTGTAGGAAAAAATCTTTTCTACAAAATAAAACCTGAAGGAGCCTCAAGCGAGCAGCAGAGGAGAGATTCCCGTTTCAGCTCCGAGATTTGTGTAATAGATGTCAAATGTACGAAACAATAACATATTAAATTTACACTATAGACTGTATATACTACATGTATAATTGTATAAGAAAATACAACCTGGAAAGACGACAGATACTCAAGATGGGTAAAAATACAAACACGCAGGAGGAGGGACACGGGAGAACATGAAGGTGAGGACAGAGAGCTAAGAAAGATGCTGGGAAAACCCTACTACCCACAGTTATTTTACTGTTGGCCATATTAACATGTTGTTTACCTCTATTTAAAACTATAGACAACACCACCCCACCAGCACCAGTGCTTCTGAGCCTCCTTCCCCTCTGGTGCGGCTCCTCACTGGGCTTAAACGCAGTGCGATGGAGAGATCGCTTAGGCTTTCAGAGAGCTGCATAATTATCAGTCAGACACCATCAGACCAACTGGGCTTTCGGCTGGGATTATTTCTGCTGGTTTATTGGAAATATTAAACCTGTTTAGAGCATTTTATCTTTGAAAAGTAATGCTTTTAATGTGGAGCTTCCTGTTTTCCCAACAGAGACTTATCGTGGGTTTTGAACGCCTGAACCACTGACGCACTGAGCTGTTTAAAAGCCAGGGAGGAGTAATACTGTTGGCTGGCTTATATTATGCTTCAGTATCAGCATATAGACGGGGAAGGTGTTGTTTTTCATTTACAGGCAAACGTCCTCGCATCTAACTGAGGCGACATAAGTAAGATCTGTTGGCCTTTCTCAATTAAAGGTTGTGCAGTGTGTATAACGCTGCTGGTTGATTCTCTTGGGACGCCTGTAGATTCTGCTTAATAAACCAGAATTGTATTTTTTGATCCAGAATAAATTCTAGAAAGCAACATCCCCCTGACACCTGCCTGCAAGTTCATTAGCCTGTGCTATAAAAACATCTGTGATCCTGTGCATATTAATATTTTCTAGTTATGTTGGGACAATACTTTCAGGAATTATATGCCACCAGGCCTTTTTGTCAAAGAGCTCATTTCACGGTGCTCTTTTTGCTGGTTAGATTTTGGCTTTTTTTTTTTATGTCTTTGGTTGCCACTGTCCTGCTTGTTTTCCAACTGTCTGTGCCCTGCTCACGGTTGATTACCTGGATCAAGTGTGCTCAGTCAGTCTGAGGCTGGAGGATACCAGTCCACTGTCTTCCCCCACAGCAACCTCATGCCAGATGGTGAACAGCACTCCAGAACCCGACCTGTCCACCTCTGCTTTATACATTTTTCCTGTCTTTTATTTCTTACCTTTTTCTTTCTCTACCAGACGTTTTTGGACATTTGAAGACATCACCAGTGGTTATTTATCTGGTTTTCAGTGATGTAACCGGATCTGTAGTCTTCGTAGCATATCTCATATTAATAAGTGGATACCACCAGCAACACCAGCCATGCTCTCCCCTCGCATCGATTTAGGTGGTATAACACAAATTAGACGACCATGCTGCAGGGAGCGCACATCTCCGGCACACACGGTCCCGCAGTGACAGCTTGTACATCTACCTGCACACTGTTGCTCATAAATCCCCTAAATGGCCGCGGAAACCGCCACTACTGCGCCTCTCTGGAGAGCAACTCCCTATGCAGTGTACTTCCTTTCCAAAGTGTCTGGAGATGCAGAATATTACAGCTGAACCACTAGAACAAAAAAAAATAACCAAAGAGAGGACTAGTAGTGAATGCTGTTACCATGACACCTTGTACGTATAGACTTTTTGTTGTTGTACGCAGTGTAGTCTTAGATAGGGGGATATTGCCTCCATATGTTCCAGCTGCTTAGAGGCAGAATGAATCATCGAGGAGATTAAACCTGTGAAAGCCCCGTGTGGATTAAGTCCCCTCCTGGTTTAGCGTTCCTCCCTACACTGAGGAAGATGCAGCCATATGAATTGGGTCACATAATGTATCCACTGTATATGGTTCACTGTATCCGTTTCACAGCTGGCACGTTTGTCAGATGGGAAAGCTGTGGCTTCCTGTACTGCGTGGGATCGCCTGGTGTGTGCATCTTGTTCAGCCCAGCAGTTTCGTAGCAGTAGTGTTTTTTTTACATGGACACAAACGAGCCTGAAGGTCTGGACAGAGCAAAGTCAAATAAACCAATTTGGAAATGGAGTGAAATTACAGATGACATAAAAATTGATGTGGAGGATTAAATTGCTGGGTACAAGGCCATGATTGCAAACCCCAAGCAAAAATATTGGTAACTGCCGAGATGTGTGTGGTTATGTAATTGAATGATTGAATATTTGTCATTTATTTTAATGGGCTTTCCTTTCTGAAGCAGACGTTTAGTTTAAAGATGTGTATTTTCCCATCAGTAATCAACAGTTTCCCAGTACGACTTTCTTTTTCCTTTGTCAGTGTCCTGCACGGGGAGCGGCCGTCAGTCTTTATTTGCATTAACAAATTATTAGAGTGAATTCTGCCATCCCAGATGAATTCCTCACTCTCCACCATGTTTTGATATGCCACATGTGCTTAAACATTCATGCCAACGTGTTAAACATCAGATAGCTTTAAACTAGTAGGTTAAAAGATGCTGACATAGGCAAACCCCAAATCACAGGGGAAATGAAATAAAACTGATAAGGAGGAGGGTTTTTCCATGGTTTCCCTGTTTCTCCCACAGGAAGGAAGAAGCAGTTGTGCTTAGTATTCTCTCCATGTCCAAATCTATGAGTCAGAAAATGAAATTAATGATGACAGTGTTGGATCAGCACAAAACCACTGGAGGCTTCAATATTTCTGGCTGATATGATAAACGGGTATGAGATTCACTAATCTACTCCCCCAGAAAGGGAAATGAGAGATTGCTGTCTCCCCCTTTTTTTCACCTCTTCCACTGAAACATTTCTTGGATCTTAAAGCGACTTTAAAATGAAACGACGACTTAGAATGAACGATGAATGTGAAAGTATTTTATTTGAGCCTACATTAGTGGCGTGATGTGTGTGTGTGTGTGTGTGTGTGTGTGGGTAATGTGACAAGTTTGAAATATTAGTTTTTGAGTCTGAAATTGAGATCAAAGTTGGGATGACACATGAGATTTTGGATGACAGCCAAATAAATCTGCAGCTCAACTTGTCTGTGTGTGTCTGTCTGTCTGTGTGTCTGTGTGTGTGTGTGTGTGTGTGTGTGGTCAGGTGCTACCTTTGACGTGGCCATGCGCTTCCTGTCTGAATGTCCGTGGAAGAGGCTTCAGGAGCTGAGGGCTTTGATCCCGAACGTCCCTTTCCAGATGCTGCTGAGAGGAGCCAATGCCGTAGGCTACACCAACTACCCTGACAACGCTGTGTTTAAGTGAGTCACGCTCACACAATTATCCCTCCATTTATCCTAATTCCATTATTAAACATTTAGATGTATAACACATGCACACAGTCATTTGCATTCGCTTCCAAATCCATCCACCTGCTCCAGTAAATCTGGGAGATGGACCAGCTGACACAAGCAGGCCTGTAAATACGGATGCATATGCCCAGGTTTAATATGTATTATTTGTACAATCTACACATCATTGTCACATCAAGCTAATGCATTGGACACTACATACTTTTAGAATGGAAATCACGACGCTGCAGCAGCTTTGTCCTGTTCAGCAGTTATGCTTTTAAGTTGTTGCAAAACATTCGATTTAAATAAGATTTTCTTGAAAGCAGCTGCTGCTCCTCATGCTCCATTGTCTGTCACCGCCACAGTATTTAGAAATGGGTCGTTTCCATGGGAACAACATGGGTGACCATCAACTTCATACATATTATTTTTTGGTCAATGTTGTGAGGACAGCCAGAGAATTTTCCATGATGGACATTTCTTGCAATCCATGAATCATTACGCGAACAATTAGGCAAAAAAAAAACCAGCAGAAAGGCGAGCGCTGCAAACAAACAGCAGAAATGATGGCACGCGAGGTTCTGCACAGACCGAAAGAGGTGGAAGACTCACTCATCAGGTATCAGAAGTAACAGTAAGCCATGCCTTACTATGTCAGCAAACACTTCTTCCTTACCTCAATTATTACTATACACACACCTATCCAGGTCAGTGTGGTTGTGTTCACAGTAACACACAGAGGGCTATAAATTCTCCTGTTTAAGCACGTGTGCACACGCCTCAAAAACTATTTTCCGGATGCATTGGCAGCCTATCTTGGTGATGTGCATGACTCGCGTATACTCAAGTACACGCACCTGCAGCTGTACGAGGACGCAGGCATCTCTCTCGTTACACACCTGCCCTCTGCGTCTTTCGCTCCCTCATTTCTCTGTCGCTCGCATTTAGTCAATTATTTACATTATTTATTATTTAGACCCACTCAGTCTCTTTACATTACTCGTCTTTCTGTCTTTGTAACGCCATGCTTCTCTCCCCATTGTCTCCGTATCCCATGAGCCAGAGTGTGATCAATCTGTCAGTCCGTCACTCTCACACTTTATTATATGAATCAAAGCGTCATTTGATTTGATTTAATTGCTTCGAAGTGCGTTTAACGGGGTCATGGTGGAGCATCCTCAGCAGCGACTTTTAAAATATCTAAATCACATGGCTGAAGAAGTCTTTTAGTCTCTTCATGAAGGAATTTGAAAGTTTTCCCTTCAGTTTTAGGTTAGATCCGGTATGTAGAGCAGTAGAGTTGTTTGTTTTGTGCCAAACAACATCCACTAGACGGCTTTTGTGTGTATTGTTGTGCTAAACAAATACTGGACATGCAGACGTTGGACTAGAAATCCTCTCATGGCACAACATTAAGAGTGTCTCTCTGTGTGTAAATACAGTACATTCACAGCGACACAGCTACAACAAGCACTCGCTCCCGTTATAAAAAGGCTGATAAAGGTACTAGGGCCAAGCCTATAACAGGAGGGATTTACAGCTAGCAGTTTGGATAATGAGGTGGGTATACATTTCTCTCTCCTGCAGGCTGGGTAAGCTCACTTTTAATGGATAACACTGTCACCATTGTGCTTATGCAGGTACAGTAATGTTTGAGAGGTAAATGGAGACGGATACACGCGGCTTATACCAATCCGGATGCGTTTCATCTCAGATAAACTATGAATCGAGACGAGCTGATTATATGGTGTCTTCAGAAAATATTCAAATAGCTTTGTTTCTTTCACACGTTGTGGTGCAAATTTAAAGGTGCAGGGTGTCGAGTTTAAAGGGATCTATTGGCAGGAATGTGATATATTATTCATAAAGATGTCGTCATCAGTGTGTATTCGTTTTCTTTAGCTTAGAATAAACCGTTTATATCTGCATGGTGAGGGAGAAGTTCCTCTTGTTTCTACAGTAGCCCAAACACCGGCTCTATAAAGGGAATCACTGGTGCAGCAGGTAGGAGGCAGTCAGCAAATGTCCACAGCCGATTACTAAATATGGAAATGAATAAATATATAATAAAATATCTAAATAAATTAAACAAGTACTAAATTGACTAATTTCTGTAGCCATTAAGTGAGCGTGAGAGACGTTGCATCTGATTTTACTGAGGATAAAAGAAGAACGTGCTGCGTGTGTTTCTGAGCCCTCCCTCCTCTACCTCCAGGTTCTGTGAGGTGGCCAAGGAGAACGGCATGGACATCTTCCGTGTGTTTGATTCCCTGAACTACCTGCCAAATATGCTGCTGGGCATGGAGGCTGCCGGAGCAGCAGGTGGAGTAGTGGAAGCTGCCATCTCATACACGGGTGACGTGTCTGACCCAATGAGGCAGAAGTACTCTCTGGACTACTATGTGAAACTGGCAGATGAGCTCGTCAAAGCTGGAACTCACGTTCTGTGTATCAAGGTGAGAAATTACAAGCCAGATTTAGACTTGGTTTGTTTTGAGTTTTCGGTTTCTTCCGTGTGATAATCCAAACATTATCTAGAAGATATTTTGGTGGCAGTCGAATCTGAATGCATAATTGCATGAATTGTGGAACAACAACCACTACAACGCGTTTCTGTTCCTATTGTCATGTTGGATGCTACCGTAGCGCTGAAGGGCCAGAATGTTAGCAGATGTTCAGCTCATAAAACCCAATAATTTATAGTACCAAAACACAGACGAGGCCTTTTGGCATTGGCAGCTTTGATTAATAGAAAACACTTGTGTTAACTGTTGAACACAACTGAAGTTTTCTGTTTGCTGCTTCAATTGAAAGGACGTGTGTACTTGAGTGGCTTATCTAAATGAACGCGCTGATAATGCTCACATTGAATTAAATTCTTTATTCAGCCGTGACAGAATATTTTGAAAACGTGGATGATAAACTCCCCCCGCTGCTGCTGCGCGCACCACCGCGCAGCAGCAGCGGCGTCATAAAAGGCCCGCGCAGCTAATGAGGTTAACTTTTAAAAGAGGAAATGAGCGCGTGTCATGCTGTTTCTTCATGGAGTGCAGTGATAATCAAAAGGAGCACAAATAAACATCTATGCTCTGTGTGGAAACTTCTATTAATATCAGTTAAGACTTTCTTTTCTCCATCTACGTTTGAGCCAGATTAAATCACATTTTTAATTCAACTAACATGCTGGGCTATCATTCGTAGTCAAACTAACCCCATCAGCAGATTTTTCCTCATCCATCCCTCCTCACATGTTCCCGTGTGTCACCAGGATATGGCCGGCCTCCTGAAGCCGGAGGGCAGCAAGCTTCTGATCGGCGCTCTCAGAGACCGCTTCCCAGACGTACCCATCCACGTGCACACTCACGACACCGCTGGGGCCGGCGTAGCTGCCATGCTGGCCTGTGCTGAAGCTGGAGCTGACGTGGTGGATGTGGCCGTGAGTATTCATTGACTGTGTTGCAGACTTTCCACTTCTACCTGCTTCTGCAGTGAAATGTCCAAGGAAGGAACTGTGTCCACGGGCGGTTTTAAATAAAGCTATTGGCTGTTGTTTGCAGCTTTGGGCTGTTTTAGTTTGTCTGTCACGGGCAATACACACCTTTGTATTGGTAGCACTGGTTTACATAGTTTACCATCACCATTCACTCTTCCAAGCGATAAAAGCTCAGTGCATACCAATACGCATTAAAGCATGATGTTTCTGAGTTTTCTACCCATAAATCATTGTACTGTACCCAATAAGCAGGCGATTTAGAGGAACACGCGTGCGCACAGATTTGCAGACTACTACTCCATCTCTTTGAGCCTCATGTATGTAAAATCAATTCACTAAGGTGTGGACCCACGTGGCTTTTACAATGATTAAGGCTTTTAGCCAAACAGAATTGATATTGATTGTCTCCCTCCAGGTCGACTCCATGGCCGGGATGACCTCTCAGCCCAGCATGGGCGCTATCGTGGCCTGCGCCAGGGGGACCAAGCTCGACACCGGTAAGTGTTCTGTTACTAGCCTGTCAACAGTGAATAGGCAAGTATCACAAGGTTTCACAGACGAAAGGTCAAAGTAAATCACACGGAACAGGTTGGAAAGAAGGTGTTGGAACACCTTCAAATGTATGTAGCTGTTATGGAGACGGAGCATCTTCCTGAAAGTCCACAGCTTTACATGAGCAAGTCAATAAACGACAGAGCACATCACTAATTATGACCCTCAGTCAGAAGGAACGACACATCCTGCTGAGTCATAACATACTCAGCCAATTATGAGAGGAAGATGAAAAAGAGAGGAGGAAAATAATGGCTTCAGTGTGATCAATACAAACCAAAACACGCTTCACTCTTCCCTTAAATGACGCGCGGTCCAGACAGTTGTGAGCGGGAGCTGAGCATCAGACGCGCTCGCACACATGTCTGCTTGTAAATAAACATCAGCTGTAGCCGTGAGTGGCGTAATGTTATATTGGTCGCGGTTTGCCCCCACTGCTCTTTACCTTCCCTGCAGCAGTTGGAGGTTGAACACGGCAGCTTTACATCGTTTACTGCTTAGTTATGTAGAGCGGTTCTATTGGGAGAACTGACTCGGCTCTACTAACTGGATGTGATGGCTCATTTCCATTACTCAGTAACATGAACAGCCCTGTTAGTCCTGTTTACTCTATTCACACTCCACAGCTCATTTACTGTTGGCTGCCATAGAGCAGGGTACTGTTAACGTTGTAATCAGTTTTAGTGTAGGGTGGCCAAATGTAGATTTTGCTGGGAAAGTACAACTTGCTGAATCCCTGATCGTCTTCCAGTTCTGCTCGGACGACGGCGTAGTTTTCTGCCGTCGGCTCGGTCAAACTGAGCTTTTGAGGCACATCAACAGGCCTGCATGTGGTACCGTTTGGAAAAGCATGGAGGATACTTGCAGTACTTCACAGTACGCGCTTTCTTTCGTTTTTTTCTATTCTTTTTAAATAGTGAATTAAAGCTGGGCTGAGAAGCGTGGCGGCGCATGTAGCCACGTGAAAACTGACACGTTGTGTGATACGCTTGTTTCACTCCAGCAAGACGGCGTTAGTTGCCAGAAACAAGATGTTAAGCCGTTGTTGATCTGCTCTTTGATGTTTAGCTGTGTCTCTAACGCCTCATGACCATTCAGTTACCAGCTGACTCATGTCACGTTGTATATAATCACGGCTCAGCCACTGTGGTGTTAAAGGTAAATACCACCTCATCAGGGTGTCCATCAACGTGAACAGGCTCCTTCTCTGACCTCATTGTTTCTGCAGCAATATTTAACAAGCACAGAGGAAGGGATCTGTCATAGAGGCTATTTCTGCAGTCATCCGTGAAGCAGCAACAACAGAGCCATTAGGACATGCAGAGCTTTGAGTGTGATGTGTGACATGTACTTTGAAAGGGAAAACCTTGATTCACCGCTGCTCTCTGGGTCTACGCGCGTTAATGTGCTGCTGATTGCTGCAGGTTCCCGTCCAGAGACTTGTGGGAAACGTGACGCATCGCAGCATCAATCACCTCGTCATTTAGACAGTGTTCAGCCTAGTCATAGAATATCAGTTTGTTTGCCTACAGTACAGAGAAGAACAGGCAGCGGTGAGGAAGACGAGGTCATTACTTGAGCTGGAGGTTTTAAAGCCAGTTTCTTCACAGAATTTTAATTTCTCTCACTCAAGACTGAGCTCGGGATGCAGCATGCCGCTCGCGCGCAGACGCGTGTGTGCATACTTATATGCTATCCTGGCGTGACCTAGTACCTGCGGAACGAAACTCCTCCTCCTCGCCTACCCGCCACCTTGTGCTCCTCTCCTCATCTGTGCTCCTCGCTTTGCCCCTCCCTCCGTCTCCATTCGTCTTTTCTCACTGCTCTCATTATCAAGCAGAGCACTGCTTTGGACACCTCCATATATTTCTGACCTCAGTCTACTGCTCGTCTTCACTTGTCTCCGTTACCAAGCAGTAATCAGCGATGTGCCGTGTCCTCTGCCTACTCTATCTCCCTCCCTCTGTGCTCCCCTGCCTTTTCCTATCACCCCTGATTCTTTCACATTGTCTCTCCATCCTCCTCCTCTGCTCTCCCTCTTACTCTGTGACAAAAAAATTAAAAGCACTTTATACATGCATACATTTTCCCCTCCCTCTTATTTTGTTCCCCTGCTTCCCCTCCCTCCATGTCTCCCCCTGCATCGACGGCATCTGTCTTTTAAGGAACGGCACAGGCAGAGCCTCACTAGTTAACTCGTTTGTCTTTAAGCTGTCAGCTTATTTATTCGCTCTGCCACAGTGTGCACACACCCACGTGGAATTTAAGTCATACATATTCACAAACACTCACGCGGTTGAATAATGACACGCATTTAAGTGCTCTTTGTGTTTATTTGACACGTTAGTTGTTGCATTTTCTCATGTATCATGGCTTTAATTCACGAGTCACTGCCACAGTGCCACAACAATGCAGCCAAGGGAGGTGTAGCAGTCCTCAAACACGCAGTGCAATAAACACGCCGTGCAGAGAGTCACACAGAGGGAGCTGGGTGAACAGGAACATCTTCCTGTCTTCGTCTGACTTTGATTTACCCTTCTCTCTCGTTTTCCCCCTCTATCTTCACATCTCATCGGTCTTCATCTGTGCTCCTTTGTTTGTCCTTATCGTCTCATCAACCGTAAACGGCGTGCGCACGCACGTGTGGTTGCCTGCCCACAGCGCTCTGAGTCCTACTGTATGAATGTAAATGTGCGTTTCTGTCACCTGCATGACTCATTTGTGTCACTGGTGAGTTGTGGTGAAAACAAACATTGTATACAAAGTTAGCTAAAAATCCGTTTATACCAGCTTTCCATATTTTACTTTTTGGTTGAGAAAATCATTCTCTACCAAAACTCAGAAGATCCTAGTGTGGATAATAGTAGTTTATTGGCAGATGCTGTCGCTCGGGTGTTAGAAGATCTGCAGTCAGGGGCAGTTGTGAAATGCATTTTGGTTTATTAAAGTAATAAAAAAAACTCCACCGCTTAGCCTTTCTGCAGAAGTCTTTTACCAGACCTAAATGCTATTCTTCCATTACTTATGACTACAGAACTGACAGCAGCCTCATCTCTGTGTTATAAGTAGCAAACATTAACGTGGGAACCTGCTAAACTGGAATGGTGAACATGGGAAATGTTCGATCCAGCATGGTGACGTTAGCATTTGCCTCCAAGTACCAGAGGGTCCATAGAGCTGCTAGCATGTAGACACTAAGTCTTGTTGTGGTATATATTGAAAATAGAGATGGCTGCTTATATGTGCATGTTTAGTCTTTTTACAGAACTGCACAGCAAATGTTTAAATGCTGTGCTCCTGTGCTTATCAACCCACTGATGGTGTCTTTTTCTCAGGATTGTGACCAAAAAAGGCTTGTTTCAAGGTGAAGTATTCCCAGCACGGCGCGGCACAAAACGGAGAGAGCTTCAATGAGTCCTTGCTTGAAGAATCTTCCTTCCACAGATTTATATAGCTCCGTTGCTTTTTGTGTTTCCAGATGATGGTTACAAATGGAGAGTGTTTTATCCACTGACTCGCACATAGGAGCGTGTGAAGTGGAATTCATGGCGTTAAACAGGAGACACTTGATGCAACAGAGCTGCTGCTGCTGTCACACTGAACACGCCGCCGTTTTCCCCCTATAGATGACGGCTGTAGTTTCACAATGGAGGCATAAGTGAGATCCCCTGAAATGGTGTTCTCACACGGAGAACCAAATGAACATAATTACAGAGTGGCTTGGCGGGCACCTGAAGAACATGCACGTTCATTTGATTTTCACAGTAGCTCCATTGAAACGCATTGTGAAGTACGCACTCTCTTTGAGCTAAGTTTGCCTCGTAGAGATGGGTGATTTTCGTCATCGTTAGCCAAAATTTCAGTGCACTGCCGCGGCATTGGAGCAGATGTTTCCTTTTAAGGTGCTGTAATCTGCTTCGCTGTAATCACCTTAACTGGCTGCGGCGGGATGTTGCAGTGTCTCACTTCACGCTGTGGCCTCTCACACTGACGAGTTTGCGAATACGGTATATAAAAACCAAAAACCTGCTGGCATTGAAGACGTGTCCGCACCTATCTGATGATTTGGACTCTATACAAATTGCTTTATGCAAGTTTCCCATCATGTTTATATTCTCATACATCAAAATCTACAGCACAAGCCAAAAGCTGTCACACTTTGCTTGCTGGCACAGTTTTGGAGATGACTAATTCAGATAAATGGCGGGTTGCCACATCAGCTTCTATAACAGTGCTACTATATTTATAGCAAATATCACATCAATTCCCTTTTGGAATAAAGTTGGATATAAATCTTTATCGACAATTAGTCACTCCTGTGCACACATTAAACCAGATCACTGTAATGAGCAGGGTTGTTATGCTGTTCCACTCATTCTGGCGTATGTTGACCACAGGCATTGCTCTGGACAAGGTGTTTGACTACAGCGAATACTGGGAAGTAGCCAGAGGCCTGTATGCTCCCTTTGACTGCACTGCCACCATGAAGTCTGGCAACGCGGACGTCTATGAAAACGAGATACCTGGTGGACAGTACACCAACCTTCACTTCCAGGTATGGCGAGGTATTCCGGGCGTGTTTGTGTCTGTGATCGATTTTTGAAGCCGAGTAGGTTTAAATGCATTTCACAAAGCTCTTTGCTGATTTTTTTTTTAGCTCATTTGGTGCATGAGAAATGTTGTAAACACAGGATTAGCTCAGTGTAGCGTTACATTTCTATTGTGTAGGTACTGTTAGAATAAGTTTTCTATTTATAGAATATCTCCGTATGCTTAAAAGGTGTGTATTACATTATCATTGTACACCCACTGGAAAAGATATGCTGCTACACATCCCACAGCTCAGTTGGGAGCTGTTTATAGCAACATTAGATACATGTGAATTACAGTGCAGAGAGTATTGGTTTGTGTGGCATCAGTATTTTCACCATACATTTATAAATTATAGCCTCACATGTTGACGTTGAACAGCGAGCAATCAAAAGGTTGTTCTCATCACGCTATTCTGAGCGATGCTACGTTTGGTTAACTGTGGTTCATTGCAGGCTCACAGCATGGGGCTGGGCAACAAGTTCAAGGAGGTAAAGAAGGCCTATGCTGAAGCCAACAAGCTGCTGGGAGACCTCATCAAGGTGAGGCACCAACACTCAGCATCAGAATCTCTCCTCACTGTCACGGGTGCAGCTGTGTAATGCCTTCACTCGTTAGCTCAAGCAGCGCCGCAGACGGTAGGACAAAGTTTGAGACGCACGTCTGATGCCCCATGCTTAAAGCAGCATGTGGGCATACAGCACAGTTTTGTCCCGTTGTTAACTAGATACATTCATCTTAACCTGACAAATTCTATCTATGAACTCAGCTTTTACTTATGTTGAAACTGCTTGATGTTTATTTGGGTTGAATCTCCAGAGAACTGGTGCTGGGATGATTTCCAGAAGGACACATTAATCATAGTCACTGAGAGGGGAGCTCTGACGCCAATTCTGCAGTCAGTAATTTCATTCCCAGCCTAAATTCACCTCCCGCCTGCCTTTTTGTTTTTCATTATCTTTCATTAATTCCTTTGTTTTTCTCCTTTCATTATTTACCATCGCTGCTTAGTAATAGATATATCTCACTTTCGGTGTGGTCGCACTCGCTCTGTAATTATGTAGTTCTTCTGTTTGCGTTCTCTTTTTCACCTTGCTCCCTCTCTTTCCGTCGCCGCTCCACACGCGCGTACTCCCCAGCCGTCTTTCTCATTCTGCTCTCTCGATGCTCCATCACTATACCTCCTCCTTCTCTTTCTTTCTAATTCCCTTTCTGTCTCTCTCTCAATTTTCCTCCTCATATCCTCTCTTCCTAATTTTCCCCCAACCTCTGTTTTCCTCATCTATTCCTCTCCACCAACCTCCCCCACCTCCTCCCCACGCTCTCTATCTATTCAATTAAGACTTGGCGAGCTTCACTGCACAAGCCAATGTTGGCTTAGTGTGCCTACGGGTCCTGCTATGCTCTCTGTTGTATCCTGTTAGCCTGACAATGGCTGCGTTTCGCACACTGTTGGCTTGTCGATAAGGGAGAAGGAGTGAGCTTGTCAGATATAGATATAAAGTAGACACGGCACGCACTGCGCTGTCAGTAAGCAGATCGAGCGACGCATATACATTAACCACCATCTCCCAGGCCCACACAACTACAGGTGTAGGTGAAGGATCGGGATTGTCAGAGGACTTAATTTCCTGACTACTTTATGCCAAAAGCATAAGAAATTACAGATATTTACAGCAGTGTTCTCTCAAGCATCCTGCCCCATCCCACCGTGAAAAAGACAAACAACTCTAATTATGTCGGCTCTAAAAAAAAGAAAAGCTGAAAGAAGCTTTTAATGTTTAATCATCATAGCATTTGCATAAAAGTGATTTGCATTAAAGTGATTGCTTACTTTCCCCAGCTTATTAATTCTCGTTTCTTGTTTTGTAGCAGTAGGTGTCATGTCCTGAATTAACAAATCAAGATATTTGTACAGGATGTCTCCAAATTGACAGAACTGCCTGGTTAAAAATTGAAAGGAAAGCTCAGACTTATTGGCTCATTGGCTCCCACTTAATAGCAGATGACATCAAAAGCGACGAGGGAGACTGTGAGACATATCAAAATATATTTCATAAAACGCTCATAAGCCAAACTATTTTATAGCTTAATATTAATTCCAGAAGAGCAGCGGAGTATAATCATTACATCGCTTACAGAGCACCCAGTGCAAATTCACCAAATCTACCTAAATCCATGGACTGGATTTGTATTTATGAAGGGAGCTCTGCTCAGCAAAACGAGCGCGTATTCAAAAATGCTCGGCCTCCTGGGACTTCCTCGGCGTTAACGCTGATCTGACTGGACTTGGACGGGCATATTTGGCTGCGTGTATTATTCATGTTTGAGATGCAGGTACTGTGCTGCTTAAAGGTCCGAAGCTGCGACATGTCTTAAAGTCTCCTTGCACTCCTCCCCCCGTTCTCCTCTTCAAGCCTCTCCAGTTACAGCCGTAACACGAGGCTGTCGACATACAGACACGTTGTATTTGTACGTGTTCTGTCTGTTAAACGCACGCTCACTCCTGTATTGCCTGTGGGGTTGCAGGTGTCTGTTTGCGCCTCCTCACTCTTCCTCCCTGTCCGTCTTTCTTTCTTCCCCTCCTAACTCCTCCTGTCACTCACCTCATCATCCCGTCTGCCCCTCTCCCTGTGCTCTCCCTGTGCTGCTTTCATTTCTTTTCATCTCCTTACTAAATCACTCCCCCACCTTCCTTCATTTCAATCAGACTTTCTTCGCGTATCCCTAATTTTCTTATCATTCCTGCGCTCCCCCTGCCTCTCTCCGCGTCTCGTTATCGCTCCTCTCTCCTGCCTCCTGCCGTCCTGACAGGTATCATTCTTCACTCTGTGTCTGTGTGTGTACACTGGAGCCTCTACTCCTCGTATACTTACACACTGTTCTGGATGATGGAACCCTTTGTCCATTGGGGGAATTTGGGTTTGGGAAAAAATCGCATTTCAAAACAAATTTCTGCGACACAGACTAAACAACCGACATGCTTTCACACCTGCACGCACACGAACCCCTGTACCAGCTTCCTGCCGTCGGGAGTGTGGTGCTGTGCAGCACCACTTCGTGAGAGCTGTGCATTAGTAAAAGTGAGAAAGAGGGATAAAAGGCAGGAGGAGAGTGAGAGTGAGAGAAAAGCAAAATGGAGGTGGTAAGAACGGAAAGAGCTGAGCACAGCTGAGAGAGGTGGAAGAGGGCGGCGTGTGTCAAGAGTGATAATGAGCCGGCGTGAAGAACTACAGTAACGTTCTGAATCGGGGTGAGAGCACCGTGGCGTGATCAGAGGCCTGCAGGAAGCAAACAGTGTGAGTTATTGTAACTCTATAGTATAGTACTATGACTTACCATACTAGTGCTATTGACACCTCTAAGTGTGCTGAAAGTCTCTGTGGCTAATGTGTGACAGGATGGAGTGATTTGAGCCACGCTAGCAGCTCGACGTCCTGGAGAGAAGTGTCAGACTGTCAAATGTCTTTGTGTCTAATGAAGAGAGAGTGAAATGATGTTTAGACATTTCTGTTGACCACTTACTGTTCTGCTCGTGTGTGTGGCGCAGCTTGAGGCGTTTCTATAACATAATTCCATGCACAAACGTTGAACCAATGTCAAGGTCCGAATTTAAGACGTTTCCATCAAGCTCAAATCCGTTTAGTTTCAAGCACCTCTTTGTTCTGATGAGGTAATGACGTTTACATGACGAGGAGCATGACAACAATTCATCACTAATGAACACAGGACACTGAATGTCCTGTATGTAAAACACTCAGCTTATCAGCAGGACTAAGATGAACCCACAGCGTACAGTGAATTCTTAGCTCGGCTTCACCCAGGAACAGAGGAAATCAGATTGTTCTAACTCTGCAGGGCCAGGGTGTGATATACCCCACTCCTCGTCTAAAAATATAGAACAGCTCACACATCACACAGAGCTCACACACTGCCAGTAATAAGATTTTCTCTTCCTGTGTGTGAGGCGCTCGCAGAGAGTTGGAGGAGGGTGATTTGTCAACAGAGATGTATGAGAGTAATACTTGATGTTACTCTTGATGTGCTGATCTTACTGTGGATCACAGGAAAAAACAACAAGAGAAATATTTGGCAGATGGTCAGACAGGACGGGCTACGGTGATTCATGAACCGAGACTGAAAACAGAAGACGGAAGATTGTAGTTAGGTGACTTGGGGGGGTGAGAAGGATGCTTCATGGAGACGGATAATAGGAAGTCACAATCGACTCTAGCGACAGAAACACAAAGGGAACGGTAGGGGAGTGGTAGCGGGGTTAAAGTCGACGAGGAATGCACAGTCATGCTGCCTTTCCTGGGTCTTACATAGATTTCAGGTAAGTCAGCAGTGAGCTTTTGTTCCACAGCTGTACCGAGTTAATGGCCTCTCCGGGGATTTCAACAGCCCATTCAGATCTCTTAAGCTTTTCTGTAAACAGTCATTCTGTTAAAGCAGTGTATCATTATCTCTTCTATTCGCATAGCCAATCAAACTGAGCTGTAGGTACTGCAGCAGAGAAATGCTAAAAGGGAGTGCATACTTGTTTCAATCAGCAGGAAGCATTTCTTCCTCGCATCTTGCTGGGGAAGCACTGATTTGCTCGCGAGGCTCCTTTGAAAATTTGCCAAGTGGTTGCAGACGTTACCAGGCATCCTGGGCTGTTTTTAATAGACGTTGCTTGTCACTCGGAGATTAATTACAGTGGCCCCGTTTTCAAAGAGCTTGTGCCATAACAACCTGAATAAAAGCCACTTTATGTTTCATAAGGAGAGTTGCACAGTCGAAGGAGCTATTTCAGGTGCCTCTGGTTCCACAAGTCAAAAGTTCTCTCAATTCTCTGCACATGTGGTGACGCACATTGGGTTGAGTGTTCATAAAGTTATCCCTGTTAAATAATCGTTGGTTTACATGATGCGTTTACCCCTCGTAGGAAATAAAGGCTTTTTTTGCTAAAAGTTTAAGAAACTGCTTTAAAGGTGAAAAAACATAAAGCTGAGAAGTTGAAAAACTCCAAAGCTGCATTTGGTCAAACAGCCTCCAGTCACTGAGGAGAGAAATGGAAATAAAGTCCAGATCAATTTACAGAAAAACACAAATAACGTTTAATAATTATTGGAAAATGACTTCAGTTATAATTTAGTCCAAAAGAAAATGTGAAGATTCTTAGTCTCACTGTTTTTACACAATCAACATACTTCTGCGTATTTGGAGTTGAAGTATTCCCGTGAGATCGGCACATGTAATCTGCTGATTATTCTGACCTGAGAAACCAATATACTCTATATAACATATGCTTATACATACACTATATGTCAGAATGCATTAATAGTGTGTGTTGCACTGAGGTGAGTGTGAAGATTTAGTTGGGAGCAATGTTGTCTCCAGAAACCAAATTCACTCACAGACACTCGCACAACATGGCGCGTGTTTGTTGAAAATGAAGAAAGTGATCCCAGGAGAGTCTGGTAATCCCAGCGAAACATCAGTGTGTGTGTGTGTGTGTGTGTGTGTGTGTGTGTGTGTGTGTGTGTGTGTGTGTGTGTGTGTGTGTGTGTGT
>JAUMHF010000010.1:9968386-9991255 GCA_032359275.1 Microctenopoma steveboyesi | reverse complement strand
GTGTGTGTGTGTGTGTGTGTGTGTGTGTGTGTGTGTGTGTGTGTGTGTGTGTGTGTGTGTGTGTGTGTGTGCACTCCTGACTGACGCCGACTAATTTGGCACCACATCTTTAAGAAATAGGTGTCGGGTCCTTTGCTGAGAAATTCCTTGACAAATGTCAACTTGATCTATATTTGTTCACCCGCTCTGTCCTTTTCCTCGCTCAGCAGTGGGTGTCTTGTAGAGTTTGGGCTGAGTTTTCGCTCTCTCCAGTCCCTCGGCTGTATTAGTTTACAGCCCCTGAAACGATAGGTGGCCTCAGATGCTCCCCATCTGGTGCTGTGTCCCAAAGTGTGAGGAGAGCTTTAACTCTCAATAGGCTGGGTGTTGGGGTGAGAGACTGAATGCCGTCATTGTTTTTATTGTTGCTGGGTCACAATAATTGACCCCTCTGTCTTTATTGCCCGACCACTGAAGGAATGTGCATAGGAAAACTGCAATGTGTCTCCATTTATTGCATCTGAGGAGTAATGTGTGCAATTAATATTGCATATCAGATATCCGTGTCCTGTTTATAGTCAAAAAAGACTCCACTCATCACCATTATGCTAATGGAGATCGTTATCGCCATAATTATATGCTATTATAAATATTGAAAGAATAAATATGTGTGTTTTTAATGAAAGCTTTCTTGGTCCCCTTTTTAGCTTCAATCTGTTTCACAGAATAGACCTGTGTAGTTCATGGCTGCCAAATCAAATGATTAAAGAGGCAGTATAGAAACATCTTTTAATTTCTCGTTTTGTGCTCCCGGTGCTCTTTTCACTGGGTTAAACGGCACTTAATCTACATGGACAGCTTCTTCTTAATTAAAGCAATGCCTGCCGCTGCTTCTTTGTGGTGCAATCATTGTGGATGTGCCTTTTTACCTCTGACAGGACGTTCTGCAGCAGGACTTTATGGATGAAAGATGCAGCCCGACTGACCTCTATAGCTGTTCCTACTTTTCAAGGGAGACGCATAAAAGCCACACGACACCGTGGTAATCTGATCCTTTTTGTTTCCTCTCAGGTCACCCCATCCTCAAAGATCGTTGGTGACTTGGCCCAGTTCATGGTGCAGAACAACCTGACCAGGGCAGAAGTGGAGGAGAGGGCCGACGAGTTGTCCTTCCCCCTGTCTGTGGTGGAGTTCCTGCAGGGCTTCATTGGGGTACCGCACGGAGGATTCCCGGAGCCGTTCAGATCCAAGGTACTGTATTTGAGTTTGTCCTGAAGTTCACTGAACACAGTTCACTAACCCCTTTCCTCTGGACTTCACTAAGAACATCTGGCCATTTAGAACAAAACTTCCATTCACCTACATTTATTTTATATATCTGTCTTTCTCACATCTTCCTACCAGTGTGTGCACACTCTCTCTCACACACTCACACACACACGTACGCGGTCACTTTGACAGCGAGTTTCCAGGCGGACGTTGAAAATGGCAAACAAAGCCGCGTTATCGCTCTCTTTTCTCGTCTCCTCTCTGCTTGTGCCCGCTTCTTTTTGTCTGCTCGCTTCACGGCGGCTAGCGGCGAGGTGGAGGCGTCAAGGGTGATCGTTCGCGGCTGAGAGTGTAACGCCGCATGTAAGCACAGTTTAGCAGCGCCTCAAAGACTTGTGCAGTGGCTGGAAGTTGTAAAGTTAGGTGTAGGTTTATCAACCTGTGCCTTTGTGTTTTTCGTCTATCTCCAGTGTTTGTTTCTGCTTCACGTCCTTCCTCCTCCCCACCAAGTTGGCCTTTCCCACCGTCTCCCGACACCGATGTGAGGTTGGAGGAGTTTCTGATCAGGCTTCACAGTCACTGTTATGAACTATCAGCCGTCTGTCATCTACCCCTCTGTTCAGTCTGCATCATATTTCTCTGAACATGTAAACAGAGGAGTCAGGACTGTGGAAATCCTCAGGTTTCTATTGGTTTGACTCTCCTGTTGGGTGAAATACTTTATCCACACTTGAGAAGTTCAACTTTTTGCTCTGCACCTTTCGTGCGGTGTGGAGGCAGATATATCTGCATTCCAAGTTATCGGTGTTTCATAATGAATTTCTCACACGGCTCTGGCATCCTGCACCATTCATTAAGCATTTACACGACGTGCCGGAGATGTAGTCCACAATATATTGTTCCGAGTAAATCCTCAACACACATATAGAAGTGCTGCCAGTTTCTCCTCTAAGCCAAAACACACTCCTCCAAACCTTCCCTAAAGATACTCATACCATGACAGCGATGACTGCACACAAGGGACAATCCACCCTCAGTGTTTAATACACAAACACCAAGAGGCTTTCTTACACGCGGCTTACAAAAGAAACAACTCCCGGCGTCCCTCTGATTCATTTCAATTCAGAGTTCAGCTCTGGTGCAGATTTTCCTTTCACGGCGCTTATTGTGTGCGTGTGTTTACATGCAAGCTACAAGTCTGAGATAAATCTGATAAATGTTACTGTCACTCACACCACATCTCGGCCTGCGTTCGGAGTATAAATCCAAGTAATTGGTGTCAGACTTATGTAAGTTAAATAAAGTCAAAGTTTTTGAGGAAGGAGAAAGTAAAGCGTTCTTTTATTTGTGAAATGAGTTCCTTACACAGCTTGAGTTGCGTGGTTGCATCGGTTTTCTCCACGTGGTGGTCATTATTTACAGCTCCCTCACTGCATCTGTTCATCTTACATCAAGGAAAGTACATAAAGTGTGATTAGTGTAGTAGTACTCTCCAGTATTTACACGTTAGCACAGACGCATCCTGTGCTGAGCGATCTGTGGAGGTTAAGATATCTGGACCCCTTTAGTTAAATGCATGCAGGGTAGAGGGAGGAAACAAAGGTGATCAGAGAGAAAGATTAAAGTACAGCCGGCACCTCAGTGCAGCACGACCGAAGAGTAAAAACTCAATCGGACGTGGCGTCGAGTGGCTTCAGGAGGAATGAGGAGAAACTGCAAATAACCTTGAAGGAAGAGTGTTTCCTTCATTTGTTAACGCGCCCACACTGTCACTAACCGTGTCGAGCAGTTCAGGTGTGCGACGTCCTCTGAGCACGAAACGTGAATGAGCAGGGACTACAAGCAGTCTGCCGTCGTCCACTCACGCACACGAACGAGTCGGCTGTCTTTGAACAAGCCTGAGGACAACAAGCCAAAGAGTTAGTTAGCACAGAGAGCCTTGCTGTTAATTTATTCTGTTGGTGCATCACATAAAGCGTGATGAGGCATTGAAGCAGCTAAACAGGCTAATTGTATGGAGATTTCCTACAAGTTCGCCTCACTGCCCCCCCCAGCCTGTGTACACGGTGTCAGCTACAGCAGGAGAAATCCGCGGCAACAAAAACAACACAGTGGCCTTCAGGCGAAATGCCCGTGTCTTGACATAATCCCTTCAGCAGACATTATTAGTGGCTTCTGATGGATCATCTCCGCGAGTTGTGTCAGATAACAACACTGTGTGGGCAGATAAAATGTCATCGTTTGTCTTATAGCAGCCACCACTTTCCACGAATATCGCCTTTCCTTTCGTTCGTTCCGTCTTCCCTCTTTACTATTTCAGAGAGCGAGTGAGGATGTCTCATAAGTGGCTCCCGCCGCCGCAGTCCTCCACTGGGCTGATGGTACTTTACCGGAGAGCGAAAGATGAATTGGGGGAGTGGGAGAGATGGAAATCACTGCACATCTTGACACGACAGTGGTACCACTTTTATGCAATTTCCAAAATAACTTGCATTAATAAGTTTCATATTTTCTCTCTCCCCCTTCCTCTACGCCTCAAAACAGCTCCCCATGCATCTCTGTCTCCCTCCTCCCTCCCAGCGTCTCACTCTAATGCTTTGACAGTTTGCAGCTTTCATCCAGACATATAGTTGTGCAGTACAGTGTTTTACCAGAACGTTGTACACCCCACATGCTTCATGAGTCCCTTGAGGAGGCGATGAGTGGGAAAACATTCAGGAACGCTACGCGACTTTGAAGGCAAACTTTTAGTAATGCCTGTTTGATGTTGCTGTGCACCCTCACACCTCTTATCGTCTTGTCTCTTCTTCTTTCGACGTCCCGCCCCAGGTGCTGAAGTCTCTCCCCCGAATCGAGGGTCGCCCCGGTGCCTCGCTGCCACCTATGGACTTTAAAGCCCTGGAGGAAGGTCTGCGAGCTGCACACGGCAATGATGTCACCCCCGAGGATGTGATGTCGGCAGCCATGTACCCCAAGGTGTTCCAGGAATTCAAAGAGTTCACTTGTGAGTGTGCTGCCTTTTGGTGCTTTAAGAACATTAATCAGCAGATAGTTTAGCTTGGAAGTGAATTTTCCACCTTATGAAACGCGATTTGAACACGTTGGCGTTGGTGGCGCCTGGTCTCGAACACAAACAGCCTCTCTGGACCCTGAAGGGGGGGCAACACACTGAACCCAGCGATCATCTGTCACTCATGTAGTGAGTTTACATGACACAGAGGGGTAAACATCAATCATGTTTCATATTGCTGATGTTGTTTCATGTTTCTGCAGCTAACTTTGGCCCAGTGGACTGTCTTAGCACCAGGCTGTTCCTGGACGGACCCAAGATCGCTGAGGAGTTTGAGGTACGTAAATTAATGCCACTGACCTGTTTCTGCATCTTGGCACATATTTAAAAATCCTGAACGGATCATATAACAACATCAGTCCTTTTAAATTACTATGCAAGTACTATGATAAAGTGAATATTAATTACCGTTCCTTTAATAATCCTTTTAGCGCTTTAATGAATTCTGATCTGCACTAATAGCGGTTAAATGAAGACCAGATATTATCAGCAAGAAATAATTTTTCCATCAGTGCAGAGGGCTGCCATCGGATGTAGTTTGGTGTAGAGGCACAGGGAGGTGTTGAAAACACTGTGGGAGGACAGAGATATTAATGCACCACATCCTTTCCGACCGGTCCAGCAGCTCCGAAATGCAACTTGCAGATTTGAAAAAGCTTGTACCGTTACTTTATTCCCCTGCAGGGAGGCAGCTGAAAGTGCCATTAAATGAAAGAGTTAAACGCAAAGTTATTCGCCTGCAAACAGTTAGTGGAGCTCGGGAATGTAGGAATCTCTTTGCGAGAAGATGTGACAACTGTCACTTGTAACTACAAAGCCACGAAAACGAAAACTAAAATGTTCCCGTGGAACATTAATGTATAAATAGAAAGCTATTTTCTGTTCACTTCAATATGTTACATATGCAGAATAAGCAGGCAGGGGAAGCGTATTAAACATACATGAATATACAGTAGAGTCCGCTGGGACGCGTGATGGTGACTGCTGTGCGGACTGACAGCGGGACTGAAGGCCGTTTGTTAGTGCAGCGCAGAAACCGACAGCAGGAAACGCTTTGATGAGCCAAACTCACACTAACGGGACCAAGTCCAGGTTGATGAGTGAGTTCCAAGGAGAAACGACAGATGTCACCTTCTGACATCTGATCAAAGACAAATTCTGCTTTGCTACTGAAGGAGACGTTGTGAGAGTCTGTCATTCATTATGCCAAAAATTATGTTGGTGACAATATTAAGTGTCTCTTAAAGGCTGCTTTTCAGCTTTTATATCGGCTTATGTGTTATTATTAATGGAAAAAACATGTTGATCATTTGTTGACCTTTGAGCTGTGGGATGCTGCACCTGTAGCCAGATGGCAGCAGCGGTTTGAAGCGGGTCAGAGCTGATGGCTGTGACATTTCTGACGGCAGCACTGTCACCACCTTGTTGTGCAGCACGTAGTATTCTCACGCCGCTATTGAAGAGCACTTCCTGCATGTGCTCCGCAGGATGTTTGGGCGACGCAGTAATACACGTAGGTGAGGATTCAGTGTGAGATGGTGGTGCTGGCATTCTGCAACATGTCACGACTCACCAGAGGAGCAGCATTGACCACGGACGTTCTGTATTGAAAGAGAACTACACCAGAGATAAACGAGTCATCAGCTTTTAGGAATCCTCAGCGCTCTCTGTTTTCAAATCTTACATGAAATGTCCTTAAAGTATATTGGTGCCTTGATGAGATTAAAATGTGCATCCCAATGTGGAGGAGAGAGTCTATATTTTCCTTTCATGTCTGCAGTCAGACTCACCTTTCTGTCGGCGTTCGTTATAATCCCAGAATAATCCCCGTCCTCTTATGTCTGTCTGGTTCATTTCACACAACATTTTGTCTTAATTCCCTCGTTATGACTAACTCGCACAAAGATTCACCTGCCCACGTCAGCCATGTTTAACTACTGCAGCATTAGACTCCTTCACTGGTGTTAAGTGATTCTTGTATTGGTGAGAACATGCTACTATCAAAAATCAAGAGTAGTATGGACCCTAATGCCACGTAGACCTTTCAGCTTCCTCTCTTGTGAACATGCCCAAAGGATTGAATCACAGATCTGATGGTCAGACTACCAACCCCAGGTTGGAGAAGCAGTTTCTCAGTAGAGTTATTTCTCTGGAAGCCAGTTTGGTCCACTGCACCATTTCTTTCACGTTCCTGTGACGGATGTTTGGCTTGATGGTGGTTATAGCTGAAGGCCTATCCATCCACTAAAACGACTTACAAACCAACAAATGTCTGTAGAGCAGAGAAAAAGATGCAACATTTCTTCTCCAACGTTCTTCTGTCATTTTAGATAACATAGTAACCATCCTTATTTCAAACGGAGAAACCTTGTATTTAACACGCTCTGACTTCCAGTGGAAAACCTGTCATTCATTCAGACTCTGCCCAGATTCATAGCTGATGTTTTTCTGTTTGTCTTATCCCCAGTCCATCACAAGTGTTGACATTTCTGACACTCTGATCCGTGCTTAACGTCAGTCATCAGCGCTGAAGCAAACTACCCCTTGTTGTCGTGACGATGGCTACTCCCCCCCCCGAGCAGGTCTGATGATCAGTACCTGGCAAGAGAAGGAGTAGGAAACATGTCAAAGCGGTGGCCGTTCCTTGTATCCGTTCTCTTTGACAGAAGCTCCTATTAGGAATGCTTAGTCTCACTCCTGTTCTTTCTAATGTAATTCATCTTTACTAATGCTGTTTATCGACAGAGGCTCGTGTCATTCAAACAAATTCGGTTGTGCTTCATATAATTCAGGAGGATTGCATATTACAGACTATATTTTCAATCAGCTTATTTTAAATGGAACTGCAGGTGCAGAGTTTGCCGACATATTGCTGCCTGCAGGCTAATTATGTCGCCTCCCTCAGCTGGATGCATATTGCATCCTCGTCCCCAGGCCTCACATTTTCGTTTGTCTGAATATGATGGCTATTGTTATCACTTGAGAATAATATTAAATGACCTGGCAGCCAAGCGCCGATCGAAGGAAACTGTTCCTCACACAGTTTCCTTTTTGGAGATGTGAGGCGTGAACTTGCAATGACTGATTGACCTGAGTGTTAAATATGTTGGAGGCAGGTTGACTGACAGCTGCTACGACCTTTGAGATTCGCATCAGAAGGAACCAGCAGCTTCATGCGGTCCCCAACCCACCTGTGTTGTGAGTTTGAAACTTAAAAACAGCAGAATATGATCTGCAAGAGATGGGAACATTCAGTAGGATGCAAGTCAGCAAGCAGTCTGAATGCCAGGAGGGGGAAAAGAAGACGAGGCCAAGTGCTGCGTGAAGGGAGTTTGAGTTAAAACCATGCTGCATGATGCAGTGAGATGTTAACACAGTCACATGAAACACATATTTATCTTTTGTTCTGATTTACCCTCCCTGACGATTTTATGATATCCACGAATACAGAGCTGGGAATGATAGGGTTGGTTTTACACCGTATTTAAACGATGAACAGAAAATATAGGTTTCAGCGAGATGTTGAATGTTTCCTCTGTAAAAAAATGTTCTATCTTCAGCATGTGAAGTAGAAGAAAAGCCTTGGAGCTTGTGATGATAAGCCTGCGTTGGCATTTGTTGTAAATCCACAGTGACAGCAGCAGAAGACGGCAACTGTCCCTTACAGATGGACTGTTGAAATACTTACGCAACCAGACTATTAACTGTATCTTTGGAAGAAAAGCTATTTATGAGCTCTTGGCGGCTACTGTGTGAGGAACGCTGAGGAAATCTTGATCAAAACAGATTTAAGCACCAAATCTTTTTAAGCGCTCGGATCGACCTAAAGCCCCAAGTTGTTGCTGTTGTGGGAAGGAGCTTCCCTGGTAATCCTCTAAGAGTGTTTGACTCCTCCTTTCAAGGCTGTTGCAAATTCAGCACAAGAGCATTATCAGCCAAACAGCATCTCTGCAAAATTTGTCTTTGTGTTGTGATTGAACAGTTTGAACACGGAAAAAAATGTGATTCGGAGCCTTTTCCCTCTGCTGAACCTGACACTGGACAAAAGCAGCGTAGGTCCATTGCTGTGATGCCTCCACAGGTGTGCACTGTGCAGACCGGAGGGCAAAACATGATGCATGTGACATGTGCTATGACTCAACGTGGGATTAATCATGTTTGACAGGAATGTAAACCGGTTTTCCTGATGTTAAACCTCAGCTATGGGCTGATGACCAGGCGTCTTTCCTCCCGCTGTAAAGCAGAAACCGCACAGGGAGAATAGCATTTATTCAGTAGGTGTCTTAATGAAGGTGGAGATATTTTGCATGCACCGTGGACCAAATGTAACGTGAAGGAGATCTCCTTTCTTACACGGCTACAGGTCCCTGAACCTGACAGCTCGCAGAATGCAGAACACAAATGCAAATCGGACGGGGGATAAATAGAAATACAAACTGCAGCAGATCTATCGCTTGTTTACACTAAACCCAGAATGTGAGTCACTGTTTAACAAGCTCAACAAATCTACTTAGCCAACTTGGAACAGGATCCAAAATGCAACAGACACGATTTGACCCTTGGTGTGAAACTCGCCTCAGTCAGAGATCTTATGTCTGCGAATGAATAAGCAGTTGACTTTGACAGAAGCAGCTCTCTGCTTCAGGGCACTGCCTGAATAAACAAGCTGGATGCGAGGAGTATGTACTGTAGGTGAAACGCAGCAGATAGACACGCAAGATGCATAATGCACAAGAGATGCTATCACAAGGTGATATCAAACCAAACAGGTGGAGGCTGGGTGATTGCAGTGGGGTTGGATGGAGTTTTATCGACTTTGAATCCAGTTACGTGTGCAGGAAGACAAAAACCCGTTCTTTGTAAAGCTTCATTCAACGTCGACGTGGTTACGCTGGCAGAGCGGTGTCGTCCTAAAGTGATCGAGACTCAAGTCTCCACTGTACTTGTTTTGTAGAGGAGCAGAAAAGTAGAATTCCCTCACGTTGCTGCATTTCAGTGAAGCATACGCACATTTTGGAACTAATTCTGTGCAGGTATTGATCAGTCATTTAACACTAAACACATGTAAAATAGATTAAGAGTTGACCGACTGTAGACAACCTCAGAACCTCAGGGTGTGTTGTTGTTGTTTTAATGTCTTGGACACTGTTTCCTACCATGCTTCATATAAAACAGGCATACAAATACATGACACAAAATCATCCTCTAATCTATTCAAAGAGAGACACATTGTATTTTTCATGGAAACAGTTGTGAAGATATGTGGTTCCCCTTCCTACGCAGCCAGCGAGGCGAAGGCAGCTTCACTTTTTTCGCAAACAAGAGCCTTACAAAACGGCACAAGCCAGAGAGAAGTTCAGCGTCAGGGAAGGTGAGGAGAGGAACGGGTGGAGATGAAGAGTGTGCCAGAGAGAAAGATGTTGTTACCAGATGGAGAGTGAGGGAAGTTATGAAGAATCCCAGCACGGAGAGAAATGGAGATCAATGGGCACCTGTAGCAGCATCTATTTAAGATTTAGTTTGGAACAGCAATAGAGACTCAGAGGCTGAGATGGCAACGCGAGAAACAATAACAATGAGAGGAGAAGTGTCAAGGAAAGGGGGGGGGGGGTAGCCACAGCAGAAGACAGAGAGGCAGACAGCAGAAAAAAGAGCAGCAGTAAAGGCAGATTAATAAAGGCGTGAGAGACCATGGTGGCAAAATAACATTAGACACAAGAAGGTGTGACACATGGGAGGGCTGACGAACAGAGTGAAAAGCAAAGAGAGGAAGCTGGACAAATGGAAAAGGTTTCCTATCAGTGAGACAAGAGATTTGGGATGAAAGAAGTACAGAGGCTGGTGTCGAGGCGAAGGCCAGAGAGCGGTGACCAGAATGGATATGAGCAGCAGGATGCAGAACGACACGGGAATGTCTTTGTCCTAAAACAACATCTAACAGGTGGCAGATGAAGTCCGTTTATGGTCGTGCTGAAAGCAGCAGAGGAAGCGTTTTCATAGCTCGCTCCTTCTGTCCAGCGGTCTGCCACCTCTGTCCGCTGCATGCCGGACTCAGACGTCTGGTGAGAAGCTTCCCAGGTGCAAACGCAGCGAGCACTGATCGAGTTTGTCTTTGTGTTCTCTCACCACTCTGTAGTTTAGTAACAGCTCAGCTACAAGACACAGAAGAACAGAACGAGAGGAGCTAACTAACCCCCGGCCCTGTGTCTGTGCACGTTGTCCGTCTTTCTCATGAAATGAAGGACAAATAAAAAGGTCTGCACTCATCGACATGAAAAGTGACTCTGAGATTCATGTCGGTGAAGTCCCTTCATGAAACGTCAACCTTTACCTGCCCCGTGACAAAGCGCATGCTGGGAAACGCTGCATGTCAAAGTGAGGGAGAAATCGAATAAAGGAGGGAAGGAAGCATCGTGCTAACTTGACTCCTCTGCACTCTGTTTTATTGCTCTGGCAGCACCTGAACTCAACTCGGCGCCCATGTATTAATTTCAGCTTTCTAACATAATCTAATTTCTGCCCCGGCCTCCTTCACGCTCTCATTCCTCTTCCATTTTCCTTCTGCTGTCCTGCCCACTCCGGCTTTGTTTATTCCCAGGTGGAGCTGGAGCGAGGAAAAACCCTCCACATCAAAGCGCTGGCACTGGGCGACCTGAACAAGGCCGGGCAGAGAGAGGTCTTCTTTGAGCTGAACGGACAGCTGAGATCCGTGCTGGTTAAAGACACGGTTGCCATGAAGGTAGGCGGAGGGAACGGATGGAGGCACACGTCTACAGGTTGATGTGCGGGAGCGGGGTGGTAGTGGAAAAGGTAGTAGGAATTGTTGCTAAAAGGAGAGCGGTATGGATTGCAGGCTGATAAATAATGGATTACAGATGAGGCGGTGTGAGGGAGCCAACGATGTCAGCACGGATAAATAAATAAAATAAATCCATGACCCAAGGGAGAGGGGAAAGAACACTTTGAGAAAAACGTGTTTTCTAAGTTAAACTTGTATCAGGAATAACGGCTCTGACCGTGCACCCGGCCGTCACCTGTAGTGTTCATAGAAACAAACGGCTGTGGCGGGTCGTATGTTTGAATGTGTGGGTGGATCACCAGCTGGATGGGAGTCTGTGGGCGGATGGTTGCATGAACTCTGTCTGTCCCTCCACCCAAGGAAATGAAGTTCCATCCCAAGGCTCAGAAGTCAATCAAAGGTCAGGTGGGAGCACCCATGCCTGGAAAAGTCCTGGAGGTCAAAGTGGAAGTTGGATCCAAGGTCAGTCTTTTGATATTTGACATGTTGGAGTTAACGTCCTTCCACAGGCGTCTGTGCAGTGGACTCGTGTTTTGATGCTCTGTCAACGGTCTTTCTAATCACGAAAGGTGGAGAAGGGTCAGCCGCTGTGTGTCCTCTCCGCCATGAAGATGGAGACCGTGGTCAACTCCCCGATGGCCGGGACCGTTAAAGCGGTCCATGTCACGGCCGACGTCTCCCTGGAGGGAGATGACCTGATACTGGAAATTGAGGAGTAGAGCGGGAGGGCAGGGTGAGGGGTGGGGGTGGGGGTGGGGGGGTCGGCAGAGCCAGACGATCTGATTCTAGGCACGATGAAACAAGGGGTTTAAAAAGGAAAAAAAACAGGAATTCTTTACAGATACATCTCTTCTGTGGCGGGACGTTCTGACTTCTGGCCTGTACATTAGGTGTTAGGATTCACTGGGGACACAACACGAAGCACAGCTCTACACATATCCAGACACCTGATGGGTGTAACACATAGATAATATACCAACGTTACATGTTGAATTCTTTAGGTGTGGTGATTAGGTCAACGCGTGGACTCGTCCACGTTTTACTTTAATTAGTAGTGATACATTCCCTTTGCTGAAACTCGAGTCTTTAATGTGATTTACTCCAATCTGTTTACAGTGTGTAACACCGACAGGGTCGTAACATCCACACGCTACCGTTTGCTTTTCTACGCTGTCCATGTTACGTAGGGGAAGTCTATATTAGTAGCTACTGAATGCTTTTCATTGTCGTCAGCAGGGTTCAGACGAACCAGGACGGGCTGAAGGATGCATTACTACATCACTTTTGTTCACACAGGAGCATTACTTACGTTTAACGTACTCATTTTGCAGGTCTCTGACATTAGTCACAGTGCATTCTGGGAATGTGTTATCACTGGTGGCATTCAGATTTTTTTTTTCATTATTAAAATACATTGTTTTTTTGGGGGAAAATGCACAAAGCACACATTGGCTGAAGAGAAGGAAGAACACACAATTTAGTCACAATTTCAGAAAGAGAGAAGCACAACAAAGCAGGTGCCGTGGTTTGTTGGGTGGGGACACACATGCACGTCAGGAATGTCGGATGTTGCACCAAAGTGAAAAATGTATTCTGTTACTGTATCAGTAATAGCAGATGGTTTATTTTTGTAAAGATCTATACTGATGTAAAAAATGTTCCCCCACCTGTTTCTAAAAACCCCAAAGCAGAAAGGAGCTGTAGCGACGTAGCGGAAACGAAGCTGCTGGATTAGCGGTGTGATTTTTGCAAAGTCCCTGGGTTTAAATGCGGCTCTTATACTCCAAAGCCAGCTGTGGGTTGTCCCCAGCTAAACCAATTCAGCTCCGTCTGCTGTATTATTGTCAAGGTGTGTCATCACAGAGCCCTCAGGTGGCTGCTGAGGCCTTTTAAGCGTCGTGTGATGTTGAAAAAGTTGTCAGAGGAGCGCTTCCACCTCGTCTTTCCCCATCCAGGCAGAGATTAGGGTAAATGGTCTTCTGTCTGCGCAGGGATTTTAATGCTAGGTGTAAATGGGATTACATGGTGCTGTAATCGAGGCACGTGGCGTTATTTTCTGAGGCTCTGCTGATTAATTTATGAATTAATTCTCCGTCAAATGATGTGAAATTAGCCAGACTAGTAAGAGACTCTGGAGACTCCTAGTAGCAGCACTCGACTTTATGTCTGTAGAGAGTGTGTGTCCAATATTATAATCCTGATAATATTGGACCTGCCTGCAAAATAAAAAGGAGTGTGGAGTGTCTCCTTCTCCATAGCAACCCATCATTTAACAGGATTAGTGGTGTCGGTGTCGGCTGCAGGCCCTTTACCGCCACGACGGCCTCCGGTCTCACCGCGATCGTGTGGCTAGCGCAGAACAAGCAGGGAGGTTTCAGATCACGCAACGAATCGTCACAATCTCCTTCCATCACCGCGTCTGTCCGGAGCGGCGAGCCAACGCCTCGCCGTCCCAAACAGCTGCACGCCTTCAACTCAAACCTTCGATCGAGTCACAAAAGGAAAGTATCGGTTTGTTCTTCGCTGGATTACTTCCAGAGTTTTTGCTCCATTATTTCTGAGAACGAGTCACCTCTTGAACTATGCATCAATACTGAGCAGTGATGCCACAGTTAATTAGAAAAGTGTGTGTGAGTGTGTGTGTGTGTGTGCGTGTGTGTGTGTCTCCCAGCCCGCTGCCATGGCTCGCTGCTTGAGTCTTTTAAGAGAGGTGCAGATAGCGGTGGGGGATGTATGACTGAGAGCTTCTGATGAGCCGCTGCACAATAATGTAAAGTTCCCTCTTCCTCTCTTTATTAGCGCTCCTTGCTCGCCCGCTTTCCTATTCTCCTCTGTCCATCCACACGGCCACCTCTTCATCCCCCTTTTCCCCTCCGCCCGGCTCTCGTTCCCCCTCCGCCGTGTATATTTGCACAAGATGATGGCATTAAGTCACGCAATAATGGAAACTGTACGGCGTTGTTTTACTGTGTCTCAGCCAGCAGCGATTCTGACAACTTATGCTTCTGAAAATGTACCACTGTTCAGTGTCTTAGGGGGGGGATAAATCAAAGGAATAAAAACTGCACAGCTGGAAAATGTTTCAGAAAGGGGGATAAAATGTGGACCTATGCTTGAAGTGAACTGTCGCAGAGCGTGAGAAAATGGGGTCTGTGACATTTCTATCTTCTTTCATTTGTGTGTTTTTATGAAACCAGGCGAACTGGATATTGTCTGTGTTCAGCAGCCTCCGGCTGCACATTCACCATCTTCCATCAAAGTCTTCACAAGTTGTCACGAATTGTTCTCCTTTTCTTTAGTCTAAGGAATCCTAATCTTCGTTTAACTTGCTGAAGTAGTTTACATTTGTCTGATCGCTTCCTAGGAGAGACTAAGACCTGAAGCACACAAATACTGTCCATGAAAGTGATAATTGTTCTAGCTGTATGTACTAATAAAGCTCTAACTGAACCCGTTTGGCGTCGGTGTGTTTGCCTTATCCCACACAGTAGGGGAGAGATGACGAAACTCTGCTGAAGCCCAGTGTTGGTTGATGCTTTTTTGAGCTCTCTCAGGTGATTCCCGTCTGTGTCCAACTAATCACTTGGTTTTAACAATGGGTGTTGGACTGAAAAGACTTGTGCAGCATAATAAAACCCCGATGATTAAATGAACAAGTCATTTGATCATTTTGGTGTCGTCAGAATTGTCTTTGTGTCGGGACGTGTTGGCTCTCTGCTGATCCACCCTCACGCCCTGCTGTCATCCAGCGGGTTCAGCAGACCTGATTAAAGACTGATTAACCGCACTAAATCAATCCAGCCTGTCGCTCAGCTGCCGTTATTGACCAGCCACCGCCCGCAACGTCGGGACTCTGATGGTTGGGTACATTGATCAAAGAGGAATTGGGAGCTGGTCGACGGTGTGAAGCAGAGGTTTAAGCCATAAACGACTGGTTTGTCACCACTTTGTGAGCCGCCCATGGTGGCAGGACTAGTTTCATGCAGATGAACTCCCAGGGGCAGCTGTGATTAGTAACAGCGTGTGTGACCAGAGGGTCTGAGCATCACAGCCGGTCTCCTGTGAAATGACCATTATAGCAATGTGAGATTAGAATCGTACATTTAATAAAGCAGTGCCTGCATTCACCTGGCTTTGGCTGAATACATGTCAATTATTATCAAGGCTGTTTCTGATGTGCTAAAATCCCCCAGCCGATGTTTTAAGTTGGTGCGTTGCATCAAAACACTGACTGAAGGTTTGCTGCTCTCGACTCTCCAGGCACATAAAGAGCGACCTCTGAGCTTCTCGCGGCGGTGTCCTTTCATTTCACCCAAGGTCTTGTTGATTTACTGAAGCACACTCACTACTGGCTTCATGTCTCTTTCTTATGTTAAGAGTCTATCAATGACTGACGTGAATTACATACACAAGTCCCAGGTTTTCCCTCGGCGAGGCCTCTGGTGGCTTCCTTGTGGTTCAGGCCATTTGACTGTTTGAAGATTTCTGCAGGGATAACGACGTGTCATGTTGATACTACTACTAATATTTATTCTCCCATAACATGGAGTCATGTTCTTCTGATTGCAAAGTAAGTGACTTTTTTTTTTATCTGTAAGCAACAGAACCATGGACCGGCATATTCTGCATATTCCCTGTCTAGTCCACTCGGTAATCGGCTTTTGATCCACGTAATTAGATATCAGCAGCTTAGTGATGGTGCTTACCTCTGCTAAAGATCCCGCGTGGAGCGTCCGTGTAAACGGTTCATTTCAGCCTTGCTCACGTAACGTAAGCGCTTCACGTTCAGCAGATACTCACGAGTATCTATATTTATTGATCTGTGGTTATAATGGATCATATATTATTAGACTAAAATTAAATACAGCACAGGAATAAAAATATTGTCAACAAAGTGAGTTTTGTGTTGCAGTGTTGATCATTTTCATTTAGTTTGTTGCATGACATCGGTGTCTGCAGGTGGACTACGGTGCCTCTGCTAAAGAATGAACTCTACGTGAGAGCTAATGACGTGAAATAGAAAGTTCCTGTGTCACAGCGCAGCTCAGGCTCCGGCAGTAGGTTCGGATGACTGTGCCACAGTGAAAGTCGGCGTCCAGTCACCTGTTTAGAGAAGCTATGCGCTGGGCCACGGCCAGATAAAACCGCAGCTCCTCTGCAACACTTTATTTGGCCGTTGCTGCATCTCAAAATGGGTCGGGGACCTGCTTTGATGGGGTCTGAACACCACAAGAGAAGCAAACATTTTCATTTCCCCGGGTCCCCGGGTCACAGACTAAATTTCTCATTTGGATCCCACACTGAAACTGTTTAATGACTCCTGGTTCTTATCTGGAAATGAGTGCCAGAGTTCAAATCCCTTTCTGTGGCTTCCTCTTTGCTCGTCCCTTTGTCTGCTTTGCCGCTGTCCAAATACCCAGCCACAGCCTCGAGGAGCATGCGTGTCGTACACCTACTGAAGAAGCTCTGTGAAACGTTGGCAGGGTGGCAGCAGCTGGCTGAGGCAACAACTTTCCCACCCACTCCAGAGTCTCTTACACGGGCCACAGGGGTCCGCTGCTCTGTTGAGGTGCAACTTTCCCCTCTAATCCCTTTTCTGCTGTTCGATAATCCCTTCACTGCTTGCTTTGCTGCTTTCTTTGCTGTAATCCTCCTGCCTGAATAAAGAAGAAATAGAAGAGGAGGACGGGCTCCATAGTGTCTCAGACAGACGGGACAGAGCTCTGTCAGCCTCTAAGCTTCCTGTCAATCAGCACAGCCATGTTCTGATCCATTCAGACACTGAAACTGCCTTTTTTTTTCTTTTTTACAGGCTCTCCATAAAAAATGCTTTAGATTTCAAACAGAATTATTCTAATCGCTGGAGATGAATTGCTGAAAAGCACGGAGCTAATGCGATAGATGTTTAGAAAGCAGAGATAAAAACTGATAATCACAGTGTTGAAATGAACGTCAAACAGCCAATGAGGCAGTGGGATCAGACACGCCACTTTCAACCGAGGGGCTTTGAGCACTAGACTGGCAGGTGTGGTCTGCTGCCATCTCCATTCCTCATCCATTACCCCCCCCCCCGTCCCCCGTTCAAAGAGTGCTTGTGGAGAACCTGTAAACCTTACATGTTCCTAACAGCACGTCTCCTGTCTGTCCTGTGTCTCGGTGAGGAGAAACTGGAAACTACCTGTCTTCCTCCCCCCCCACCCCCAGACTCCAGCTCCTCCATTAAACTAGCAGCACAGCAGTGCATCACTGAGCCACGGGCGACCTTATGAGTGATGGGGATTCAGACATCAATTAACTGGACAGATCAATGCCTCACGCTGACCACACCGACAATTTCAATTTCTAATGAATGCATCAAATCATGGCCAATGGCAAGTCACAATGATCATTTCCCCTCGCCTCTCCGGAGTCCATCCCTGTCAGGCCGCTTTAATGCAGCAGCTAGTGACACCGTGTGATAGTGTGTGTGTGTGTGTGTGTGGGGAGAAGAGAAACTGTTTATACTGCATGTGTGTCTGTGATGAGACATCTCATTAAGCACTAAAACTGCTCCACGAGCTCGTTTAGCCCGCGGTGTCAATCACACGCGCGCGAGCGCGCACACACAGCTGATGCCCTTTGCTCCTCGCGCTAACACACCAGCGCTGTGATGTTAGAGTGCCCGCGTGCGCATGCGCGTGTCTGATAGCGTGACCTCTCTCTGCCACCGTGGGCTTAAAGCGTTCCAGTTCAAATCAAAGCGCTGCAGCACATATGAGAGGGAAGCTGGAGGAGAGAGCGAGAGAGACTGAGCCCAGACGAGCATTAAAGAATTAGAAAGCTGAGAAGAGGCAGAGGATCAAAGAGCCGCCGCCATGTCGCTTGTTATTTTGCTCGCACGTGCGTCAGAGGCGCGCCGCCAATCACCTCACGTCTGTTTGTGTACCTACATTTGCCACCTTAGTGCCAGTGTGGCGCACCGTTACCGTGGCAACAGGGGTGTCCAGGGCAAAACAGAACAGCCTGAGTGGACTTCCTCACATTTTACCATGTTACGCACAAACGCGTCCGCGCGCCTTCTGTCCGGGAGGAGCGCGCGTGACTCGTGAAGGTGTCGGAACACAGACATTCGTATTTCTGTTAAGTCGACAGGAGCTTTTTGACTAATGCCTGCTGATGCAGGCTCGCGTGAGAGAAGTCGCACTTGTTCTGGCAGCCGGGGGCCTCCACCTGTGCTCCATACCAGCTTCCCGCTGCACCTTCATGGCTTCATGTCTCAATGTGTGGTGTTCACTCCTGTTTCATACTCACAGATGTTACATTCCGCGTAGGTACACCAGACTTTTACCAGTTTCACCAAGTTCTCTAAATCAGTATCATTCTAAATCATTAAAAACATCTGTTTTAAATGTCCCTTGTAGGAGGTGGTTTCCTAGTAGTTACAGTAAACTAGTTATTTATTACTAGTAATTGCATATTGCATATTTGTTTATTACAGTAAAGAGCCCTACTTTTTAACAAATGTGTTCAAATGTGCCCTGCTTCTTTTAGTGCAGGGAGGAGTCAGGCCCTCGTCCTACAGAGCCACAGCCCTGCTTGTTTTCCAACCCTCCCTGCACCCCTGAACACACCTGATCCAGGTAATCAACAGCTGCAACAGCTGTTGATCAACAGCTGCAACTGCAGGGATGGTTGGAAAAAAAGCAGGGCTGTGGCTCTGTAGGACAAGTGTGTCCAGTGTGTCTGACCCCAATAGATTCTACAACATCACGATGGTCAGAAATACAATGTAGATGACTCATGACTAAACATTTGTACTGTCCTGCAATTACACAATTTGTTTGCTAAAGCAAATATATCCTAAATACATACCAGGTAAACTGACTACTGCACAATACTTGTTAGAGACATAGAAGCTGTGTTAGAACAGCTATTATGTTATTATTTCTGTTGCACGTTTGTTCAAGTTTTTACCTAAAGTCGCACGCAGACGAGTTCTAAAGGGGGACAAATCTCTACGGTAAATATCTGCTTTTGGTGTCAGTTACTCGCACAACACAGCAACGTCTTCCTGTCTTTCAATAATCGGCTTCTGTAAAACAGCCACACAACAGGTTGTTTGCTGAGTGCTGCAACTTATTGTTGCCTGAAAGAAATAAAAAAACCCAAACAAGTCGGATATAACTGCAGCTGTGATGATGTGGAGGTTCACCATTGTGGTCTCACAGCTGTCAGGAGTCATAATCAACAACCCGAGTAGAAAGTGAGGCTGAAGTGGATACGGAAAACCACTGTGAATTACAACACTAACAATTCCAAGAAATCGTGGCTGTAATAGGGAGGTGATGCATAAAACTCTCCACGGAGACAGACAGTCCCTCAGGTTTGTCTGAAGTGATAATGGACCGTAATGCTTGGTTGTTATTCTTATTAAAAGCAATTTATGTCTGCTGCCTTATCTCTACATGCTAAAGGACTGCAGATGAAAACAGTCGATATGATTTTATAAAGACCGTCCAGCCGGGCTAGCCTATTATTTTCTGACCAGGACACGCTTCCCTCTATGAAAGGCCTAATGTTAACCTGTGTAAACAGATGCCTTTATGCCTGATCCCAATTTATAGGGAGAAAATAAAAATTACCAATTGCTATTTTGGTGCCTGCTGGTAAAACAGGTGCATTATCAACACACACCTGCCTCTGTATGAGGGAGCACTGTGAGTTGTTGTATGCACGTGTCTCAATGCACAGTCTGCAAATGGGTTATTTAATCCGAATGACTTTTATTGCTCTTAGATTTCTAACCAACCCCCCTCCCGTGATTATAATTTAAGCCTTGTTACTCTGCATAATGCTGTTATCGAAGATGTTGTGTATTTCACAGGGATAACACAAATGTGTTTACCTGACTCTGATCAACTCACATCTCCTGCGGGTGTCACCAGTGATAAGACGTATGACTTCGTCTTTGTGGTGGGGTGATGCCTAAAGGGGCAGAACTGGAAATGTTTTTGTACTTGCAGCTTGTCCCGTGCTGCTGTGATTAGTACCTCTGTGTTGTTTTTCGCTCCAGCTTTGTTCAGCCACCGGTAGGACTTTTGGATATCAGCCTCTGAACCAGTGCTGACTGCCGTGCAGGCGTGAGTTTCTCTGTTCTTGTTCGGGTTTCTGCTGCCTGGTGTCATTAGTTGGGACTGTACTCATGGATCTGTGTTGTTTCATCCTGAATGCTTTCTTCTTCTTTTGCTTTGAAACACTCTCTGCATCGTAAGAAGTTTCTTTGTCTTGATTTCAGTGGCTTCTTCTTCTCATAATAGAATGTCTTGCAACAAATCTACTTATTACAGCCTGTCTTGTTGTAAGGCTTAAGCAATAAAGCTAACTTTACCAATGATGTGTCCGGTCATCCAGGTGAAGTTGCCAGAAGGATTCATCTTCATCATGGAACATCATGTGAATCAGCTTAAATAAGTTTTGTGGATGCAGAATGAAAAGTCCAGTTGCTATGACTAAACCTTCTTTTTACCAGTGATGTAGCAGCATTTGCAGTCTGGATAATATGTGTATATACTTTGTAACTAACCACTGGTGTAGAAACTTTCAACACTGCAGAATAACCTGACTTCATCAAGCGCATGTGTGCGTTTGTGTGTGTGTGTGTGCGCGTGTGGTAAAGAAACCAAGCTGAGAAATTAAATAAATAACAGCGACAGTCCAACGACCCTGCACACCTGAAAATACGGTGTGTTCAAAAGTCAGATATGTGTAAAGGACAGTCTGACTCTTGTATTCCTCATTATTAATTCTTACAATGTAATGTTTTTCTACTATTGCACTGGCTAAACAAAAGTGATACGTTGACTTTTGATTTTGAATTACACCTTGACATATTGTGCATAGATCACTCTTTCACTGACCAACTCTGGGTTCTGTCACAGACTCGCATGTCAAGTTTAGAATATTTTACTCCCGCTGTAACAGTGAAAAATGTCATTTTAACTCAACTCAAACACAAACTATATCATGTACTATGTTTTATTTGACCATGAAGGAACTGGCTCTGTTTAGTGTGAGATGTTTGTTCGAGAATTACTATTGTACTTTTAGCCATGTGTAAGTTCATAGACCAGCGCTTCCGATTAAATGATCAGCAACCACTACCAGCACAAAATGTCCAACACACACAGTCATACAGACGTGTCCAGCGTGCTGCAGCAAATAGACAGACTCACCCAGTGGTCGATGAAGAAACGACGTGCAAACTAAAGTCTCTGATTCTCTCATTGTTTTTTTTGGACTTCAGTAATTTGTTTAAAAGTTTGTATGTGTGCAAGAAACACATTTGTCCACCTCAACACTGAAACCACCAGGTGGATTTAACCAGAGTACGACAACTACTACAGAATTTGAGGGTTGTGTTTCCTGGCTGAGGTAGAAGAGAACATAGACTCCATTTTAAATTTCCCTTCAGCTTAAACACCATTCAAAAAAAAAATGGTGGTGCTGTGACAGTTATCTCTTTGTTTCTAGCTTTCTGTTAATAAATGCAGCATTTCATTCATTCAAACATCAGAACATAATCTATCGAGTGATTGTTCCCTATGAAAACTTAAAGGCGTTTGCTTTACAAATGCTTAGAATTAAAGTGCCTGATATTATTGTTTTCCTTGGTGGCACAGCATCAAAGTAAAAAGACAGTATCCGACAGCTAAAAGCCCAATTTATGAATCATGTACCAGCTTAAAATACATATAATCCATGTTGCAAAAGACACTTTTAAGGAGAAGTGAAAGAGGTTGTGGATTCAGCTGTGATGGTTGGAGCTAGGTTAAGCAGTGCCACTGTCTCACTGACTCTGACCTTCTGTTCATGCACTCCAACTTCAAAGTGTCTCAGCACACACTGACAACACTGAGTTCTTCATTAATGGCCATATTTAAAATACAGCCATTCAGTCCTCACTATGAAAGTACATTTATTCATCAAATTACTAGAAAAAGCAGTAAGAAAAATGTCTATATCCCTCTCTGGATGTAGAAACAAATGGGTTCCACATCTGCAGCTTCTTTTTACAGGCTTGTTTAGAGGCGTTAATAAAAATGTTCTCTCTAACAAGGATTGCTTTGTGATCTCGTGATTGCTGATACATTGTAGTATGTGTAGCGGAAACGTGCAAGGTCTCACCACTGCTTATTAAATCCCAAAGCTCTTAGAAAGACTGAAAGGTATATCTTCTCGGTGCGGTCCTGTTAATGTAAAATGCCTAAAATAGTCTCAGCAGTGTGTCATTCTGATGTTTGTTTCTTCATTCAACCATTTACTCCAAGACAAAAATATATTTCTCATTCCAATGCAGCTACAGCAGATTTTGCCAGCTGTATTCGAGGTTGCACGCATTAAATGGCAACGAGACTGTGTCTGAGCTAGTGCCTGTTTTCCTCGCATGCCGGAGGACGTGGGTCTCACCGGATAGAGTAAGCGTGAGCACGAGCGTGAGAGGTACGGCACAGAGCAGGGTTACATGCTTGTATGTTTTATAATGTGTGATTTTAACCGCTGTCATGTTTGGGCTATTTGCAGCGTGGCTACACAGCATTTTAAAGCAGCCACTGTGATGGTTCTGCTGTCCTTGTTTTGCTTTTGTTATAAGTTTTGTTTCAGTTAGTCCGCCCCGGCCTTACAGGGCCGGTAGACGAGAGGGCGTCTTGTGAGGGCGGACTAACTAATTTCTTTTTTTTGTTTTTGTTTTGTTTGTTCGCCACTTCCCCATTTT
>JAUMHF010000010.1:9944702-9966002 GCA_032359275.1 Microctenopoma steveboyesi | reverse complement strand
TCTTAATTACTCTAAGCTGTGGGTATGTTCCTTCCAGTACAGATACAGGATTGAACCACCTGTGTTTCCCTGCTACAATTACAAAGTGATGGCAACTCCCTTGAGGTGTAGAATTTCTGAGACATGTATTTAATGTAGTATACAATGCATGAAAAGCTGTCTAACCTCCCAACCTCTTAAGAGTGACGGGTATTGTTTATTAGACATAATGGGCCGATCAAGGCAGTTCCACAGCGTGTCTGTCTGGTCCTCTCATCTTAATAGCTCATGAAAAGCAGAAAAGGAGAATCCATCTGTTAAAGGCACCTGCTACAAAACAAGACAATTTCAGTGCAACAGCACTCAAAGCTTGAATCAACAAAGTCGTTAAAAGTCGTTAGAACTTGACGTGTGTTTCTATAGAAGACGAGACACGTGTGAGAGAGGTAAAGGCTGAATTCAGTAGCATTTGTACAGTGGCACTCGAGGCAGCTACTGATGTCTAACACATCACAACACACACCTGCTCAGAGCGGGAAGTGAAGCGAAGACAGCGGCGTCCGTGTGGTCCCGGCACTAGAAGAAAAACCACGGGGGCTTCAGAGCCTACACCTGAATGCAGCACCGTCTTAATCTTAATCGTATTAAAAAAAGAAGTTACCATTTTAGATGATTACACTTTAATTCTGTTGTGAATCCATTTAAAAGATGTTATTGAGTGGTAAAAAGAGAAAAGCCTGTGGAAGTCGGCATCAATATGGAAGCAGTGTCGTGTTGTCATGTTCAGATTTGATTGCTAGTGTACCTCAGGGAGTTTGGCACTTACTCAAAACAAAACATACCAGGCTAACGTCTAACAAATTATTGAAGTGTTCCTGTCTCACGAGTATTTTCTCCGTCTCTCAGGATCTGACTGTCATCACAGAGAAAACTCTCTTATCAGTGGTGTGTTCACACTCGTTATGGCGCATGTGTAGATGTTTGTATTTATAAAAAATACATTCCAGAACAAGAAAGTGGGGCTTTTCTTACACAAATACGCTCGCCTTGTGCATTTAGTCATTTTTTTAATGTGTGCTAAAAGCTGGTCTCCTTTCACCTCACCTCTGCTATATATCTGGATATGCAAGTTACGCTGCTCTCCCTCTGCCACGCTACGCAAGGCAGGCGAGGAATGAGACGCTCTATGAGAGTGGAGAGGAGAAGAGAGTTTAGGCTGGATGTGGGAAGAGTGGGGATTAAAGTACATGATTGATGAGCGGCAGGGCGTGAAAGTGATGAGGCCTTCTCATTTGAGTGAAGAGGAGAGGCAGCGAGCTCCCCCAGTGGTGAGGCTCTGTCCTGTATCAGTAAGTCTCATCTCTCTCTCTCTCTCTCTCTCTCTCTCTCTCTCTCTGTCAGTCTGTCTGTCTGGTACCTTCCTGGGATGTCTTTTCATGACCACCTGTCCCTCAGTCTCTAGTAAGACCACTGCTAACATGCTGCTCTCTTGTCTTGGCTGCCAGTCCCTGTGTCCTAACAACAATGGACTTCCAGTGTTGGACCAGACACGAGGCCTGTTTTTCGGTTTATGTCTGTTTAGGTTGATTTTGTATGTATTTTGTCTCCTTTTTGTCTTTTTAGGGCATTTTGTGTCCTATAACTGAGCCCGAGACATTCATACACATTGCATGCCACTGCGCACAGAGGCTGAGCTGACCTCTCAGACCACTGGCCATGTGCCAGTGGGCTCATTCAGTAATTCATCTATGCTTACAGCATAACAGCCAAGGGCACTAAAAGCACAACACAGATGTGTGTGTGTGTGGGTCTGAATTCCAAAAAATAATGGGAGGAAATGGGTTGTAACAGGATAATAAACGTTATTCATGAATCTCATAAAGCTCATAACTGTCTGCTTTACGCCTGAGTCATAATTCTGCGATGACATTATTATTTTTTTTGCTTTATTTTCATTTTAATTTGCGGTTAGCGTGGTTTTTCTTTTCCACACCTGTCATAACCATATTAACAATGGCAGGCATAAAGCAGTGCAGCTGTAAATGTCAACTTCTCAGCAGAAAACTTCCCTTTGACTGAAGCTACAAATAGGAAGCTTCTGTGGTGTAGACGTTGTTGTTTTACAGAGTGTAGCACGGGGATGTTCTCACCTGGCAGATGTAATTCATCAGGCCGTTTAGTTTATCTAACAAAAATCTCATCCTAACACCTAAACTCTCAGCTGTGTTACGTTCGCTGGAGAACACATAAAACAACAAAAACCAAAACCCTTTTTCTCTACGTTCACTGGATTTACTTGAGACTGAGACTAATCTTCTCCTGCCACTTTGAGAACAGCTTCTTCAAACCAGCTCCAGCGACGGCTCGCCTGCCAGAAGTGAGCGAGGGTTATCTCGCTGGTTTACCAGTGCCAAGTAAGATCAACGGATCACAGACAAGTGCTGAATTACACCCAGCTGGAAAACAAACACAACGCGGGTCCCTCGTACCAAGGACCAGAAGGGCTGAAAGCATGTGAGACAAACCTCCTGATGTTCAGGCTGGAACTACGCAGCAGCCGCATTAAATGTGTCTCAATGAGGCCGGCCCACTGATGCAGAATACATGGAGTTGGAACGGAAGCATGAAGCCCCAGTCAGCCACTGGGGTGGAAGTGATACTGAAGCTACTATTAAAGCCTCAGTCTGGGATTTTTCTTGACATGGGTACTTAAATGTTTTAAGCCCATGACCCAGATTCTTAAACTGGTGACCTGGAAAGCCACTGCCCCGCAGTGGATCTTAAATTCATAAAGAAAAAACACACTGCTGCTGTTGGCCAGTCCCCCTTTTTAAGCAGTAACTAATCACTGTCTTCAAAGCGAGACATGTAGACGTATTTTTTGCTGACAGGTTCTGTCGATGGCAGTTTATTTCAGGAAGAAAAGTATCTCAGCAGTGGCAAACGCTGCGCTTTGGCTCAAACTCGTACTATGGATCGAAAACTGATTATACCGCAGAAACATTTATTTCTGCCTGTCACAGGGAGAAAAGGAGAGCACCTTTCACCACATGCTGTTGTCTTTTGTATCAGAGTCTGTTTGAATAGCTTGTACCTGATTAACAGGCCTATTGGCAGCCAGATGCACTGAGCGAGTTTCATAAAACACAAAACCAGCATGAAAACACGAGGATGGGAAAAAATAACAACGAGCAGGAATGCAAATTAGGCTGTACGCTCAAAGTACAAAAGCTCAGCTCCATTTCTCTAACCTGTGGCTACAGTGTGAGCATGGAGAAACCATGCTGAAGAAATGTATGTATAATGTACGAACTACTTTACTACAATTACTTAATGTAGCCATACTTTATTACTATACATATTTTTCATCATCCACATGATACTCCTGGTTGTGTATCACTGTTTATTTTCCTTTGCAGTGGATCTTTGGGCCCAGTAACAGCCAAAAGTTAGATTTTAATCATTGAAGGTTTGAAGATAGTTCGCTGATGTAACCTGGACCAAGCGATGTTGTCATTTTAACCCCTACAGGTTGCAGCAGATGAAGAAAAAACAACTTTCTAAATCAAATGTTTCCTATATTATTAAAGGGAGTTCTATAAAAGATTTGTTAGTGTCTAGCATCCAAAACAGAGCTATAAATCTTCAACGATGGGTCTTCAGACTGAGAGTGTTGCTGTCAGCTCAGCCCCGATGCCGAGGTTGCTCCCTCACTAAAACATATTCAGAGACTACAAAAGATTAAAAAAAAAAAAGAAATTGCAAATCGTTGACTGGTGAGCCATAACCTCTGAACAAAAGAGCCTAAAGAACCAGCAAAGGTACTGACGAAGACGACGAGCTGCAGCACTGGACGCCGCGGCGCTGCTGCACACGCAGGGATTCATGCGCGTTGGAACAAAGTGAACAAAGACTATTAGTCTTTGATCTGCAGGAACAGGCAGCTCTGTCATTTTAGACGTTCATTTGCAGGATAGTCTCTTAGGAAGATCCAGGCCAAATGGACGCCTGTGAAATGCATGTGTTTCATTCCTCTTTTGAAAAAACAAAGGTATAATACTGCGTCTGATGCAAATACAAGCAGTAGATAATGATAATTCATGTTGTGTCTGTTCAGTCAGGTTGTTCGTAAAGGCCGTTACATGCTGTATGAGTCACATTACACATCCCTTCATCATATTTCCCTGTTTATTTTGTCAGAACCTTTGTTTAATTTGTCACCCACCCGCATGTCGCACATTCAGCAGATCCTCCACCTATCAGAGCAGGCATTTTTTCAGCCTGAGCCTTACGGGGATTCACTCCAACCCCTCATGAATGGGGTGGGGAGGGCGATTTCAAGGCAGCCTCGGCTCTCCTGACAGCCTGCTTGTTACAGTTGTCAGCCAGTTGAGGTAGTTTGACACCTGTAATCTCAAGTTGCAGTGGTTTTCAGCCAATTTCCGCTGGCAGGGCTCATACTGTCCAGCCAAGCAAAAAGGTAAAAAGTGACAACTAACTTGGCCTGTGAAAGTGGTATCATCAACTTAATACACACCCTGAAGGAGTTTCACCGTCTTTAGAAAAACACATCTGTCCGTCAGTGCAGGACGTTGCTGATATACTGTCAACATCAGCTTATGGTTTGTTTACGCGCGCAGCTTGTCTGCTCGCGTGATTCCTCTGACTTTACTTAATAAGCCCTGACTGACATACGTCACATACAGTGTCCCCTCTAGTCAGCACGATCTCAATATCAAACAATGTTTCCTTTTTTTTTCTTATCTTGAGAACATGAAGGAAAAAACACCTCCTTATGTTTCGGCTGCTCTGTGGGGAGCTGCTTCAGCCTCCGGCTAGTCAATGGACTGAGCCTTTAGTCCAGGCTCACCAGTGCATGCAGTGTATATCATTTGTTTAGGCCCTACTGAGCACTGAAGTGCACTTAATGCTGTTAAGTTGAACCCAGTAGTCCATGCCCTGCAGTTTGTTGTATATGTAACATACTGAGGAAGCGGTTCCAATGGCTGGACAATTACAAGTCAACATTGATGCCTGAGCATCACTCTTCTGTCTGTTGTGTGTGGGAGCGTCCTGCCGTCTGTCATAGCGGCTGGGTGCGTGTCTGCACATACATGTGCTTCTTGCCATCTTAGCTCAGCGTGTGTAAATCTGTGCACGTGGCGTTAATAAGCACCGTAATGAAAGGGGACAGTTTTCCGTTGCCGTGGTAATGAAGTAGTGGAGCGTTGCCAGGCACGATAACGACGACAGAACAGAACTGTTTTACTGCCTCGTCTTGGAAACACAAACATCAGACGGGGATGTTTCTGAGCTGAGGCAGACACAAACAGATGGATGGACAGATACATGGAAAAAAATAAGAGAGAAATACATGATGCAAAAGGCAAACACAAGAGACGAGTGGACAGATGCAGCGTGGAACACCTTAGTATGTGGAGGACTGTGTGTGTATGTGTGAGAGACTGATGGATGGTCCTGTCTATACAGCCAGAGGTGTACACGGAGAGGGGAGGAGGGAGAGATCTGAATTTTGCAACGGTGACACGGGTGTGGTGATGTGATCGATTTGACTAGGCCCATGTCCCCCGAAGAGCGGCCGATTCAGACAGATGGGTAGAAACAGAGATGCAGCAGAGGAAGGGTCGCGCTGACAGACAGATAGATCAAGAGAGAGGAATGCGGGGAGGCGACAAATGGATAGAATGAGGCGATAAAGAGAGATAAGAAAGACAGCGAGATTAATACAGAGGTAGCTGGTGAAATGGTCTGATTGAGGAGAGGTCGTGCTGGGTCGATGAACAGAGATACACTCAGAGCGCCGCTGTTCAACCTATATTATTTTGCGAACAAAAAGAGGCAGTTTGTAGAGATGTTTGTCTTCTGACGGTGAAGCAGTGCGCTTTAAATTTTATCGAGTCTCTCCCAAAGCCAGAAACCGTATACAGGGAGTCTGTTCTCCACCATGTGATGCTGCACAGAGCTGTCAGTCCACCGCCAGTGGAAAACACAGTCACGTTTCATGGTTCAGATGTTGGGTGTGAATACTCCAGAAAAAGGACAGAGAATAGTTTCTGCAGTGTCTTTATTTAGTTTCCTGGCTTCACCGTGTTTATATCAGCTGTAAAACAGGAGCTTTTGTTTTTGTCACAGCTGTGATGTTGAAAAAAATCTGATAATTAACATTTATGAAGGGAAATTCAAGAGTTTATTGTTTCTATCTGTAGAAATTTGCTACTTCTCCTGTTTTATGTGACTATGTATTAAGTGTCTTAAAAAAATCAGCAGTGCTGTTTTCAGAAAAAGACAATTTGTGTCATCTTGGCCTCTGCCTCAGTTTCTGAAAACAACTGTTAGTCACAGTGCAAACACAACTAAAACTCAACTCCGTGTGTTACCTCAACATAGTTAGTTTCTTCAGCAGCAGCGTCTACAGGCCAGAAAAGGTTCAGTCTGACCAGTTAAAAATCTGCAAATTGATTGTTGACAAAACATAGTTAAGAAAAGACATTTGCCCATTAAATCGCTGGCGCAGTAACAATAACCACTGCCTGTTCTGCTACATCAGCATCCATCCTTCTGGCTTCTACGCTGCCTCCATCCTGTACAGACATCCAGCATTCTCACTTTTTTTCAGGTTGCTTACAGACCATATCTCTTTTGATCCAGCTCATTTGTTTGGATCCATGGATGCGACGTGCTGTGTCTACCTCCTGGTCTGTTTCATGTCTTGCAACCTGCGGCGTCATAACGTTATTGGACTAATGGGCGGTGGGTGGGATCCTAATCATATGTGCTAAAAGAGAAGGAGATGTCCCAAAGGGGGTTGTACAGCAACGGGCGGTCCTGGCTGTGTTTTGTCTGCAGTGCACGGAGATGTCCAGACTGGATGAGCTGCACAATTCCCACATTTGCAGAAAACAATTGAGTTATTGGGAAATTATATTTGAGAAACAACAAATGTTAATTGCTTTTGCTACAGCCCCAACTGGTGATTAAATCCACATTATGTACATATTATATGTCTCCTAAGAAAGTCAGCCTAAATACCAGCGTACCCGTGGAAGAGTTAAAACACAATAGACACACTCCATATAATATTCAACATTCAACACTTCACAAGCTGTGCAACACAAGCCAACATGGAACCGATCAGACGGAATCCGAGTTAGCCCTCTGAGAAGTTAAGTCTCAAGAAGAATTTTCAAAACGTACGTGAATACATTTTCAATATTTCAGCTGCTGGGTCAAATCAAAGTGAACTAGTGGGCCCGAGTCTAACACATAAAACATGGAGTTATTCCACTCAGGTCAGCTCCCTGGCATGTCTAGTGATGCGCAGTGAGCTGCAGGGGTGTGTGTGTGTGTGTGTGTGTGTGTGTGTGTGTGTGTGTGTGTATGGGGGGGGGGGGGGCGGCCATCTAGATTTAGTGCAACATATTTGCATAACTTTAGTTTATTTGTTCATCCCACCAACAGTCAGCCTGTTAAGCCTTCTGCATGTCATATAGAGTCATACTTTAGGCTGTGTGCATATCAAATGTATGCTGCTGAAGAACTTTCACTAAATCCAGGATGGAGCTAAGAATTTACCACATGTGATATTGTTTGCAGTTTTTCTCATCTCATTGTCAACATTCTCCAAACATTGAACAACAGAAGACATCTGATCAAAAAGACATTTTGTCTGGAGAACACTAATTTTTTGAGAACACCTAACAACAAATGAAAGTCTTTCCTCCAAACATGTGACCAAACTAATAGATTCTTTCTGTCTTTGCAAGTACACACAACTAAGTAGAAATCGCTTCAGAGCTTGTGCCACTTTATGATTTCTTTACATAGAAAACAAAGCATACAAGTACAATACAACATGAACTTTATTATGTTCCCCTTAAGGTGAATAACAAACCTGTGATACCTGTAGAAATCACGTTTGGACATTTAGTATGACCCAGCATTTGTACTGTTTCCTTTCTTTAATGAAGAACTGCTTTTAACTTTAAAAAAGCTCAGAAACTATGTTTGTACTGCATCAGATTTGATTCTCGTTGCATTATGGTCAAACTGAGGAAAAAATAATCCCTACCTAATACTAACAATCTTGTATTTGCTGTTTTTTAATAGGGTGGAAAATGTGTGAAAACCTACGAAGAGGTAATGACACATTTGCAAGAAAAGACTTCTGCTGTGCTAAAGAGGTTTCATTGTGTGTCCAGGACATTAGAGGAGGAACTGTGAATGTAAAACTGGTGCTCATCCATGTGCTTTACAGCATTCCTCAGTAGGACACACACACACACACACACACACAGTCTGCTGATTACCTGGTAAGATTCTCAGTCATCTAGACCCTCACGGTTATTTCAATAAAGATTGTTCAGTGGCAACTGGACTTGTTTCAGTTCCTCGAAGACGTTTCACCAAATGTCACCAAGGCAACTTTGCAGATGTGTTTGGTGACACTTCAGCTAAATTTGTTCCGACACACTAGAAGATTAGTCTCAAAGCTGAAGGATTTTTCTGAACTGGATTCTCTTTGAAACAGGAGGTATTAGAGAGAGAAGACCAGCTATGATCTGCTTCAAACAAGTAGGAGAAAGGTTACCCGCACTTTAAAAGCTCCACCTGTTGAAATATAAGCTTCCATTTTGGGTTCATATATTTGTACATCAGAGCCTCATCAGTCATGAACCTCACAACACATCCCTCCTCCCCTGTGTTTTTAATTTGACCCGTGTGTCATTCACACAACATGTTGTTAACATGAAGTAATCATGCACATGGCAGGGTCCTGTTACCTGGTGATGTGATGAATGGAGGCTGCATGCTCGCCTATGTTGTGTGTGGCTGAATTGATGCTGCTAACGACGGGTCTGAGTGGTGTTTCTTCCGGATGCGCGGTGTAGCTTCACCAGGGTGCAGACGGTAGTAGAGGGCTCAGTCAGTGACCTAACAGTTATAATCTATCTATGACTTCTCGGATGTGAGCCGGCTCCTGCTCCACCACAATCTACACCTCTTCACTCTGTGTGGCCATGACTATCAGTTCAATCAGCAAATACCTCCACAGCTCAGTGGATGTCTCGCTGAACCCCTCGGGCGAGGGGAATGAATAACGTGACGGAAGAAGTCGGAGGGAATCATTTACTACAAGTGGACAGACAATACAGAAAAAAGGGGATGCTGGATGTGACATAGCTACAGATCTTAACTCAACCTAAATTAAACACGCGTTTCCTACTAATGGGGTTTTTAAGGGAGGTTCATTTCTCACCCATCTGAGGAGGTCAAAGCCTGTAGGACCTTATGACACGCCACATAAGGCCCTGGCAGCACTTTGAGTCTCCTATCTCATAGCTTTGAGCTTTAGCCACGATTATACCATTCAGCAAATCAAATAATGAAGCAGATAAAACTGACTCCACTAATAAAATACGGATAGAAAATCGTATAGCGCAGCGGAAATATTGAAATATTGAGGCAGTGCAAGAAAAAGGAGGAGGAGGATAAAAGTTATCAAAACGTGTTGAAAACACTAACTTTCCCAAATGTCCCAGTTAATTGTATAACTTTGCTGTTTCCTGTCTATGTGATGTCAGTCCACACAGTGGCACAACTGCATGTGGGAGAGCTGCAAATTCTCACAAGACACAACAAGTGGAAGTTATTGTCTGCATAATTAACCCATATTGCACGTCTTGGCAAACATTTCATAAGCATCTGTAAACTTCTTTCTTACACAGACAATAGACGTCTGCAAGAATTGGTTCCGTCAAACACATCCTTTAAATCGAGGACCGCCTCCATTCATGGACGTGCAAACATAATATTCACACATCTCCTCAAACACACAAATACACAATCCTTCAGCGCCTATCAAGCCATTATACCACCATCTGGCAATGCTTTGCTTGTTTCATTCTGTTTCCACAATTTAGTTCACGGAGGTTCGTGTTGAGAAAGTTAGTATTGAAACAAGCGAGTGGGAGTTAGTTTTAGAATAATGAGCTCAATTATTGCTTCTGCCTCCTTTTACTTTCACCACACAAATAAAACTATGTTTCCTCGCATTTGTCGGCATTATTCATGTGTGCACGTGCTTCTGCGTCTGCAAGAGTTAGAGGAGAGAGAATGATTTGTGCCAGTATTCATCGTTGTAACTTGTGGGCATGGATTCACACATTTAGGTCTCTGGCATTATCACCAGATCTGAGGTTTTAATCAACAAAGGCGCCCTAAAAGCTCACAGAGAGCGGGTATATCCACCTGTTCCACACCCTCACAGTTGCTTACTGTATGTCCACACTCGGCTGCACCTGCAGTCGTGACCGCTTAATCATGACAGCTGCAGGAGTTCTTTCCCGTCCTTCATTGTTACACTGTGTTGCACCATCGTGATTGAATTTTGCTGCAAGGTCAATTATTCATTATGTTTTTTTTGGGGGGGGGTTATTGTTACACTTGTGCTGCACACACTCGTTCTGCAAAGTGATCTTGATCTCAAATGCATAAAAGCACAGTAAAGTAAAACTCTGGAGCTTTGTGGCGCAGCCTGAAGCACGGAGGCCTGTTGTGTGCGATATAAAATTATGGAAAACACATTTTCTCTGCGTTTTGTTTCAACTGATTTAGATACTAGCTGAGGTTCTGCTGCATATTTTGTCTTTAACAGCATGTTAGTGACTTGTTCTGTGTGAGGAAAAAAACCCCTTTGAAACTTTTAATTATCTGGGGTGTGTGATAACAGGGGCTGGATCTCGACGGAATCAGCAGCACAGCTCATCAAACAGGAAAGAAAGAGCTGAACTTTCAACACTGGCCTTTGAAGCGGTATGGTGTAACCTGGAGTACAGAGGGGTGTCGGCTCAATTTAACACGGAAAAAGGAAAACATGTTGCACTCTTGTTCTAATGACTGCCACTTTCGGGGAACATAACATTACAGCACTCATTTTCATTTCACAAGTTTTTTTTTCTAGGTCACTTGAAGCTGTGATGTGTTTTGAATGAGTGAGGCCTAAAGTCTGTGGGTTATATCTGTAAGATATCACACACACACACCCACACATGTTTTCCATCATCAAATGCATGAGTGATTTATAGTTTTTATAGAACACACAGTGCATTTGTCCACATATAGTGAAATTTGTCTTTCAAGCCATAACTAACAGTAGAGATCCTATAAATGCTGCATAGTACAGACACACACACACACACACACACACACTTTAGGAGTTATTCAAATCCTCCCACCTTTAGCATTATTTAATGTGTTGTAAATTTAATCTGAAACTGCCCTTTAGTCCTCACTAAAGAATTAAACACTCTCAAAACTCTTCTGTGCAGAAGCTGCCGTGTCTCTGCAGCTTCTCATGTGGATTTGTTTAGTTCAAAACATTCCTCTTGGTAAAACCCAGAAGCTTTTATACAGTGATAATAAAAAGATATATATTAACATATATATATATATATATATATATATATATATATATATATATATACTGTGTCAGGGAATTATGTCTAGCAATCAAAAAGTAGGGGGAAAACAAACATTGGCAGAAAAAGCTGAGTTTGGATGATGGTTTTATTTTGACTCTATTAGAAAAATATCTGCAAAGACAAAGAGGGAAACAGGGCAGACCTGACAAATAGATCAAAATCACTTCAGCTGTCCTTTGCAGAGATGTGCTACCTTACATACACTGTTTCACAGATCTGTCTGTGAAGATTCCCAGTCACCCAACTCATGGTTATCCCAAAAAAGGGTATTCCGTGTTTTAAAGATCTTGTTTTAATCCCACACTCTAAATACAAAGTAGTTAAACTTGATCTTGATCCACTAATTGATCTGTCTTTGCTACTCACAGTAAGCTCTACTTCCATTTCTACATATTTTTGAATCAAAAAGTATAAATACATTGCAAGTCTACAGCAAGTGCGTTTCTCCAAAAAGGAATAATCAAGGTGTTTTCAATTGCAAATACATAGTGCGTGGGAGGGAAGCCTTTGTTGAAGAATAAAAATGAGGAGAGAAAGAGAGAGCTACTGCAAACACGATAGGGCAAGAAATGAGATGGGACAGGAGAGGTAGATGAGGAGTTGGAGAGGGAGAAGATGAAAAAGAATGATGGCCTGTTGAGTCAGGCCAATTTATACATAGACAGAAAGGTTCAAATCTGACTCTGGATTGTCTTTATCTGGCTTCACACATCTTCCAATGCAGAAATAAAAACGGGAAATAAAGGAAACGTCAAATGTAAAGTCTGAGTCATGATCCAGTCTCATACACCCATTTTTATTCATGTCAGACTATAGGAAGCACCGCTGAATAGCTAGTGACACACATGGGGCCTCATTTAAAACCATGGCTTATGCAGAATACAAAGCTTGAAAGAAACAAATGCTGCATCAAGGAAAAGCAGAAATTCTAAAATAGACTAGAAGGTATAAACCTGTACTGTTCTGACCCGCGGATATTAAGATTTTGGGCACTAAAATAATTAGAGACGCACACTGTGGCGTGTTGAAAGGGCAGATTTGATCCCTCTCACGTGTTTAATGTCACTTCGTGTCACACCAGCAGTGTATCCACAGCGCAACATTCACAGTCAGGCTAAAGCTGGAACCACATATTATTCCTCATTAATTGAGGCAAATAAGAACAAGCCCAGGTTTTTTTCAGCTCTGTAGCCAGATGACATAGAGCCATGCCTCTGCTGAACCTATGACTCACTTATCTCTCAGCAGTAATGACTTCATGAATTTCTTTACAACTAAAACTGTTAGAGAAAATGTTTTGCAGATCCTCCCTGCAGCTGGCGTAGACATGGAGGTATAACAACTCTAGAGTTCTCATTTAGATCATGCAGAGTTCATTTCCATAAATATTTCATTTTACCTTAGATCGGCTCGTCCATATTGGAGCAGATAAATCTATTTCTAATGACAGTTCATGTGCCCTGTGTCGCTGTAGTCAAACCTTTATTCAGAGAACCTACTGTTGATGTTGATGAGGTTTTTATAGAGCCATATCCAATCTGCCCTTTATTTCTAAGAGTATAATTGAATTACAATTCAATTTGCTATGTAAAGTGCCTTGAGATGACTTCTGTTGTGATTTGAATCAAACTGAATTTTTACCACACTGCGATTTCTTCAACTATGCACATGTCAAAATGTTTACAACAGCGAGCTTTGAGGACTGTTTTACATGTTTGTAGTGCTGTGTCCAGTCACCATAGTAACAATATGTAGATCAATGCTCATTTATGTGTACAGTTTTAGAATAGTTTCAGTGCTTCGGGGAGAACACGAGTGTGTATAACGTGTGCACGTTCTCAGGTTCAAAGGGATTCGTGTGGATTCTGCGAATCAGCCAACTCTCAGGATCTCTTGTCCATCACTTTCCTGCAGGGCTCTGCGTAAATACACACTGCTCTAGTAGCTGTAATATCACACGAATCTGCATAAGCATCTTATTGGATACTAATAAATTACTTCCACTGCCTATATGGAGATGCATACGAGACAGATTTTCCTTACTCTGGGCCCAAAACCCTGTCAGTGTTGTGAACTCCGATGCATGTACCATGCTGAGTATGATGAAACTGTTCTAAGCAGGGAAGACAGAATTTATAACCATTCATCTGCTCTGAAAAAGTGTCTTTGTATGGAAAACACAGACACTGGACTCCAAGGGTGAACGGATGCTGTTTGGTAGTGCGCTCCACTGCTGTCTGCGTTTTCTCTGAGGATTAAGCAGACAAAGATGGATATTCATCCCCTGTTGCAGAGGATTTCTAGATCGTCCAGAAACATCAGAGGTTTGAGTCAGCCCCAAACCAAACATGTTCCCCGGTTATGACTTGGAATTTCTTAAGCCATCAGCCACCTGAATATTTAATCAAATCAGTTAATACAGTGGGCCCAGTTGTCGGACTGCAGCCTCTGTGTCTGCTGGAATCAGCACCGTGCTGTACGAGAAACTGCGTGTCTGACTTTTGCTGACCAGCCTCTACAGTACATTTAGCTACATATTACACAGTATGTACTGTAGAATAAAAGAAACCTTTTCATGTTTGAGAACTGCTTTGGTAAGTTTCTCATATTGACACTACAGGGGGAGCATGACAGATCCAATCCAAAGACGACGTGACTGTTATGATTTAACCAGTCCTCCTACCTAAGTCTCTACGCGTACAGTTCTCTCCCATGCCACCCATAGGAACATCTGTTGAACCAACACCCCTATTGCAGCTGGTGTACCATGTTGTCATGGAGACAATCACAAACACATAATTACAATTACAGAAGTGTCCCGATTTGATTACTAAAATGATTGTGCGTTGCGGCTAAGGATGTCCTCAATGTTATGGGACCCTGGTCACCATGGTTACAACAATAAATGTGGTTATATTTCACACTTGAGCTGAAACATTGGGGGTCCTGTGTTCTTCCAGCTCATCCATCTACTCCACCATCCTCCTCGCTCCGGTCATGTAGACGTCACCTACGTAACTCTGACACGTTGCTGTTGGTCATAATAACCTTCAGCCACAAACAACATACGAACTTGTTTTCATAATGGGGCAGGGCACACACACATATAAACACAAACTTATGGCTCTATGAGCAAATTATTTGGTGCAGTAATTCCTGCAATCAGGCATCAACACGAATTTGTTATGTTAGCTGTTTCTGCATTTTGAATCAGCGTTGTTATTGTTTCTGTGATTGTTCAGCATGGTGGATCTATTAGAATTTGACAGTTGCGTGAATTAAACAGAGAACAGACCTAATCTCTTTCAATCAAATCAGGCTTTTGGATCATTAACAAAATGAAAACACATGCAAAAAGGCACCGGGGCTCAGGAAAATCATCACGATTACACATGGCTGACTCATTTTCAGCTGTGTTTAAATATGCTGCATTCTGTCCTAGTGAAATGTCACTAAGCACCCAGGAGTCACACATTTCTGATGGATTCATTCAGTTCACAGGCCCAAGGAATGTGGAGGTGATACCTACCATTCAGTAAATTGTGCAGCTCAATATAAAGATTAAATTTGCTTTGTGCTGTTAGGATGTTAAAAACGTATGGTGGCTGCACCAACGCTGGGTTTGACCAGTGCATGTTTTCAGCTGTCTTAGTTGCTGTGCATGAACACACACACACTCACACACATGCACAGCAGTCAGTGTGAATTACAAAGTGTCAAAGGCATCACAGAAAACACCAGCAAACAACAGAAAGAGTGTCAACTTGATAATTACAAAGACTCTAAGCTGCAAAGCTCTAACCTGCTGCTGAATAATGACACCTCACAACAATCTTTACACAGCGACATGTGTTATTCTCTTAAAGTTCAGGGAGGAATACAGAATTATTTAAATGCATATGTTAGATATTGTTTCTCATAGAGGTTCTAAACACTACATGCTCACTGACTGCTTGGTCTCCTAGTATCATCTTAAACGTTTGCTGTAGGAACAAGTCGTGAGCAGTCTTACGCGGTGGTTAGGTGACCTCTGGTGGCTGTGGTATCTGTGACACGAGCATGGAAACAAGGTGGACTTTGATTTATGGACAGTTTGGAAAAACACACTCCCCACAGGAGATGAAGTGTGAAATGTGTCTCCATGACGACAGGTCTGGTTTGCCAGCTTCACTAGGGATGCTATTTCAATGTAGTATGTTTCTATGGGTAGTATACAAATACCCACTGTGGGTTGTTGTTTAAGTTGGAGAACTCAATCTATAAGAACAATAATGATTCATTTATCCACCATTTTCTGAAAGTATAAGAAACTTTGTAAATATATTTTCTTTAAAATGTTATTTGGATGGATGGATGGATGGATGAAACTGAAAGAGTGTATCTACAGTACGCAGACCTGATCACAATACGCTGTACTGTTTATTATATAATAATAATAATAAACATTCCCCAGAAAGCACAACATCAAGAGAGGCATCTGAAGCCAGATAACCTGGGGTCACATTAAAAAAATCTTAAATTTGTCTGAACCCATCTCAGAGACCTCCTCAGTCTCTGATCCCACATCTGTGCCTACTCAGTGTCTTTCATACGGAGTCTTCACAGCATGACATTGCACTGGCATCATCTTCCCCTGTTAGGATTGAAAAGAAATTCTGGCTTCAACCTTGTGAAAATGAAAAAGTCAATTTTAAAGATGAAGGAGACTCAGCCTCAACAAATATGTCGGCCCGTGCTGTTTTATGTGCTTTCTACTGCCAGGAAATGCCTATAAGAAAGCCCTAGACCTAATTTGATATTAAACAGAACCACAAACACTGCAAAGACAAAGGAGGTTGTTATGTAGCCAGCGTGTGAATAAAATCAATACTTTTCATCATACAGATGCCTTGCTTGAGAACCCTTGTTCTTCAAAATGAAACGTAAAAACCATATCATTCCTAAAAAAAGAGACCCAGTAGTGACTGCTTATTCGTTTTTAGCTTAGCTTTAGTTTTTGCTCCCTTTTCCATCATCCACTAATCCACTGTGCAGGCTAAACATATCACAAATACCAATCAAAGGAACAGTCACACTTTTTTGCGGTGTGTAGGAATGTGTAGGGTAATATCCAACAACATGAACGTAGAGTCCCAGTGGGGGCCTCCGTTTTGATGACCTATTGCACCTTTATTGACGGCAGCTTGCACTCTGACTATAGGTCTGATAGTAAAAGCTGTTTTACCCCTAACTGCATCATATCGACACTGAGGTTCCACACGTGCACCCAAACACACTCTTGGGGGGTGTAACTCCTCCTTCGACTCCTAGCATCACAAAACTACACCGTACATTGTAAAAGAACAGTCGTTACTACGGAAAAGAGTGGGTTTAAAATCTGTATCTGAATGAAAAAACAAATCAAGACCTAACAGAAATCTCAACTGTATAATTATACTGTGTCGTTCATGTAGCTAAACACTCACTAGCCTGGACACATGCAATGCAGTGCAACTACAAAACAGATGATACAAAACACATATGCAGCCTCCACACAGAATACAATAACACGACAATGACAAAGAAACAAGCAGTCGTGCATAGCATAAAGTTCCCAGATGTGAGGTTGATCACATAGAAACACCTATGTTGTGCTAATTTATTCGCACAGGCAGGAAGGTGCACCGGGAAGGTGGTGATTTCTTCCTCAGCTGAAGCACTGTGATCTTATCACTCCCCGCAGCACCAGGCGGAGTGATAGGCCAACGGTAATGATTCCTCAGCTCAGGCAAACTTAGAGCAGATCCTGCAGACACATGCTCAAAGCCTACAGGTGGGAGGTGGGGTTCATGAAATTGTATAAGGCAGGACATCGGGTGAACAGCGCAGCAGCCAGCGCGGCACAGCAGACAGGAGAGAAGAGCACCGAGCACTGAATTCAACAATATGCACACTGTATGTTAACGCAGTACATCAAGATGGATGTACCAGCGCACAGAACTAGAACTAGGTCACGCACGTTGCTCTATTTGAGACGAGACCCAAATGGGATGGGGCCACCATGAAATGAATTAATAACAAATTATTAACTATTAATTTACTAAGTTGACTGAAGAAGAGCTTTGATATGTGCATCAAAGTGTAATACTGTCAGGGTTAAATTAAGCTCAAATAAACCCCAAGAATAGACTGAGCTAAATGCTGTATGAGACGAGCACACGGCACCGCACTGCTATAAATACACACATTTCAACATAACATTAAAATAATGAATGCTAATTCTAAATAGCAGCCAAAAGATAGGCGCGTCTCAACTCGCAGTGAAAAGAAGAAGAAAGAAATACGAGCCAAACATTAGAAGCAGCACGAAGCGAATTAGAGGGATGACAGCAGAACAGGCCGTATGCTCCAAACACTCTTACCCTGCTGAAATGGCATCTCAGGGGCATTTGAAAACACTGAGGGGCTGGGCTGCTTTCCCAACATCAATAAAATGTTTCTAAACTGTTACAAAAAACACAGGATGCCTGGAGAAATGCTAGGGCTCCATCAAAAACACGCACCACTTACTGTAGCCGTACTTCAGGATTCATCAAGCCATAAAATAAGTCTGTCATGCTGTCAAGTATACGTTTTCTTGTATTTGAGGATTGTCGGATTTTAGTTTCCTAATGGCTTTCTAAACACACAACAGACGTAGCACGACACATTCAAAACAAGGCTTTCACATGATGCTTGACAGTTTTCATGTAATCCGCCCTTTCTTATTTTAAGTGACGCTGCAATGTACATAATAGAGATTTCAAGGTGACAAATTTCACAGTGATCTTTTTTCAAAACACACATTTCACAACAAGAAAGCAAATAACATAATAATAAAAAAGGGCATTTTAGGTAAAAAGTGCGTAATGAGGAAAGGAATACTGTTAAATAGGAATACCGTGGATATTTTAGAAACTAGAATATAGTCTAAGGATTTTGGTGGGCCATGCTGACCGTGATTAAAGTTGAACCACACTTAGACTTATGCATAATTTAACTCTGGTGGACAGGCAGTTAGACATTTCATTTCTTTACAGTCATCATAATTTTAAAATGTGCGAAAACCTGGTCATCAATTACAAGAAGCGTTTGACCTCTGTTCCTGCAAACAAGGGTTTTGCCAGCAAGTCTTTTTTTGTTCGAGGGTTCAAATACTTATTTCACCCAATAAAATGCAAATCAGCTTCAATCTTTTGTTTAAAGTATTGGTTTATTTTCCTTTTGATGTGCTATCTGTCACTGTTAAAATAAACCTACCATTAGACTTTGGTAGGTTTATTTCTTTGACTTTTCATTTCTTTGTCATTGGACAAACTTACACAATCAGCAAGGGGTCAAATAATTATTTCCTCCACTGTAGAAATGCTAGACGTGGACATGCACCGGTTTCGTAATGGTTCATGTTCATGTCATGTAAACATCTCTGCTTCATTTGAGTTGCATCACTTTAGTTTACCTCCTCTTGTTTCCTGTCTGCCTCTCTTCAATCAAACTGTCCAACAAATACTACAATGTCCCAAAAGGATTATAGATCTATCTAGAAAGAAACCTTTCAAACAACTACAACATGGCATCATGTGAAATATTAATATATAACAGTGTGGTAAAACTTGGTTGACAGAGCAGACAAGAGTCTGTTTTTCCCAGTGTGCACAATGTTCTCATAGCAATGAGGTAAAAAAAAACATGTATGTATGTAGTATGTGTGTATTCACGTGTGGTGTAGCCTGGTCAAAGTCAAGTAACTAAGTTAACTAATAAGTTAAAGTAACTAATACGGTTCAGCAGTGTTGCAGTCCATTAACGGACACTCAGAAAACCCAGCTCCGAGGTCAGTCTGCTGAATCTTCCCTAACAACAGCAGGGGGCAGCAGAGGTTTGACAAGACTAGTTGTGAGACAACGTTTTCTTTCCTTTCCTACAGAAAAGCAACAAGTCTGCAATTGAACAGCAATCGCCTTTGCTTTGTGCATAATGCAGAAACAAACAATAAACAATGTCCCAAACAGTTTTAGGAGAAGTGTTTTCACTTGGCAGCCACTTTTTCATGCTTAGAATTATGATGCAGTGATTTGGGACGTATTTATGTTTCATTTATTTCACACCAGACTTATACAAACAAATGATTGAGGTAGATAAAGATGCAGTTTGTGACAAAGTCAGAACAAGCAGGAACAAGGGATCAGATGACAGTCTGATGTGAAAGCTGTCCTCAGCTATATTTGAGTTTGTTTAGAGAAAGAACAGGCTTTATTTAAATATAAAGAGTACCACTAAAGCCTAACTAAGTGCAGAACTTTTTTTCTTCAGTTATGCATTTGGGAAAATTATAGTAAATAATCATTATTTGCAGGATAAAAGAGTCAAAAGTTAGGAAAGTTTTCCTTGATTTCTTGAACACAGTATTAGAAGGCATTTATACACCACATGAGCAGAAACTCACTGAAAGTTTCTTCCAATCACGTGACTCATACAGTAAATACATAGAGATGTACGCAGCAGAATGTTCTAACACGCAGCTTAATTTAAAAATACAATACACATTAATAATAATAATAATAATTTATACTTTATCAATCCCTTGGGGAAGTTGTTGTTTGGACAGCTGCTAGACCTGTGTCTGTGCTACTGCAGGGTATCGGTTTCTTGTCCAAGGACACCTCGACATGTAACCTGGTGGGACTGGGAATCGAACTTGCGCACCCTTGGGTTTGAAGACGACTGCTCTACACGCTGACGAGATCCTGGAAATCCTGGAAAAGACTTCCAGGACTCAGAAGTCAGTTACTTGGCATTAAATTAGTTTTTGCTTGTGGTGCTTCTGACTGTATTTGCAGCGTTGGTTTTATCATTTTGGAAGAAAGTTGCAGTTTCTAGTGTCATCATCACTCTCTGATTACTTGCAGACCTCACTCAGCAGGCTGTGTTTGGTTGACAGCCACATATTTAGAAACAAACCAAGCAGGCAGTGACTTGTAGTCTTTTGTTGCCATCTGGTGTTCATTTTATAATTCATCACCTTGCCTCTCAGTCTGCACCTTTTAGTTGCATGAGTGCAAACAGAGACACTATTTATGTACAGTATGTACAGACACCTGCAGAAAGATACAGAGAGAGAGAGGGAGAGGACGAAGCACAACGAGGGGAGAGAGGAGACACAATGTTAGCAACATGTAATGAGAGTGGAGAAAGAAGACGAGAAGAGCTCAGTGTATCAGGAAGACTAAATCAGTACTAGCATTTAATAATTTAATGCCAAAGCGTTATTTTAATACTAATGGTCGTTCCTGCGTCTGCGTTGGTGTTGCTTGTGTGACATGATTTATTGACTCGATTTTAAGCTTGACTGCCTCATACAGATGCCAGTGTGAGTCTGTGGAGATTTGTTTAGTAAGTATTTTTTTTATGTCAATTTATTCACAATTCACTGACAGCCTTTAATTGCTCTTTAAGGCTTCGGCTGACAACCAGCCGTGCAGCCACTTGAGCAGCTCAGACAATACGATCAGTTCTCCTCTCAGTAAATGTGAGTACAATTAGAATTTCTACTCTATGCTTTTGTGAAGTGTCTGACTTCCAGGGCCGTTTCTGGGGCTCTGGGGGCCCTATGCAAGATCATTTGCATCTGTTTTCAATCAATATAACATATTTGAGCCCTTCAATTATCTGTTGCAATGGATCATAGTAGGTTCTCAAACCTGACATTAAAAACGTGATTTAAGATTCAAATCGGATCCACTGTTTCTAGTTTTTATGTTTCATGAGATTCAACCATTTGGGTTGTTACATAATGAGCATA
>JAUMHF010000010.1:9910474-9944602 GCA_032359275.1 Microctenopoma steveboyesi | reverse complement strand
CTGGGTCACAAACTCTAGCCCGACGACTTTCCAGTTGAGCTGACTCAAACGTACTGAAGTGATAAAGATGTCTGGTTCACAGCTGTTTCTGTGATACATGAAACATTTCCCAACAGTTCACAAAAGTTTCTGTCAACATATTAATAAACAATATATATTTACAACATATTTGCTTCTTTAATTTTGATTTCTTTACTCATTATTGTTTCAATGCTAATCTTGAAAAAGTCGATTTTCTTACATTTTCATTTAAGATTCACCAACTCTTAAATGCTGTTTGGAAAATGTTATGCATTTTTTGAAGTTTTATTTTATTTATAGTAAAATGAGTGTAAGTGTGTTCACACAAACACACAAAAATGTTTGCTTACATTATGGAGCAGTAACTTCTACAGTGATTCTGTGTAATGAATAATAAGTAGGGAGAGAAGGAGAGTCTCATGTCTCTGCTTAAACACATCAGAATTTGATTGTCTTTTTCCATTCAGTTTCACAGGAGGCAGAAACTCCCAATAGTTGGACATGATACAATACATTTACAGAGTTTACAACCTGTGGGCAATTTCTACAAAGCATTATAACATTTTCTGGGTTTTTAAATAATGAATTTACAAACAGAAAATAAATAAATGCAGATGTAACATCATCAAATCTGAGTGAGTGAGTGCACTGTGTGTGGCAGTAGATCCAGCTGAGCCATCAGAAACAGACATTACTTCACATAACTCAGGGCACAGAGGGTCTCATTTCTCTCGAAACACATGTTCTCATTTCCTCTCTCCTTGAACCTTTCTTCCAATATGCAAGGCAAAGTCAAGAAATGTGAACGCAATTCAGGGAATTGAAATGTGGCCCAGACTCTATTTCCTCGCCGTCTCTCCACACAGCAGCGCCTGCCCTCTCTCTGCCTGGCAAAATGAAAAATTGAAACGGCATTCATCTGATGAAAGCACTCCCCTCCTCGTCCCTCGTCCTTTTTACCGCTGTTATTAAACATTCTGAGCAGCGTCGGGGCGCAGACTCACAGACAGGATAAAAATGTACCATGCACAGGAAGTGGTGACTGATGGGATTGGTCCTTTCAGGATGGGAACCTAATATGTTTACCAGTTCAGGTGAAGAGAGGATGATGAAAGCTTTTTGTCGAGCTTGAGACTGGAATAGAGGGAAACACAGCACAATAAAAAAATCCTTCCATCCAGTTCAGAAAACTAAAACAAACTGAGTCAATTGAAAAAAAAAAACCACGATTAGCAAAAACTTTTTCAAGCAACAATGTTTTCAGCGCAATATTTGACGGAAACGCAGGCTTTGTGTTAAAGAACCACCCGTAAAGTCCTGGTTTCAAGGATAAGTAAGGCCGAGTGTCAGGTCAAGATGGCTGCTGTTGCCTTTTTTTATAATGAAATGAGCAAACCAATAAAATCTTCCTTGGCCCTTTTTTGTTTGTTTTGTAATTTAGTTTTCCTCTAATTTATCAGGGTCACGCTGATCTCACTCATACTCGGAGGAGAGCGAGGGTTTGAGACGCAGCCATGTTGATTAAAGTGTGTGTGTGTGTGTGTGTGTGTGTGTGTGTAGCACTGCCTCCCTCAACTAAGGGCAAGGTGACTTTGTCATAATCCAGCAATTTGGGTTTTTAATACACGAAAACCCACAGAGAGACACACACACAGAGAGAGATGGATGAAACACAGAATGAAGGAGCAGGATAAATGACAGGAAAATCATGGAGAAAGAAAAGATTTAAAATGGGATGAAAGAAGAGAGGAAGGAGGAGGAAGACAGACAGAGGACGCTGTATCTAATCCTCCAGACAGCTGAAGTTGCCCTGCAAAGTCTTCTATTCACATGAGACCAGCTTTATGGTGTTACGTAAAGACGTCATGGAGCTGAGAGCCATTTCCTTCAACCTCTGCCCTGTGCTGCAGATATCACATTTGTGACCATTTGAATGCACCCCAGAGGCTGCTCAGTAATAAGATTACGGGTCTACTGTGACACCGAGAGCATCGGGCAGACTTGAACTGGTATTAAAGCTGAATAATACAACTCATTCAATGAAAAATACACAATATGAAGAAGGCCATTTAAACATAACCTAACACCCTGGGGTGTCCTGAAAGTCCTACAAAAGGATTGAGCAAGCATCCACGGTCACCGGGGTTAATAGTTCAATCTGTGGTTTTTCCAGGCCATCACCAGCGTCCTTGGGCGGGATGCTAGGTCTGCAGGGTGATGAATGTATTTCCCATGTCGACATCTACGACAGCACAGTACTGTGAAAAACGATTAATATTACACAAAGACAACCCCAGCAAATACAAAATGCGATGTTAAAAGAAGAAAAACCAGGTGAAAAAGGCCTTGTGGCCGAACTTAGCTGCAACAACTGCACTTAAGAGTTTGTAATAACTGGCACTGAGTGTTTCACACTGCTGTGGGGGGCTTCTAGCCTGCTCATGCCACGACTCTCAAAGAGATTTAGGTCTAGACTTTGACTTTAGCTTTCAGGAAGGGGGTGAATACTTTATCGCAGCACTGTGTCTCAACAGAAGCAGTGATCTGATTGTACTTACTTTTCTCTACAGAAACACATGTGTGGTTGCGGACAGAGATCTATGGTGTCACACCTGGAGGTGTCATCCTGACAGTCTGACGAGGTCAACAGATGCAGGATGCAAGCGGATAGTTTCTCCTCTCTACCACTGCAATCTTCATATTCACAAACGAGTGTCGTGGGTCAATCTCGGCAGAGGCTGCTGAAATCCACTGTAGATCCACCAGCAAGATTGTGCCCACACACCCCGAGCTGTCAGAAGGGCAGTGTGTCATGTCAGGACAGTGTGTGGGGAATGAGTTGAACCCAGACTAAGTGCCGATGATGGTAACGGTCACTTTGGCTGATCTCTTCCTGGCAGCTCACTGACGATTTCATAATCACAGCAGTGGAGATTTAATCGGCGCTCCCTTCAGACCGCGGCAAACCATTTTCATAACCACTACAATGATGTCTGATGCTGGCAAAGATCACCTTCCAGATGAGGAATGCTCTCTCCCTTTACTGCTCTCTTCAACACTGCTTGGTTGTTTCTTCTTAACATGCACTGCCTGGTCATATTTATTGTCCTCTGGTTTTGATTTTGGTTTGCTTCTCTTCTCATAATGATAATTAAACCACACACACACAGAAAACAGGGGGTAAAGGTGAACGTAGAGGTGGAGGATGTTCTGTGATGCAGTGCAGACATTCACCAGCAGAGGGAGGTGAAGGATCAGCTCGCTTTGTTTCTTGTAGAGCTGCAGTAATCCCTTCAGCCAAAAACGCGCCAGGTTTACGCTGACTTGACCTGAATGTTTGACCTTCACTGTGTGCAGAGTACGGACGATGTATTGTAATTCCCTTCAAGTGAACAGCCTATTGTGTTTCAGTCTAAGCCACACAATCGTGTGAGGTAGAAAATTGAAGGTCATGCATGTTCATCATCAGGTAAAGGACCGTTCACCACAACGGTGGTTGGACGTCGACGAGAAAGGAGCTACACACACTTGTTAGCATGTATATCTCTAAAACACAGGTCATCGTCTGGCTTCTGCGTATATGGCTGCGTACCTCACAGGTTCGGTGTGTGTGTGTGTGTGTGTGTGTGTGTGTGTGTGTGTGAGCTTGAGTGCGGACACTGTTTAAGCTCACACTAATCCCTTCATGTCACAGACACACGCACGCACACACCAGCAGCTCAATGAGTGGCTGTTCAGGAAAATGTCACACACTCATTCAGATGAACGGCCTCCTCACTCCCCCTTCTCCACTCTATTTTCCCACCTTCTCATAGATCTCTATTTTCATTTTATTTCCTCCCCATCCTGCTCGTTGCTTCTTCTCCTGTTGTTTTATTAAACTAACTTTATTCCTTTTTCACCCATGATTCTGTGCTCTCACCTTTTCCTTCCTTTCCTTTCCCTTTGCCCTCTCATTTCCCCCCACACCCCTTTCTTTAGCTCTCTATATTTACCCTATACTCCATTATTTGCCTTATTTTGAACTCTTTCTTTCTTCCTTCCTACCTTGTTTCCTACACTTGTTCCCTCCCCCCTTCCTTCTTGCCCTTTCTCTTCATGATTTCTCTTCATGACAATCCAGTAATTGAATCAGGTGTCCCATGGATACCAGCTCCCACACACTGGGAAGAACAAACAGCTACACACACACACACACACACACACACACACACAGAGTCCAGACCACAGCAGGAGTAATAGCAGAGGCACCAGGTGTCTGTGTTATGATGGATTATACGTGTTCCCACGCACACACATTCATTCCCATTGGAACATTTAGCACCAGCCAAGATTAGTACATGAAGTGAATCTAGTTCCATGTCACTGTACCTGGAGTAGTTGAATGTCCTGTACAATGAGAGGTTGAAGGTTTATAAACCATTTGGCGAATGACAACATCTGTCATTTTTATAACATGGCAGAGCTCCTAATGCAACTGATTTTGAAAAGTTTTATCCTAACTGTTCTTGAATGTTGGATATTCTTATGGCTCGAAACATCTGATTGCCTGATATCTAAGATAAATTATGTCGTACGATTTAATCGGATACGCTTAAAGCTCACATTCACTTAAAGGTATCAGTATTACCTGCTTTTTAAGCAGATGTCCAAACAACAATTTCCCCAAGTATATGAAGTACGTCCATTCATTTACTGGCAGGAGTTTAGCTTTCGAGACAAGCACTTGGAATTAGAAAAAAATAGTATGCTTGATGGCCCCTTACTGAATGCGGCAAAAAAATCTGAAACAAAAAGTGGTTTCTTGTATCAGTCATATGTTTTGTTGACTCATCCTTTAGTCTAGGACAAACTCTCAGAATTGTATCTATAGTTTATTTTTCCTCATGACGTTGCTCAGTCTTCTCTTTGTACTTTTCTCAGATAAAGTTTAAAGCTAGTGACATATCACAGATGTATGCTTTATGGCATCTTAGAAAAAATGTCCAAACTTTTCTCGACGTGCGTTTTTACAGTTGTTGGATACATAAAGCCACTTTCTTTGTTCCGCCATGAGTGAAACAAGTAAAAGTCTGTCCACCGCCAGCACACTGCTGCTCCACAGCCTTTCCTTTTCTATACCTCAGGTCATAATTTAGTTTCAGATCAGGTCTAAAATGGACCTTTGCTTCAAAGCCTCTTTAGCATTCAGGCTGCTCCCCCCGATTTTCCAGCTGGCCCATGAACCTGGGACGTGCCCTCTTGAACTGATTGACAGCTGTAATTATCATGACAGACAGGGACAAAAGTCTCTGAACTCTGCTCACCAATGTAATGTAACTCAATGAATACCTTGAATAAGGTAGAAACAATCACCATAACAATAGTGAAATTATTTAGTTGTAGTGTATTTTTTAAACGTGAAGGCCATTTGCTTACTTTGATTCCTTTGGGACCAAGCTATCCATCAACAGCCTTCATGGATGACTGGCAGCTGTTAATAGAGGCTTTGGAGTCAGCAGCTGATTCAGATGAGGTTTGTTTGTTAAATTATATTTCCCTAAAGTCAGGTCAACATGTACGACTACCTTGTTACAATATCTGTCATTATGGATATTGTGAAGGCAGCCTGGGACGATCAGTGAGCTGTCTGATTCAAGGAATAACGTGACTTGAGTCAAAGAAAAGGGATTTCGTTGTATATCAGTGGGTGAGTTGTGTCATTTTTAGTCTCATTAAATTAAATAAATTCTAACTAATGGGCAACAACTGTAAACTAGAAATGGAGAGGAGGAGAAATAAGGAAGACTTTTGTGCACCACAGTGATGCAGTGGAGTTGAAGCATAGCCGGTGGAGAGTGAAAGAATGTGGGCAGAGGGAGCTGCGGTAATGATATAGCGGACGATGCCTGGCGCACTCTGCGGGGCTCTGAGCTCCTCCACACACGTATCTGTACATCACCTGTGGCTTCAGGATTGTGTTTCGGTGATACAAAGAGAGACACTTCTGTAGCCGCCGACGTCAGGATGGGCAGCGCGAAGCAGCAGCGTCAGCGCCACGAGCAGAAGCGTCGCGAGCCGCTCCGTCTCCGTCCAGGTGGCGCGAGGAGAACGAGCTGATCCCGCGGTGCGGGGGGGCGGGGGGGCAAGGGGAAGGCGGAGGAGGAAATCCCGCGAGATAACAAGAGTCAGACAGTCGTATACTCATAAGAAGCGGAGAGAGACGAGAGAGCGAACCGACGCACGTGAGGTGCGCGAGAGTCGGGGAGAAGGGACTAATCGTTAATTTGAAGGAGAACTACGATTCTTTTTCTTTCTTTTTTCCACAGAGAAGAGGAATCTCCAGGTAAAGGTAAGAAACAACAAACACACGCTGTTTCTCCCTCAGGGATTTAAAAAGGATTACAACTGCAGTTGGCGCGAATTAACACCTGTAAGCATCCATGATTGGTTAATTAATTATATCTGTGGCCGTTCAAATGTAAGTAAAACGCAGCTGAACGATGGTAACACTCGGTTCTGATACATGTAATCATGTTACGAACGCTTTTCCACAATTAAACGTCGGCCATAATGTGAAATATCAGTTTTAACACAACGGAACCGTGTTTGCTGAGGAGAAACGGGCTCGTGAAGCTGTGTCTAGTCTGTGGTGAATTCAGATATTTGACAAGAGCAATGGTGCTTTTTTGTTTTGCTTTTACCCGGGACTAAAACCTGTGTCAAGTGTTGGTGCTCATTTCTGCTGTATGTCATATGCAACATGATGGGAAGAACAGCTGAATGTGGACTGTAATTCCTGACTTACTGTAAGAAATGCTCCCTCCATCCCTCCCACATGTCCTGACTGTTTTACACCCTCACAACACTTGAGCTGGACGCGCTGTTTTTATACATAAGCAATGGTTTTATTAGATTTAGCAAATCTTAGATGCCTCGTTTTTCATGTGAGGGTCTGTGCTGATGATTTTGTTCGCGCAGATGTGTAGAAGCTGTTGCAGGAAGAGGGGGTTTGGCTGGAAGATGCTTTGGGTGACTGGTGGGTGGTTTATGTATCCTGACTCTATTGACTAATGCTGGGAACAGAGGGGGTGCAGAGAGAGTGCGCACATGCGCGCGTGTGTGCGCGCGCGCGAGAGGCGGTCCGCAGAGTTTGGTGTGGGCTTCTGTAGGTGCTGTTCTTTGCGCGTTCGTTTTGTGTGCGCATGCCAGGCAGGCGCATGCATGTATGTCTGTGTCCAGAGACCTGCACCGTGCTTGTTGTCATTCCTGCATGTCCATGTGTGACTGAGCACGTCCAAGAGAGGGAGAAACACAAACGAGAAGCGAGAGAGATGGATGGATCTGCAGAATGTGTGCGTGTATGCGTGTATATGTGAGTCCAATTTGGTTATCACTGAATATTAAAACCCTTCTTAAGTGTTTCCCTTGTCCACCTGGAGAAGAGTACTGCCTCCTTTTAAATGTCAGGCGAAACATTAAGTTTCTGCTGCTGCAGCAGCACACACACACGCGCGCGCGCGCGCAGAGCCTCGGCACAGATGGCAAACAGAAGATCTGTAAAATGAACATCCAGCAGTGGATAAACACGAGTTTTTTGCTTAATTGAATCTTTAGGTTTGAGTTAATTAGAAAACATCAGCTACACATGCTGCCACGAAATGGAAATAGGACAAAATCATTTTGATTCTTAAATTAACACAGATTAATTCAGGGATAATAACTCAATAATTGTTTTGTCATCGTTGCGCAGCTTTTTGAATTAGGTCAGGTTTGTGTTTGTCAGTTAGAGCTGTTGAATTGTTTTTGTTGAAAAAAAAACCCAAAACAATTATAATTACTGATTAATACATTGACAGAAAAAATCAGCAATAATGTTCCTTACAGGCAAACTCTGCTGCCATCACCTTTCACATGTGAGGATTCACAGCTTCTCTCTGTTTTACTGTACTTTCCTATTAAGTGACTGTCCTTAACTTTCAGACTAGCTTCAGCTTTCAGAGTTGGTAGAAAAGTAGTTCGTAAATCTTAGACTTTCTATTGGGAAATATATTATCGCCATTGTGGCCATAATCAGCAAAACACAAGTGGCTTGAGGAGAGACTGACACCAGTACACAACAAATCATTGCTACATTTACTTCACTAGACAGTGAGTGAATAACAATCTTTATATTTTTTGACACTGAACATCTCCCAAAACATTAAATGTCAGTATTTTTCTCCTTCCTTATCTGTGATGTTTGTCCTAACGGTGTTGATTATGTAACAGATCACACTTCAGTGACCTCCTGTCCGCCTTTCTCAGCTTGTTTGTGCCTAATCCAAACGTTACCTCTGCAGTTGCAGACACGGACACATTTGAAATCTGCAGCTACCGCCAATCTGGCATGACTTACACTGTTTGCGTGCCATCTCCCTCATAAAGCACACAGTGAGGAAAAAAAATCAGTTTTAAAGTTTATTCATGTGGCATCTTTCAGAGAAGTGCAGCAATAATTCTCAAGCCCATAAATAGCCAGCGCTGGAACAAGGGGTTGGAAAGTGATGAGACTGAATAAAACTGAAGAACTCAAATAAGAGGGCATAAAAAGCGCTTTGAAGAGGGCTTTAACATGAATGTTTGTTTAAAGAAAGGATTTACTAGAAGACAGTGGCTCAGCTCTGTGGAGTGCAGAGAGGAGCAAGACTTTCAGACTAGGAGGAATCCTAGACAAAAGAGAAAATTGGATCATATGAGGTCCACTTTAGAATAATACAGTTCAAGCTGGACTCCGGCATCTGCCAATTTGGACCTGTTTGCGCTCCAGGATGGGAAATGTCTGCCATGAGAAAATGAACAGCGCCTTTTCATTTGCCTCTAGCCTGATTTTATATTTGCATCATTGCACTGCTGAGCATCATCAGCAAGATGGCTGCAGCTCCACTGCTGATCTGACGTATAGAAATGTGAAATATGAACACCTGGAGCACAGCGTGTGTGATCGTGTTTTACAAGTGTGGGTACTTTCTGTGCGTTCATGCCACACTGTATATGATATACACTGACAAAACAGGCGATTTGTCTGTGGCCTTCAGCAAACCAGGACTGTTTCAGAGGGCATATCTGCAAAGTCTAGCTAAACATTCGCCTTCATAAAACATCTGCAAAACTGAAATTCTTTATTATTTACAACCATTCTTGCTAGCCTGCGGTGCGTCTTTTGCTTTTTTGGCACATTGCTGCATTTTTTGCACAACTGGGGCAACTCTGAATTTTGGTCTGGAAAATGGGATTGAAGTGAGTTTGTTTGCTCTGATTTAATTGGATGTTGCGACTACAAAAAGCTATTTTCACTAATGCTCTGATACCACAATTCAGCAATGTGTAACTAAGTAACATAGCTGCGGCGCTACAAACATGAACCTGTGACATTAGTGCATATTCATTTTACAAAACACAGCAGAAGCAGTGAAAAGGCCCGAGTTGGAGAAAGCGTTAATAAATTAACTATCAGTTTACATTATTCAGTGTAGTCCACTTAGTCACTATTTAGCAGACTTAGAAATGTCCTTAACGGATGATAAAGTGCAGCTGACAGCAGGAAATGAAATCCAACATATACGCAGTTGTTTATTCCCAGACCTCTGTTAGTAAAATGAATGGCTAATCATCATGGCTAACAGAAGTATTTCAATACCCTGACCCCGTTAATATTATGATCTGCCTAATGTCTGTTTGGAAACGTATTGTTGCAGTGGAATCACTGCAAGCCGTACTTCTTTGTATGTAGTCAACTATCACATAACTATTTCATGCTGAGAAGCAGGTTTCTTGTAGCTTTTATGGATGTGCGCTTATGCACCTTAATGTTCTCCAGGAGCTGTGGATCACAGTATCTGCTGCTGCTCCAGCTGCTGAGCATGTTTATGAACAGGCCAAATAAAGCAGTTTCTCTTCATTTTTAGGCCTGTTTATTCTTCCATGAGTATGATTTACTATAGCTCACACTGTACAGCGTCACTACAAGTAGAATGCGCAGTGTGTGTGTTAGTATAAGTAAGTTTCAGCTAGGAGCAGTTTTTGGGCTGACGGAGAAAGTTTGAAAGCCTTTTTTTCCTTTTTTCGGTTTGCGATTTTGCTCAGCTCTGACCTGTGTGGGTGAGGACTTTTTTTAAAATATCACAAGCCTCTCTCTCTTTCTTTTACTTGCTCTCTCTCTCCCTCCTCCCTTCCTCTCTCGCCCGATTTCTTCCTCCTCCGCTCATTTTTTCATTTTCCAGATAGCTGGATAGATGGAGAGAGAGGTGCTTGGCTTCTGCTTGTTTTGTGCAGTAGAGTGAAACTCAGCCACCTCACCCCACTGTAGACTCTCTTCTCTTTATTTTCCCACCTTTCCTTTTCCTCTTAGTGATCATCAGTTTCCCATACTGTTTCTTTTCAGTCCATGTATTTCCCACCTTTTCCTCTACCCCCTTCCTATTTTATTCTCTCTTGTTGCTCCACATCTGATTTATAAAACACAGAGATGTTTAATTCTCACACACCTTCCTTTTCTTATTTCAAATTCCACCTTTTTTCAGGATGCCCTTCATCCCTCTATCCCTTTTCCTTGCTCACCTCACTTCTTCCTTCCACACTCGTCTCTTATGTTGGAGCAATAACTCACTGGTCATTTCTCTACTCCTCCCACTCTTCTCATACTCTTATCTACCCTTCTCTGTTCATCCCCTCCTTTCCTGCTTTATCACATCTTTTACCATCCAACTCTGTCTTCGTCATTCCTATGGAAAACACTATTCCTTTCTATTCTTGGTTCCTTTCCCTCTCGTCTTTGCTCTGTACCCCAAGCAACCTTCCCTCCTCTCCTTTTGTATTTGTTTCCCCTTCTCCTCGTTGTTTCCCATTCTGACTTCTCGTTTTCCCCCTTTTCTGTGTTTTTCCTTTCTTTATTATTTCTCTACCCCATCTCCTACTATCTGCTCTCTGTTATAATGACGGGCACAATGACGCTCTCAGGAGGCAATTGAAAGACAAATGTGGCAAAATATACCACAAAGGACTACTTCACACACAAAGACACACACACACACACACATACAGAATATATTCCTAGTCACGTGATTGCACACACATTTGAGCATGTGTTCATGCATGCCTAGGATGGCACATGCTGTGCAGCACATAAATGCATACACACTCACACACACACACACATGCATATCAGCGCTAGATGATATCATCCGTCCTTTGAAACGGCAGCTTCTACACGATGCCTTGATGGGAACAAACAAATACACATATTCACAAGATGCCGTCAGATACAGTACAATCCTCCTGCATCCCCGTGGACCTGAAACAACCATATTGTGTATTTAGATTTTAGAAGTCTGGTTTTATTTCACACAGCTAAGTTCAGGGTAGGGTTGTGTGATATAGGTAATGTTCATGCAAGATCAGTAAATTATGAGTAATAAATGACATAATTATGAGTATAAACATGTGGTTTGTAATCAGCTGTATTCAAATGAAAAAAAAATTATCAAATTTATGCATTTATTAGGAAATTATTATGTAATTACAGAAGTTCACTTTGGACCTCAAACCTCGCCTCCTAATGGTTTGGCTTTGGATATCCTGCTCAATCTTCTCCATATTTCATTCAGTTTTTCCAGTCTGGATATGGTAAATGTAGCGTAGACATTGCTGTCTCACCCTGATTCACACTGGAGTTGTATATGGAGGTGTTACGTTAACTAATTAAACAAGTTATCAGCAACCTTGAGGGACATCAGAACGCCTTCCTCATCTCCTGTGAGCAGAGTCTACTGGAGTGTGGCCTGTTACTGAAATGCAGTAGAGCCATGACGGGCTGAGCTCAAACTTCCACAACGAAAAGGAGGAGAACACTCCCGTTTTAAACTGAAATGTACTGTAAATCAGTGATTATTAATGCCACATAACCATGAGCAAAAAAATGGATATTCCTGATCCATGATGTAACTGTGACAAGCACAGAATCAGATATTTCAGGCTGGTCTCACTCTGGGCTCTAGGACATTATGATGATAATACGCAGAAGGAAAAAATACTAATATATAAACGTGTGTAGTAAGATTTTCTATTTTAGAGATGAGGTTAGGTTGTTGTTGGGTTGGTTCTGTTGTTAGGTGCCATCACATTGGTCAAGGTCATAGTGAAGTTTTTGAATCATGATTCCCATCGCTTTAAGAGATTTATCTGTTATTTTTTTATTTCAGCTGGCTGTTTCAATGCTCTGACAGATGTGAACAGATGTAGGCAACAGACTGTAGGTCGGTGCTATCGCACAGCAGGCACGGCTGTGCCATGACTGCAGACATCTCCAACACATCACAGTCACATCGAGTTAAAGCTGTCAATTATTATCAACTGTGGCATCCTGAATAGAGATGGATAACAAGTGGTGATTTCAGTCAGTTCCATTGTTTGCTTTATGCCCAGCAACATTTTGTTAATTAGTATAACAACAATTTTTATTGATATTTATTGTTTATATAAACAGTTTCACCTGCACCCCTGGCCATAGGGTGCCCTGCTCTACGGAGTTGCCATGCTACATAACATATCTAATTTTAGAAAAATTGATTGAGCACATGAATTGTGTATCGATTTGTTTCTGTTACATCACAAACCGACATAACCCGAAAACCGACGGACTGGCACAGAGCTGTTGAAAGTTCAAGGAGGACTCGTCTGCCAGATTCATCACTGTGACAGTTTCTAACACACACACACACACACACACACACTCCTGTTCTCGCTCTATTCATCATTTTCTCCTAACCCCTCTCCCACAGTCTCAGGCGCGCACACACACACACACACACACACACACACACACACACACCTACCTGTAATACCATCATGAACCGTTGTCAAATTGTCTGGAGAATGCTGTCTAGACATCTGATGTGCAGCCTTTGACCCCAGCAGCTTAGTCATCTAGGCTTTGGAGGAAGGTGTTTCTCTGTGAGAGTGTGTTGGAATGTGTGCAGAGAGAGAGAGAGAGAGAGAGACAAAGTCAGAATGAATGGGAAAAGAACGGAGTTAAAGAAGTTAATCTGCAATGATCTAATAAACGTCAAACTTCAGCAAATGCAACAATAACATTTATTTTGAGTCATATTTGTGTCCACCCACTAAATACGTGAATATGGAAGTTTCTTACACTTCAGTCCTGCTCAGAGTTGCTGAGTATCCGGAGAGTATCCGGCTTCAGGGTACTCCAGAGGAGGGGAAAGAGAATGGAACAGTAAAGAAGGATTGGAATATGATCGACTTTATTTGACCTGATACCAATACTCTATCAGTGGTGTCTTAAGTCCAATTTTCCCATTTCTGTTAGTATTTGGTCTCTGCCGACTCCTTTGGTAAATATCAGATGCTTCAGCTGTTAGGTGCCACACTGCATTAACCAGTTGCTGTCCGACTGGAGCTTTCTGAGTTTGGTGCCAAGCAGCGAGTGCTCGCTCGTATTGTCACCACAGGTGTGAGGCCTTTATGAATCTCTGAGTAAGTTTCTTTCTTTCCCCACCTCGGTTATATAATGAAGTAAAGTAGCGGCCTGTGATATTCAAAGCATTGATCCCATTAGACTAGACTTCATGTAACGAAAGAGTTGTAAAAGGCCAGAGGCAGCAAGGTCACTGAGAAAAAGAAAGAAGATGGGGAAGAGAGAGGAGAGTTGGTGTGCATGTTCACTTAGCAGGTCACTGCGTCTTTGGTGATTACAGATATTCTGCAGAGCTGTGCGCAGTCGCGAGCCTTGCTGCAGCCTGTTACAGTCGCTGTCTTACCTGTTACGTCTTTTCCTTAATTTATTTAGTTATATTTAACTTTAGTCTTTTTTTTTAGTAACTCATTAATAAGTTATGTTAAGTTTAGATTTACCCTGTAAATCTGCTTCCCCTTGATATAATTTCTTTCTCTTTATTTGGTATCATTCACTAGAGGGTTAAAAAAACAGTACAGAGAGAAGGTGGGATGTCATTAGTGGTGTGGATACCACCAACCTTTGGTATCGATCCAATACCAAGTCAATACAGGGCCAGTGTCATTGATACCTTATCAGAGCAGCCTGCCGAAAAATGCATCCTGTCACATAAAAGGGCTTTAGAAATGATAAAAGCACCACAAAACCACCAATGTTAAATTAACAAGATCACTTTCTACACAAATAAACACACAAAACATGCAACAATGCTGCGTTACCAGGCCGAGGATATTTCCCCTAAAGCCAGAGACGATCACAATTGTTGCCGTCAATGCACCCCCCTAAAACCCCTCTGTTCATCCCAGAATTGAATAGTTTTTAGATTGAAGTTGTAGGACTGATGCTGGTTACTGGTTTAAGTCTTTAATGGATGTGAAACTTTCCTAGCGGGAGACAGGGCAGAGAGCATTATCCAGTAGGTGTTTTCTGATTCCCTCCTCCTCTCTCTGTTTATTTTGTAGCTCGCTGTTGTCTTGTTTGTGCTTTTTCTAACCCTGTCCTCTAAAGATACCTTCACATAGAATTATGCGAAGGTAACCTGGTCTTGTTAAATTTGTTCCAAACGAGTGGTATGTTAGAGGGGGGATTCACCAGAGACCCCCCGATATGATATTATCACAATAACTGCTTTATATGGCAGATGCTATTACAGTTTAGTCCAACTTATTGAATGCAAATATGTGGACAACTTTTTTTTTGTATCCAAAATATTGATATTAGGTTTCCCTTGATCGATACAATATCATCATGCAAAAATATCACGATACTACTACTACTGTATTGATTTTTTCCCCCCTTGTATAGATTTGATCTGCAGAGCCTCACGTGATTACAACTTCTATGAATGAAATGAAAGAGACTTAACATTAGACATTAGAGAATTAACATTAATAAGTCTAAAGTTTAGTGCTTATGTAGCTTCCAGTTGTGTGTAGAATGATTTCCTGTGGGTTTGTAAGAGGATCCATATGAAACATCCCCACACTGAGAACTTCTCTGCGCATTTCTGCAGTCCTTGCAAGATTGGTAACTTCATTACTTATTCATGATCAGTGAGGATCGGTTAGACCAGTAAATTCAGTTTTATAGTCATGTCTGCATATTTACATTTCTTTAAGTTTTCTTTTTCTTCCAGCATAGGTCAGCAGTGGGTTAAGACTAGCAGGCTGCTGCATCAATCTGGAGACAGATGCACTAGTAAAACTTGAGTAGCACAGCTTACTCTCTATTGCCAAAACTCCAAAATACTCCACAATGTTGCACACCTCTACATGATGGAGACGTAGGAGTCCCCTGTCTATCTCTGTACAATAGGGTAGATGACAGGACGCGCTTCGAGAAAGTTACACAAGACGATGTCATCAAACAGAGGTCCTTGGCTTGGAGCTGAGCATATTGTGATTTCAGAGTCACCATCTTAAACCCCATGGCCAACTATGTCAAATTCTATATGTGCATATTGTGAATAATTTTGCATCCCTCACAAAGAAATTCCTGATGTTGATGAGAATCAGTTTGTTCTACAAAATGTCTTTGAATGTCTGGGCCTGGCAGAGCTAAAATACTACATATACTTTACAGTTATAGCAGGTTAAGAAAAGCACGTGTTGACATTTGAGAGGTTGATGCTGATTGATTTGAGTCAAAATAATTATTTATGTGTTGATGGATTTATCTGTGTGGCCTGTGTTTCACTGGGCCCCATGAGGAACGACATCTTTGGCCCCCGTATAGATGACATGCATTTGTGTGAAGATTAGATACGACCTTAAATTCAATATGAACTTTAGCAGTGTTGGAAGAGTAAGTGGTGTCTCAACCTCACGGGGTCACTTGACTGTACTAATTAGTAGACACAAAGTGGGTGATTTTGGTAAAAGCCCGGAACATCCGCAACACTTCTACCTGTTAAGTAAAGAAAATGTCAGCCTCCTGCCGTATCGGCAGAGGACACGGTCATAATTATAGCAGTTTTCTCTGAAACAGAGCAACAATCACCATATTCCCACACGCGTCATCCTCTTATGTGCAAAGACCTCGATTGACTCTACCTTGACGTTTAAAACTAACATGCAACCCCAATCCATTACATGAGAACGACAAACCAACAACAGGACAATGAGTCTCTTGTTGAAACGAAGCAATTTATTTTAGCCTTAATGTCGTCTATAATTTGATATGCACTGAACACAGGACCATTACAAAAACACAGCAATTACTTTCCGAGATAATAGACTGAATTTTTTTATTCATGTGTGCATGCTAGCAGCAGCATACCTGTGTGTGTGTGTGTGTGTGTGTGTGTGTGCTTCTGCTGTCAGCATGTATCTTTCAGTGTGTCGACTGTGTGCCCGTGCTATCAGGAGTGACTGATGTTTCTGTCAGTGTGTGTGTAATTGCACTACCAGTGTGCAGCTGATTGGCTGTCAAGTGCCAGCAACACAAAAGAAAAATCCTCTTCTGTTTTAATGTAACAACTATTATAGCAAAGCCAAAGAGAGTGAGACTGAGAGCGCGAGAGAGGTCAGGAAGTACTATATTAATTTTGGAGCGATGTTGCTGAAAGTTCATATTATTTATTCATATTTACATTAAGACCAGCATTGAGCAGTCCAACACAGGCTGTGTGTGTGTGTGTGTGTGTGAATCTGTGGCCGTGTCTCTCTGGAGAAGCAGCGTATTGTGACATGTTAGACCTCCTTATCTAACCTTTTTGGAAAAGGCAAAAAGTTAATAAAACTAAATGGTTTTTAAAACACTAGGCCCTCAAATTGTGAAGCACCTAAACTGTCAGTTTAAGTCACAGTTTGGTTGATGTAAAAGATTTGGGTCGCAGGTTTTGTTTTTTTAGATGAATTACGTCTATATGGTGTAAAAGCAGGCAGAAAAAACTAACAAGATTTTAATTTAATCAAGTCATGGCCTCAGCTTGGCCATCCCTTTGAAAGTTGTCTGTCTCAGCTACTTCAGCGCTGTGCTGAGACATTGATCGAATCAATATTTTATTATTGTGAAGATGTCTGATACAATAAACATAAATAAGGGACTCAGTTTAATTCTGGGCAGGGACCTCTGTGCCACATTATTCCCCACCTCACTCTTTTTTTCATGACTTTGTTTTCATCTCTGTGCTGCCAAAATTTCAGAAAACACAACAAACACTCCAAAGATGTGGTCTTCTTAACCTTTATTAGCTCTGCTATCTGAATGGTAACATAGCTTCAGACCCCCAGACACCAGCCCATTCAGACAGTGGATTAAGGACAGAGTCCGACATTTAATCCCACTTCACAGCACGGTTGACCATCTGTGTGGAGGTAGAGTGAGCAGGTTGTGGTCTTTTTCCTAAACCTTACATCATTGCTGTATGTTAGGAATGCACCGATCTGAAAATAGTGCAGTATTCTAGTAATGTGCTGAGAGGCAGGTAACATGAGGCGAGGAATCGGAAAAGAGAAAAGAAATTGGTTTGATCATCTCTCGTTTTTCAGGGTTAAATGAATGGAAGGATAAATTACAGAGAAATTATGCATTTGCAACAGTCTAATAGGGTGAGAGGGGGGTGCAGATAATAAAAGTAAATATGTAAGAGAGACGGAAGGATTCTAGACTAGAGAGGGAAAGAAAAAGGCGATCCACATCACAATATAGGCAAGGTTGAAATTAAAAATGAATCCATACAACCACGAAAGGAGAGAATAGGAACGAATCAGAAATACAAACATGGAGAGAGAAAAATGCACAGGAGAGGGAGTGCTGTCCCCTTCAATGAAGTGTGTACAAGGATACAGTGCCAGTGCTCTTTTGGGTTACCTCGTGTATCCAGAGATGAGGCCGGTTGGTTAATGAGATCTTTACAAAAGCAGAAGGTCATAGGTTTGATCTCTGTCTGCATGGCCTTGAGTGAGCCTTGTGAGTGCTGCTAGGCAATGCACAAGAGGAATCTCCACGGGGCATTTACATGTATGGATCCAAGGGCCAGTAAATAAACATTAAAATAAACTCTAATTTAGCATTTTTCCCCAGTTGGATTGAGAAGTTTGGTTCAGCTGAATCCTCTGGTATCTCCTAAATTGTATGTGCTTAAAATGCTCCGCTGTCCTCATCACTCTTTCAAGTGGAACAGATAACGCAGTAACCTAGTGTGTAGCTCCCCTTTAATTTAGCCTGAGAATCAGTCAACGGAGCCCCACCTCTCACCAGGACTGGAGAGTTGATGACCTCATCCAGACCTTTGCATATGTTTGGCTTCAGTGCTGCTTCTTGTTCAGACACGACATTCATCAGCTATTTCCAAGTATTTACGGAACGTTCACTGACGCCAGTAGTATCGTTTAGTGGACATGTTTTGGTGATGTCTTGATGTGTTTGATGTTTCTGTCAGCGTGCCCTTTAGGGAACCAATAGGTTATTAGACTGTGCTTCTCGTATTACATTAATCTCGCCTTCGATTGCTATTTCCCCGTGTTGTGAATTCATTGTGTTCTCATCTTGTTTGTTCCACTCTGTACAATTTCATTTATTATTTCAGCTGCAAAGCTGCAGCGAGCGAAATTCAAAAACATATGTGAATAATGCTGCACGTTTTTGAGAGAACGTTGAGCAACAAATGACCCCGAGTCCCAGCTGTGACATGTCAACGATGATGAAATGGAAGGAGGACACACACCACAAACACTCAGCAGTAATGCTCAGAAGACAGGAAACAAACCCACAGAGGGAGAGTAGACAAAGACATTGAGCTCAAGGTAGGGAAAGAAAGAAAGAAGAAGAAAGGATGAAGGTCCATATTGCAACATCTAGGAATGAAGTGTTGACTGACAGAGCAGAGGGGGAGAGAGAGGGATCCCAGGGCCTTTGATTGTTTGGCGCAGAGGGCACGAGTGAAGAGAGAAGACGGGTACATGCAAAAGTGGAGAGAGAGATAGATGGACACACAGCTTGGATGTTCATATAGTTAGGAACAAAGGAAAATAATATCGGAAGGACAACATCGAGGATACTGTATAGGTTAGCAGTGAGACTGACACTGTCCCCTCGATAAGAGAAGGGGGTCGGGGGGTAAATCAACGTGCTGGTTCGATGTCATGATGCCTGTGAGGTCAGTGCGTCAGGAACGAGAAGCTAATTTTGTATCTGATCTCATCTCATTTACAGCAGAAAAAAACCTTTAAATCACAAACCCAATAAGCGGATTAGAGGCAGCTGACTTCAGGGGTTTGTTTGTGTACTATGTCAAAAAGAATTCAAGGATTTTGTTAGTGATTAATCAAATAAATATGCAGCTCCCGCAGTGGACATAAGTACACATTTGAGCCATTAGCGCTAGATAGCTTCCAGTTTAGATTTCTGCCACCTGCAGCCTTTTACAGACCTGCTTAATTCAGCAGTGAACCAGAGATTAGATCTCTCTGACTGTGGTTTTAGTAGCAACACATACATCTGCTTTTAGTAGTATTTAGATAATTGGCACATTTTCAACAGGGCCTGTCTGTCAAGGGAACAGAGGCAGGAGTGCTCCTCCTCCTCATCAGTAGCATCTAAAGTTAACTCACTGACAAGGTCCATCAGTACTGGGTGAGACATTCTATCAAAGTAAGTGCTCTCTGTTTCCCCTTCACCTGCATCAACACCTGAGACAACATGACGAACTGCACACAGGAGAAGGACGAACAAAATGTCTGTTTTAGAGGGTTGAGTCAAAAATACAACTGTAAACGAAGGCAACAGATGCTCCGTTACTGCTTGCTGAGCAACAACATGCACTGAGATGTACGGACTTCATTCATTTAATGAAGCTGCAGCTGCCAGTAAGACGGCGGCATGTATCACCTGGAATGAGGCCGTACATTTTCTGGCCACTTGCACGTGTCGTGTTGTGATTTCTCGAGGTGCGCTAATGGATTTTTGTTTTTGGTGATAACCCTCATGACCAGCAGCGGTGGGAGAGGACGTTGCTTAGCGGCCCAAGTAATTAGGTTTGTGAGCAAGCAGCTATTAGTGCTGTAAGCTCAGGAGATCATGTCTTAATAACCTCGTCTAGAGTGCAAGATGTCAGAGTAATAAAAGTGACCATCGCAGAGTCTGATGAGATGTATTCAAATGTCAGCAGTCTAAAATCCAAACGTACTAAAGGTGAGATGTTAACAGAAGGCAGCAAACCTTCATGTGAGCTGCAGTTTGTCAGCTCTACAGTGAACACACATGTACATTACCGACTCACCACATGTTTAGGGGGAGTATAATGCTTAGGAGGTTCAGTGTGGATTGCTTTCAACTGGATTTCAGCGGAACCCACAGATATAAATCTACAAGAACATATAAACATGAGCGAGAGCTAAACCAAAGTGTGGGCACTTCTTGCGACAGCACCAACAACAGTCATATTTCATGAATCTCTGCGCCACTCTGTCTCACTGCTTTAATCTCCTCGCCTGCCGCATTATCTCCTCGCCCCTCTTCTCACCTCCTCTGTGTGTGTGTGTGTGTCTGTCCTTGCATGGCCTGCCTCATCATTCCCCATATCTCCATCTCTCCCCTCCCTCTGCTGTCTCCGCTCACTTTTCCTCCTGGCCATCCACAGCCTGCAAATAGGATTAAAAATTAACGTGAGTGTGTGTTCGCGTGTGAGAGAGAGAGAACAGAGCTAAGATGGGCTGTTGAAGTCATTGTTGTTTACGGTACTTAGTAGTTGGCCTTGTCACACTGCTTACCACCTGATTTTGGTGGCACTACAGGGACACTTCACCATCTCTTTTTCAGTGTTTTTATTTCACCTTCTATCATCAATACGCCTCCACATGAGGTGATTTTGGTGAAGCAAAAATCCAATATGTTGAAAAATCATCAGCTCCCATTTATGTACACATAGTAATCAGGCTGCAGTCTTCTGTCTCGAGTAAGCCGCTTTCTTAACTGTAGATATTAGAGAGATGTCTGCATGTTTACGTTTGCACAACAACGCAGCAAAGCTACACATTTCATTAAGGAGAGAAGTAGTGGATGTACAGTGGACGGGACGTTTCAGTCCAGAAAGCTAACACTGGTTTAGGACATAGGACATTTTCTAATTCCAGAAAGTTAACGCATCCGGGTGTGTTCTCTCAGTGAAAACAATGCGTGGGAATGGTTTGACGGTTGTCAGCTGCTTCCAGTGTGTCTTGGCCCTAAGTGTTTTAGTGAGAACAGATTTTGTGATCAAAGTATTTAGCATGCTGTCAGAGGGTGTCTCCCCCAGCTTCAATGGGAACATCAGTGCAGCAGGGATTCTGGCAGACAGACGGGGAGCTAACACAGCCGTTGTACCTGAGAGGCTCTGCCTTACATTTGAGTCACTTAGCTGACAGACTAATTCACTCAGATGTAGAGGCAGTGAGCCTGGATTAACATCATTCAACAGGACTATTGCAGAGATTAATTTAAAACCCATTTTCTTAACAGTTTTACGAGAGACTTTGTCCTACATGAAAATACTACTACCTGTCAGGTATCTGTGAGATTTCTCTAGTTATTGATACATTTATTTTCCAAGTTTTGAGGTGTTTCTAGGACTAGCAATCAAGCATGACAGCTCAGTGGGTAGAGCAGTTGTCTTCAAACCCAAGGCTGAGCGAGTTTGATTCCCAGTCCCACCAGGTTACATGTGGAGGTTTCCTTGGACAAGACACCGATACCCTGTAGTAGCGCAGACACAGGTCTAGCAGCTGTCCAAACAACAAGGGGATCAATAAAGTGTTCAATATTATTTTTATTATATAATTTAGTCTCAAAAAATGAATAAAAACCCCAAGGTGACATCTTTAGTTTGCTTTCAGTCCCACTATCTGTACAATGTCTGCAGGAAGTTAGTGATTCATTTTCTGGTTGCTTGCATTGCCACAAATTCTTCAAACCGCACCCTCACACCTCTAATTAGCACAGTTCTTGAGTGTTATTGTTGATGGGCCAACAAATCCAGATTTCCTGGAAAGCTGTTCAAATATAATTTATCTGAGGACAACTCATTATCGCTCGCTCAAAAGTTGAGATTAAGGGTTCAGTCTTTGACAAAAACAACAGAATAATGACTGGATCTAATATACCACAAACTGGCTGCTTTACTGAAGTGACTCATCAGAGCAGCAACCTGTTCCCCTTCAGTAGTTTTCCTATACTATAGTTGCTTGCTACCAGATTGTGCTGAAAGGACTCTTTTCAGCACTCTATACTGGTACCTTTTTCCTCCCTGAATCGCATTACTGCTGCTCTCACGGGAATTAATTTTTCTGAGATCAATAAAGTCTGATCTAAACTCATTTAAAGATAGATGTAATTGTAGTCATGCAGCCTTTGTAAGCAAAACACCAGGTACACACATCTCAGCAGTATTGTTCATCTGAACAGGATTATAATTACGTTCACAGGCGGCCTGGTAGCTCAGTGGGTTAAGGAATGAGGCTGGGGTGCAGTAGTTCGCAGGTTTGATTCCCCCGCCGCGGCAATACCAGGTGTGTCCTTGAGTGAGACACTTAATATTAGCTCCCTGGGCAGCTGCCTGTAGCTGCCCACTGCTCCCCCCAGGGGGATGGGTTAAATGCAGAGGGACACATTTCACTGTGTGTTGCACACTGTGTAACTACGTATGTGACAAATAAAATTTCAGTTTCCCTCCTATTTAGTTGTTACTTTCACTTCTGCACCACACAAACACATTGCTAGCTTTGTGTAGACATGCCTTAAAGCCCCTGAAAATGTTTTGGTTTTTTTTCTTCAGGTCGACTGATCTCTCTGAGACCATTTTACCTCAACTTGCTACATCCCTGCCCCCATTACTGTAGCTGAACAGAGAAACATTCAATTGGAACAAAACAAACTCACTTTGTGTTTCACTTCACTTGCTGTACTTGGCAAGTCAAGTAAAATCCTTCTGCAAATGCAAATCACATTATCATTAGGCTGTGATGCAACATGCATTTTGAATGAATGAAGTGTTATAGTTATCAACAGCAAGCAGGTTGTTCTCGGTAGACAATACTATTTATGTGCAGTCAGAAGGTTAAGCCGTGGCAACTGGACTTCTTTCTTTTGGTACGTGCAGTTGTGGTTTCATTGATTTTGTACCTGTATACTTCACAATGACATTAGATTAAAGTAGATTGAATGCAGATAAATCTACTTTTGCCTGATGTAGATACTTTAAATTCAATTGTGCACAGAAAACATAATGTGTCCCAGGAAAAGTTCAGTGACTGCTTTGATTCATCATCTTTTCCTCTGATATATTTTGCAGGGGATTGACCTAATTCTAATTATGATAAAAATGCAAACTTTGGTCTTAACCATAGTTTAGTAATGTTTTCAAATTAAAGTTCTACGTTCCTATGAGGATGAAGGAATTTTACTTTCAAATGTAGTTCTGTCCATGAGAGAAAGGAAGGTCCTGGTCCGATCTTGGGATATATTTACCTTTTCATAAACAGTTATATTTTAGAGTAGACATTTACCCCTTTATTAAGTCATTTAATAATTTATTATTAGTAGATTCGAATACGGGAATTTTAAACAAGTGATATCTACTGAGGAATTTCAGAAATGGTGTCAAATTCCTGCCACTCGTGCTGTTGACATACACTGATGTTTTTTGATTGTGAGTATTTACCTGATGCTCTTATCCAGTACAGATCACCATGAATGAGCAGGCAGAAGCGCGGGTTGTTATTCAAGGACACTCTTTAGTTACTTGACAGTCTGGCTTTTGAGGAATAAAGAGAGACTCCAACAGCTGCAGGAATGTCTTGTTAAAGCCACTTTAATTCAAGTTCATTTTTTGCTGCGTGAAAAAATGATGACTAACAGTCACCAAATCAAGTGAGTTCATCTGAAGTGGAGGCAGTAATAGTTGTTTTTTCTGTCCTGCATGTACAACATGTTATTGCCAGCACATGGTAACGTCTGTCTCCTAAAAAAGTATCAATGTGTTTGTGACCTCCCATGTTATTTGTCAACATATTCACATTGTGTTAACTTATTAGTGTGGCTAATATATTGGTTATTCTTCCTACAGAATTTTATTTGTGTTTGTTGTTTAATTGTATATGGTCATGGAATTATTAGGAGACAGGATTGCTCAGGCACATGACAGCTATTCATGTATTAAACACAACCCTTCATTTGCATCAGGTAGTTAGTATGTTTTGGACTAAAACATACTTTAAACATTACATGATGTGACTGCGTGGATCCAGCTTAGCTCTTTTATTTTTAAGTCTTTGCAACGTGATCACTGTTTCTCCTTTGTATAGTATACGTTACTCTCTAGCTCTTGTCTACACCTTGGAGTTATTGCTGTCATATTTTTACTTGATGCTACGCTAAGCGCAACTCCACCCTGAGTCCTATGTTATTATGCCTGTAGTCTATTTTCCCTTCACTTACACAGGTTCGGGTTACTTTATTTGTACCTGTAGATAAACTGCTCAGAGCACAGCTGTACACTTGAGACAGGGCTCAATCTTAAATCACTGCACATATGAGGATTAACTGACGGTTTTAAGACTCTGCTTATCTGAGATTTGACTCGCTAAAGACCTTACTTTCTGTTAAACCTGAAAGCAAAAACATCTCCCATTTCCTGTTTTGGACCATTTTTACATTTGCGATTTAAGCTGATTTTCTTTTTGCTGCAAAGCAGCTCTCACAGATTCCCCACCTGCAGTCAAATTTAATGTTGCAGCAGCTTCTGCCTGGAGGGTGCTGACCATTTCCCTCTTTGCTTGCACTGTATTGATATTTCACCCTGTGCAGTGCTACACTTCATAGTCCATAAACATGTCTGTGTTGTTGTATTGCTGCTCAGCTGGAGTCACTGAAAAAGAGCTCCAAACTGATGTAGAGGCTGAGTTAACTGCTGAGGACCAATCTATGCATTGATCAGAGACAAACATGCACACACACACACACACACACACACACACACGGGATAAACAATTAAGTGGAGTGAATCAGTTTTATGCAGCGAAGCAGAACACTCATTTCCAGGAAACATGTAAATTTCCACCTTCCATCTAAAAAGCAGCAGTAACCACTAGTTTAGCTTCCACTATTAACTTGTCACGCCTCACATCAGTTGAATTACATGTTGTTAACACCAACATGACGTGTTATAGGTTCTCATCTGTGGTGATCTAACTATTTTAGTTGGGAGAAATCTGCCTAACTTTGTATCAAATGTCTATTTTCATTTTTACATTATTATGAAAAGCACTTCTTCTACTTCTCAGCTTCTGTTAGCACTGGTGAAATTAGATTGTAGCTCTGTGAACAACTACATGCACATTAACCTTATAGCTAGAGGGTGTATGAGTCAGAGGAGGAGATGAATTTTCTACCTTGGACAGATCATATTTATTAGGACCTCAGGGGAACATTTGAAGGAGAAGCAAAGGTCAAGCAATCTCTTTTTATTTTCTTTCAGAAAACTTGTTCAGCGTGTCGCTATGTTATCATATGTTTAAATTACACAAAGAAGTTACATGGTAGCTATTACTTTTTGTTTCAATATGTACAATAGTTGTAATAAAACCAAGAAAGAAACAAGCAAACGTATAGTATTTTTTTATAAGATAATATTCACTATATAGACTAAATCTTATTAGTATGATTTGATCAAAAATTAAAGAATGGAAATGGGATGTAAACATTTATAATATAACTTTTATAATATACTGTATATATTTTTGTAGTGCAAATTATGATATTTTTACTGTAAATGTGCCAAATGCAAATAATAAAGTAAACAAATGTGTCGATACATATTTATACATAAATATAAACAAAATTAAACTGCATAAACAAATTATTTATCTCTCACAGACTTAAACATGCACAGTGCACTTATCCAATTAATTTCTGGTAAGCTGATATTTTTGACACTGATTCTACAAACATTTATCTCGGTCTTAACATCAGTCATTAGTCAGCGCTGGGTAAATGTCACGTTTGATCCTTGTGTCCGACATCGAAGACGACACGTCTCAAATGGAAATCATGTGGCTCTGCAGGAGGGAACATGTATAGATGAGATTGAATCAATAACAATAACCCCTTAAACTCACACACACACACACACACACACACACACAAACACACACACACACACACACACACCTCATCCATCTCCTTAACTACTTATTGACACATGCAGCACCTAACGTGTGTGTGTGTGATAGTGAGTGTGAGAGAGAGAGAGTAATTAACCCAAATGTGTGTGTGTGTGTGTGTGTGTGTGCACCTTTTTAGGGGCTGGTTTTGTGACATATCTGTGAGTGTATATGTGTGGTGTCTCTTAGTGATTGTTTGGAAAATGTTTGAGACATTTTTTTCTTACAAGTTCAAAGAGGTTGAAATTGGGTTTGAGGTAAGAGTCGTGATTAGGCAGGATTAAAGTTGGAGTGAGGGGCTTGGCAATACAATACACATCTGTTGAGATACATGTAAGTGTGTGTGTGTGTGTGTGTTTGTGTGTTTATGCCACTCCTTGCATGCCTACTAAGAAATATCTCAGCATACAATGACAGCGTATGTGTGTGTGATGTGTCATACCCAGACACATTGTCCCTAGACGGCGCCACGCTGTATGACATGCCGTGCTTGTTGTCAGGACAGTCATGCTGGTAACCATGACAGCCACAGTCGTTAGGGAGCCGCGGCAACCACTGATGACCTCCGAGACAGGAAATGCTGTCACATTTCACATCTCTCTTTTCCTCCCTCTGTCGTTTACGTACTCCCTCTCGTTTCCTTTGGTTATGTCTGTTCGTCTCATTTTCCCTCTCTGTCGCTTTCTTTCCACACACTATGATAGCAGCGAGTTAAGTGTCAAAGTAGTGGATTGGTTTGTCGGGTCTGGGGAAAGGTAGTGCCTTGAATTCACTGACGAGATGTGGAAATGCTTGCGGTTGACACAACATTAACAGTAGCAGTCAAACTCAACAAAATAACTGCGTAGATGGTATAGTCCTAAAGTCTGTAAGCTAATCACCTGTATAATATCGCATTTCATAAATGATAGTTGTTTGTCCCCCGGGGACAGCATTTACTGAATATAGACCAAGGCCTCTCTCTACACTGAAAGCTGACTATTTCAAAATATTGAAAAGAGCATTTAATATTTGATGAAGGCTTTATAAAACGGTTTTAACTACTCGAACTACAGCAATGAATGTATAGTTTTGGTATTGGAATAGAAATGTAGGCAATATATGTGGTTCGATTCTCAGACCCCCTGAAGCTGCAAACTTACTATGAATGAAATCAGCTGTTTGTAAATCAAGTATCTACAGAGGTATTCCCATTATGGTCAAACCTTGCTGCGTTTAAACGGTATGTTGTGATTGCTAATGCATCATTATCAATTTAAAAGGCTACATTGATATCCCATGTGAGAAACCTCCTGCAGAATTGGAAATCTCATTAAGTGTTAACTGGCGCTAACCAGAATAGAAAGAGGGGCACAACTGAGGAACTGAGGACACTCACACACAGTGGAGTGTCTCGTTTGAGATGCAGGACCTGTAAGGTCCTCCGCTGGCTGCTTCTTTAAATAGTGCCCACAGTCTGGAGATCAGAAGTGAAGAGGCAGCTTCAATATGCTGGCCTTCTATGCAGGGTTTCTTAGAAAGAGTCCTTTCTCCCAGTGGTCAATTTAAAGAGAAGATGAAAATGGACAGACGACCACGGGAAATAAAAGTGTTATCGACACACTAATGTGAGTTTGATGTGTGAGATGGAGACGCAGATGTCAAGCACTTGCCGCCATCTCTCAGGCATGGCGGAGGTAAAGTGATGGTCTGGGTTTGTTCATGGTGGAAAAATAGATTAATGGGTAAAAAAAAAGGAAGGCTGTCACTGTGGTGATGCACGATGAAAACGAACTGACTCTAATTAAGCCAACCGTTCTGTGTTGTGAGCGACTTCACTGTGGGTTATGTAAGAAGTGCCCATGAAGCCGATGCAATTTGTCAGAGGTGCACCAGGAAACATGAAGGGAAATTACATCAGATTACCTCCGCAAATGAACAATTAGACAGGTCTAGACGGCTATTCCTGCAAATGGCAAAAGCAAACTTTGAACACTACAGTTATTTTAATTTAAAGTCCTTACTTCAAACTTCAGTGACCTTTTTTGAAACGTATTACGTGGGTATTTGACCCCTAACGTTTTGATCAGAGCAGCGCTAATGACACAACAAGGCTAAAATGTTTTTGTCAAAGCAAAGTCTAAATATAGTGTTTTATTTTTTGTCTCTCTGTTGTTTTTTTTTGTTTTTCCCTGCAATTGCTAGTGTACTCCCTCCGTTCATGTTTCCTCTGCATTACCCGCTCTACATCAAAGCATTGATTACACCTACTGCACTCAAGTGTCTGTATAAGTGATCGTTTCGGAGAAGTTCAGCGAGTGAACAGTTAGACACTTAAGTGACTCACTGACTGTGTCTCGTGTTCTGATGGCAGTCAGACGTTTATCTGGCAGTTTCCTCCTCACCCATGAATATGTAGAGCTTTTTTCATACTCTGAAGTAAAGACATGCTGATATGTTTACCAGGCCCTTATTAAGGGCTGTGACAATGACTCCTCTCTCTGCTTGTTTCTCATTTTAATCTTTTTTCTGTCTTGATGTCAACATCATGTCAGTCTTTCTTTGTTCACGCTGATATCATTTGAAATAACAAAAGAGCTTTGACATTCCTTGATATTCTTTTTCGGGCATAACAGGGCGATTCTCATCTTGACATTTTGACAACTCTGTGCTGACCCATCCTCACATAGACCGTAACAGGACAGCTGACTCAGTCCATCCGTTCTTCTGTCCCTCTTTTTTCTCCGTGGCCGTTTCTTTCAGTGAGTACTTCTTGCTCTGCAGCATTTTACAATTAGAATTTGATGCTTTTGTCATTTGCTTGCCAGCTGAGTCTGTAATAAGTTCCAAGGGGCTAATAGGTACTTAATGGACAGAGAGAGGACCGCATTACTTTATTTTCTGTAGGACAGAGAAAGACCACTGTTGGCAGAGCCTAGATAATCCACAATGCTGATTCTCATTTAAGGAACACAGTGTCCATATTCTCATGACACATCCATGCGGACGATGCACAGTAATAACTGAGCCTGGTTGATCAGCTGCATATTTTCAAACAAGCAAACAAACAAGTAAAAAATGTGAAACATCCACGAGGTTCTCCTTTCAACATGTAATTGTCAAATGAATGCTGGTCACTACCCTGTTGAGATGATCTACGTGGTCATACTGATGTGTTGCTTCTGTCATACATACATACACATCTTGTCAGTATATAAATACAGATGCTTCTGTGGGACACAGTTTGAGTGGTTTACCAGATCTGGACTGGGGAAGACAGACTTACCGCACCAGTTTAACTTTGTAATCAGGGTTTTATAGATGAAGGCGTTTAGTCTGCATTTATTGCATCTACATGTGTGATACAGTTTAGTATGATGCTCTTCTATGCCCTCTCAGCATGAGTAGATTCTCTGAAGCCACAGGCACTTTTTGTTATTAGTGGTGCCTCAAATCCTTTGGGGCCAAAATGTATTGCCCGCAACAAGCTCTAGGAAGCTTGTGATAGGACCTTTATTATTATTATTTATTTTATATCACCGTCAACGATTGGTAGAGAACTGTAAAAAGTGTGGCTGGTTCTGCATGGCTGGTCCATTCATCCATACATATCTATTATTTCCTCAATAAACCCTGATCAACTCTGTGCACGTTCCTGCTCTTTACCACGCCACGGACGTGTAATGAAAAACAAGCACTGAAGTGGTGGTGGAAAATATCTTCCCAGGATGCTGCTTGTTTTTCTGTCGGTATGCACTGTAGATCAGCTGTTTCTTGCTAAACTGGTACAGATAGAGAGGGGAGATGAATGAAATGGTTAGGCAGAAATGGGAGGCAGGTTTAAAGAGAAATACAACAGCGAAATATTAGTCAAATAGATTAAAATAGTTTGACATTAGAGCGGAACCTTTAATTTCGAAAAAGTGAGTTTCCCCTTCAGAAATAATGAAAACTCAATGATTCATTTCACAACCTAAAAATATTATAGAATAAAAAAGATTAATATAAAGTAAAGCCAGTCAAATCAACATGTACTTTCTGCACTGAAAGATTAACCTCCTGCCACCTACTGTTTGTGTTGCTGCGTATGTGGCCAACTACAAAATTACACATTTTTAATTTGCAGAATTAAATTATAAATATTATTAATATACACTGTATTCTGTCATGGGTGAGGTGGGGTCAGGACACAGATGCACACCGACTATGGGATTTTACTGAAATAAGAAAATTCCTCCTTAGCAGGACAAATAGGAGTAAATAAACACAAGGAAACAGTAACAAACAAACTGCCAGTCAAAACCCACATGTGTAAACACGAACTCGGTCCAAAACCAAACTTTCAGCGCCAAACAAAGTCCAGAGAACTCGCAGGTGAGCACGACCAGACCGAAGTACAACAGGTGACCAGAGTAGCAGGAACACAAAATCACAGTAACCGGTAAATCCAGAGGCGTAAAACAGAAAGAGTAGGTTTGTGTGAGACAGCAGATGATCTGACAGTGAATAACTGAGAGAGAAGGGTTAATATAGTGGCCTGGTAGCTCAATGAGCGTCAGACTGGAATGCACAAGGTTTCAGGTTCGAAACTCCTAGTCCATCCCCTACCAGGTGTGTCCTTGAGCCAGACACCCAGCGCTAGCTCCCTGTAAGTTGCTTTGGATAAAAGCGTCTGCCAAGCAAAGCAAAGCAAAGTAATATGGAGTGATCCAGGTTGCTTGATTGATAACAGTTGAAATGGATTCGAGCACGGACCAGAGTTAACATGAAACTAAACTCACACCAAGCAACCAGAAAAACCAAAAACACACAGAACCCGAACTTAAACCAGACAGACTGTGACAGTTGTCTTTACTTTTCTATTGCAAGTAACAATGAGTAGAAAAATGTAGTGTAGTTTACAGGTACTGAAGTCAAAGGACTTATTGCCAGTGACTGTGTTGTGTTTCGTTGCTCAGTACTAGAGAAGATAGGAGTTGGATGCTTTGCTTAAGGACACATTGGAAGTTCTTTTTGAGGCTTAGCCCGCTGCACCACAGCTGCCATCTGACTGGTTGACTCCAATGTCTGTTTCCATGGCGATCCCTCTGCTTCTGTCATGACTAAGCACCACAAGAGACGAGTGTGCGCTTGTGTGAGAGGGAGAGAGTTTGTGCATGCTGGGAAAACAGCAGCAAACACTTTTACAAGGAGTATCGGTTTGATTTTGACTGTCTCTCTCTCTCTTTTTTTTTTACTGACACACACAAACACACACACCAGAACGTGCTAAGAATGTAAAAGGGCTACGTCACTCCACCATCTAACATCCCCACCTCTTCAGTCTCATACTTACACAAAAACACAACTACACACCCTAACACGCATGTAGCCGTGATAATAGCTCATTTATCACTGTTTAGCAAAATTCCTGTGTGCAGTTCCTCAGTCCAGTGATGCAGATACACCAGCTGACACATATACACTTTCAACCTCACCTTTTCAAGCACATCTGGATAGGTAAACCTTCACAACACACACACACACACTCACTCTCTCTCCCTCTCTCTGAAACGTGAAGGCCAGGCCAATTAGAAAGACTGATGTAGTGCAACAAATTATAGCTCAGTGTATTTGAAGACAGGATGGAGGGTGTATTAATTTTTCACTTTGCAGCGTTGCTGCATAAATGCTGCATTCTGCGTCTACATGCACTAAGTTGACAGATTATTAGACCCACCTAGCCAAATCTAATGCAGGCTAATACACTGGTCTGGTTACAGATTGGTAATACTGTTCAGTGTTTGCTGCAGAGAGGTGTTCATTCAGCGGCAGATGAAGTTTATGCTCCTGTTTAACAGTGCTGCATAATAATCCCACATGTCTCTAGTAGGCCAATAGCCAGTTTTTTGTCCCAACCCTCTCATGAAGAGTGCCTGCATGAAACGACTTTTCTGTCAGCAGCCCAAAGTTTGGTGTTAGCGCTGTGTTTTGTTAGCTTTAGGCACTAAGTAAACATAGTTAGTTTGGGAACTTTTTTTGCAGTTTTGCATAAGATAATAAAACATTAGGACAACATTCATATAAAACTTTGTGCATGTACATACAGTATGTAAGCGTGTCACACTGTAGCCACTAGACTGTCAGACGGGTGCTGGTGCAAACAACCTACACAGTTAATATATTTCATATATATATTATACAGATAAATCACTGTTTATCAAACCTAGCGAGAAAGTGATTTTCTTGTTGCTCACATGCAAATACTATGTGATATTGCAAAACATTGATTTCGCTACAAGATTTGGCTTTAATGTCCATTAAAAGCCTTTAACGTGTGCAGGTGCCATTAGCCTTGATCGCTAGTTTCCCAAACATCTTTAGCATGATTGCATAAAAAAATTGCAGAGAAAATGATGAAGTTTTAGAGCAGAAACAATGTTTGTGTGAGATTAAAGCCAAAGGAAAAAGCTACTGCCAAGATTTTTTTTCTTACTTTTCCTGGCAAACTATCAGAAACGTGTCACATCAGAAACCAACTGTACTGCTGAAAAAATGAATATGCTTTAATTAAACTTTCTTGTTTGCTACAACTGTTTTTAAAGTTCAACGGAAGTTCAAGCAGCAGAGTGGAGAGGTTTGATGATAAAAAGAGAAATGGTTGTGGCTGTACATTTGGCTGTTGGTGTTTTCTGCTGTTTGTAGTTTGGCCTGTGGTGTCTAAAAACGGGCAATTGTCACACTGAGGTTGAGTCCAGGTAAATGCAGCAGATGTAAGAAAAAAAAGAAGAGTGAACAGAGGACAATGGATGAAGAGGGAGAGGAGGGGACGTGGAGTGTTAATGAAATCAGGCTGACAGGGCGGTGCGACAGAGGATGAATGGATTAACAGAAAATATGAGATGCAAAGGAACGGAGTCCAGAAGAAAGGAGGCCGGAGGATGAGCGAGGGATTTTAAGCATAAATCATAAACACGGCGAATGGAGGAATTTATGAAAGAGGAGATGAAGGATGAGAAGACAGAGAGATGATGGAGAGGAGGAAATAAAATATGGAAATCAAGGTAAAAGAAGGATGAGTGTTAGAGAGGCTGATTCAAAGAAAGAAGAGGAGGAGAGATGGATAGAAGGACCACTAGAGGGATTATGAGATGGACGAAAAGAACAACAAGAATGATTGATGAATCAGAGGAGAGGTGAAGGCATTGGGAGAAGTGGAAGAAAGTGGAGGGAGAGAAGACGCAAGAATGGAAAGGAGAATGGGGATTAGAGGAGAACGGACGGAGGTACGGACGGTGGAGCCGAAGGAGACGTAAAGGAGGATGAAATTAGTCATGGCGATATAAAACCAAAGGCGGCGTGGAGGTGTGGAGGGATGGATGAAGAGGAACGGAGGGGGATGGAGGGATTAGAGGTGGATAGAGACAGAGGCAGAGGCTCCCCCAGGATTGTAGGTAGCTCTGGGGTTGGGATATTTTCAGTTTAGCTGACGGTCTCATTTCCCCAAATGCTGAATGGCTTTTGGGTCTATATTTAGCACGTTACACAACAAAGGGTTGCATCATCTGCCAAAGTAGTTTTGTTTGCCAGATTTTTAACTCCCGTCTCATGTTCTTCTTCTGGGCTTCTGCTGCCTCATGCCAGACTGTGGTTAGACATGTTCTTGTGATGAACTCACCATGTTAAACAAAGGTTACATTAAAAGTAAAGCCATTTACAGGATTTTTCTGTCTCCCGCCATGTTGTTTGTGTTGTTTTTGTTCTGGAGTACGTTTGATTTTATGTTGAGCTGAGACGCTGTGAGGAGCCTTGTGGGACATCTCAAGTCAAGTCAGTTTTATTTTTACACTGCTGGATCACAAATCAGAACTTTGCCTCGAGGGACTTAAGTCTGTAGAGAATACTAGATTAAACATTCTCCTCTTAGCTCTTATTAATAATTTGAAGATTCAAGATTCAAGATTCAAAACACTTTATTAATCCCAGAGGGAAATTGTTTGCCATAAATACAGCCGCTCT
>JAUMHF010000010.1:9875687-9909226 GCA_032359275.1 Microctenopoma steveboyesi | reverse complement strand
GAGCAGATGAATGATGGCGTCATCCACTCCAAGTAGGGGCTGGTAGGCAAACTGGAGGGGGTCAAGTGAAGGTTTGAACTCTAGAGCAGCAACATGTAATATTCCTCCTTATTTAATAATCCATTCAGATTACAGTGTCAAATTTATTTGGGGTTTTAAAAAATCTAAATGTCACCAAATCAGTGCTTACTCGGCTCAACAACCTGTAGAGAGGCTTATACTCACGTTACGTAGCGATGAATGTTTAAATGAAAATATGTATGCACGTAGGTGAATCCTGACTCAATTGTAAGTCACTCTGGCCAAGATAAAGGAAATACGTCTCTGATATGTAAAACAAATCATCTGGTCCCGACTGATGCTTGACTAAGTTAACAGTCTGATCTTGTTTGCATATTGGATCTTGTCCCTCTTATTCCCTTAACTCCACCTGCTGGCAACATCTGACAACTCCTCTCCATCCTTTGTCACAGCTGCCGATCTGCAGCTGCAGCTGAGCAGAATCAGGCTCCTCAGGTTAGATTATCTGGGTCAAAGTTGTTTGGGGACTAATTAAATAAGATTCCCCTTTGCCCTACCTTTCAATCTTTTACCCTTTTTTTTATCAAAGAAGCAGCACTGCAGTCCTTGAAAACAACACAGCGGGGTAAGATTCTCTTAAGTTATTGCTCCTGAACAAGTGAGCGCTCATTAAGATTCACCTCTTTTTCTCCTTTTGATCCTCTGTGTGAAATAACATTTTTGTCCCCTTTAGTTCGTCTCTTTGTCTCACTTGTTAGTTTCTTTTCAGTGCAGGAACAAAGAAGTGTGCATATTTCCTCTGACAGAGAGGGGTTTGAATAAAGTGCATGTCAATACATCTTTTTAGACAGAAGAGTGGGAGTATTTATCTCTTCGTATCTTCCTTTACTTCCCATCATTTTTGTCCTATTCTCTATTCTTGCAGTATGTAACCCTTCTGTCCTACCCTAAACAACAACCCTACGGTTCATCCATACAAGCAAATTAAAATAGTGGACAGCTACAATCTGCTGTATCTGTAGCTATAGCAGAAAAAGAACAAGCAAACAAAATCATTAAAATGTCCTGTATTACTTATTTTATATTTTAAGTCCCGGGAAATGATGGGAAACAAGTGCAGAGAGTGTTTACATGATATGCAGTGTAGACACTTAAAGTTATTGATTTCAAGCATTTATAAAATGTTACTTGATCAATAACTTGGCAACATGTCTTTACACCTAGTGCTCAGGTCATGTTTACCTGAATTCAGTTTGGGGACTCACATTGTGTTTTGAATGGGTTGATCCACAGAGGATGCCTGAATGAGTTATAGTCACCATTTGTCCTAAAAAGTTACGTCTGTCCAAAAAGAATGGTAACTTCAAAATTGCGTCTCAATATATACACACGATCTGTATAAATACTATAAATAGTCAATACATGCTCGTCATATTATATAACACATTCAAATATAACCTTTCAACTTTATAGTCTATTTTTCTCGTGGTGTGTTTGCCTTCCTCTATTTTATGCAAACACATCTCCGGATAGACAGGAGAAAAGGGCAAGATGGAGGGTGGAGAGTGAGAAAGACAGGCTGTCCTGGGGGAATGGAGGGAGAGAGGAGAAAAAATAGGGGGGTAGCTGTTGAAGTTGTGAGGAGAATGTAACGGCAGAAGCCAAAGGAAAGAAAGACACGGAGGAGGTAAACAGACAAAGCTCTCAGGGTGAAATTGAAAACGATTTAGGAAAATTAGATAAAGAGGAATAGAGGAGGATAGGGTAAAAGAGAGACCAACATTTCATAGCAGAGAAAACAGATTTAGCAAAACTGTTTTTGTATTAAACTTTAAATGAAGGAGTGATCCGTACGAAGACAGAAAGTAGAAGTAAAAGATAGAGAGAGAGAGAGTTTGATGAAGTACGGGAAAGATGGATAAAGACAGAAGGAGAAAAACTACCAGAGGGTATAGGGCGTGATGGAGAGCAGTTAGAGAGGGCAAGATAAATGGCTAAAGTAATGTGGGATTATTGCAGGGAACAGTTAAAGTGTAGCCAATGAAGAAAAGATAGGAGAAGAGTTTATCACAGTAGAAGGGATGTGGATTATTATTTCTCACGTTTAGTTTTATACAGATCAGGTGCACAGACTCATGCTATCGGAGGAACATCAGCTGCGTTATCAATTATCTCTCTCATGAGTGTTTTACAGAGCAGATACCTTTCGGTCTTAATTAGTCCTGCTGTCTACACAGCTCACGCAGGCCTGAAGCCGTATGTCCTGTGTGGACAATCGCACCACTGTTGCTCTGCCGATGTGATGCTGTCCTATATGGCTAAGGTTGGGTTCTGCTTGAACAGACCTAGTTCATACACGGGCTGTCCTATCATGTTGGAAATCAGAAGTGCGAAATTGCCATAGGGTGATTGCAAAAGTGATAATGGCTCAGTCTCTCCTGCAAAGAAGGAAATGTACCAAAGACTCTGGAGGCTGGCGTGGTTCACCGATCAACATCTAAATCTAACAGTTTACTTCCAGTATCCACTTTCAGTCCACACTGGTTCCTTTGAATATTGCAGAAGCTGCTTGTGACCAAGAAGTTAAAAAATGTTAATGTGACAGGACAGAGATGATGTAAAAGCGGGAAAGAGACGGTCGAGAAAGAAAAGGTGGAGGAAAGAGGGGGCGTTGAGACTAAAGGAAAAGTGAGAGGAAGGGCAGAGACGAAAGGAGTTGTGAAAAAAAAGAGACAGGAGCGATAGAGTGTGAGGGGAGATGTGTGAAGGAAAAGAGAGAGTTCAGGCTTGAGGGAAACATTAGAAAGAACCAGACAGGTTGTACTTAGGAGAACACAGAGATGGATGGAAACAGAGGAAAAAACTGTTAAGGGATGAGTGATGGGAGAGATAGAACCACCCACATATAATAAAAAGCAGCGAATTCTTGGCTCTTAAGTTCTGCTCGCAGAACTTTCTCTCATTAGACCTCTGGCTTTATTGCCGAGTGGCTGAAAACGACCGGACACTTTTTGCTTATTCCAGTGTTTTCTGGCTGCTGTTTGGCCGTAAGATGTAAACTTACGTATAATGTATGCTGCAAATACTTGTGCTTAATTAAGAGAGGAGCAGATAATGGGAAAGTACGGAAATCTTTAATCCTTTCAGGTACAGACATGATCCGAAATATGGTTGTGAGGAATATATGTTTTGTAATCACTGTACTACATGTTACATGATAAGGCTGTACCTGATGACTATTGCTATTGTCGGCTAATTTGCTAGATGTGTTTTTATTTTATGTTAAGCTGGTCTTGCTTTCTCTATCAAATGCTGAATAAATGCCGGTCACTGCTTCCCAAAACCCACGATGATGCATTAGGTTATTTAAATGGCTAAATCTAAATCAACATGAATGAAGGAAATGCAGAATGTCAGACACAGCTGATATTAGAAAGAGGAGTCTGATGCTTTATGCTGCTCCTTGGCCTACGCTGAGGCGGTGATGTGAAAACAGCCTCCTGCGTCTGTCCTGGATTTGAGTCCAGCTTGAAGAGCCGAGTCGCACGCTCTGAGGGGATTTTGGAAGTGAGGCTGAGCAGCAAGCAGGTTATTAATGCACTCGGGGCCACGTCCGTCAAAGTCTTTAACTAGCTACCACAAGTATCATAAAATCACAGTGATGATTTACTGTCAACCAGTGTAGTGACTTTACAAAATGCAACCGTGAGTTTTCTGGTGTTTTAACCAGGCTCCAGTGTGTTTTGTGTTTGCCGGATTTCTTCTGCTATCGCAGACAGCGAAGCCTGACAGTTGCTCATGCGTAAAGTTCCTTCCTCAACTTCTTGAAATCACTGACCCTCTGCATATCCATTTGTAAGTTGGCTAATATGTTTGGCAACACAGGATTTGTACATCTTAGGAAATTCTGCAAAAAGCAGGCGGCTCAGTATGATAATGCAGTTCTGGCTGTTTACACTCACTGTAAACAACCCCTACTGTTTAAAAAATGCAGGAGCAGAAAAGAGAGGGACAGATGTGGAGAGTTAAAGAGAATTGTTTCTACCACAGCCAAGGGGGAAACAAGACAGGGAGAGCAAGGAAAGGTAATGAGATGGAAAGAGAGGAAAGAGGAAATTTTATAGGAGAAGGAGATGTGATAGAAACAAGAGGCAGAAAATAGAGCAGAAAATTTGAAAGATACAAGGAGGGAAAGGCGAGGATGTTGAGGCTGGAGAGAGATCTCTGAAGAAGAAAGATAAGAAGGAAAAGATAAATATAGAGTGGTTACAAATGCTGTGGCAGCAACAACAACATGCATGTGGAAAAGCAGGCAGGAGAGAAGAGATTGGGACAGTTACAGGGACACGGCATTCACAGGCAGGAGCTAAATTAATTACATTCCATTTAATTTTTATTACAGTTACATAATATTAATAATGAGTACTCTATTGATTCCTTTGGGGAACTTGTTGTTGTAGAGTTATAATACATCTTTCCATAACGTATCATTTAACAACGTTGACCAAAACAAAGTGATGTAGTGAGTGAATTTAAGTATGTAGCTGTCATTTTTCATAGGAAACTTAGGGATAGGGACTTTCCAAGAATAAACTGGACCCCTGGTAAATCAGGTCTGGATATTGTCTGGAGTTTCTGTTTGAAACATGCAGCACACAGCAGGAGATTGTCTGTGTCAGACGCAGATTCCTATTTGACTGGCGCTCTCTGGGCAGCGCAGACAGTACATCATGGGAAACGTTGTATGTTGTGTACAGATGAGGGGATCAGCTATAAGGAAAGTCGTGGGTTCAGGACAGTTACCTGCTGTTTTCCCACTGTTCCATTATTCTGGACTTGGACACATACAGCTCCTTCACATAATGTCTAGAGAAGTTCAGGGTGCTAGTGTGTGTAAGCAGCAGTCTCTGCTAGATCCCCTTCTTTATTACATCTGTTGTACGGCTTCTCTATATCTAGCTATGTATCAGATAATATGGATAGGGACAGGGAATTAGTGATAGATTTGTAAAAAGGAAAGATTGTATCTGCCATAGAGAAATTAAGGGCGAGCAGAAGGAGAAATTGAGGTAATAAGTTCTGCCCTACCACTAACTTGTGAAAGAGGGGGCGATGTAGTGAGATAGGAGCCAAGGAGGGAGTTTATCTGCATTGCTGTAGCACAGTCTGTGGAGCTTTGTAAAGCTGTCAGCATAAATTCTCCATTAGAGTGCGGATCTAAAACGCATCTGCATTCCAGCAACTATCCATGGGCCACTGCAGAATTAATCTCATCCATACAATCTAATCTCTACCACATAATTTAGGCATCCGCAGAGCTTCAGCTGCATAACCTGCAGCCACAAGCAGATCCCTATCACATTCCCCACTGCAGAATAGTGCTGCTGCTGCTGCTGCTGTATTTCCTAAAGCAGAGCTTACCCCGAACAACAAAGGTCAGGTGAAGCTACTGTTTGCAGCATTTGAGAAAAATGAGCCCCAACTATTCACTTTGACGTCGAGATACCAGAAATAAGACCCTGAGTTATCAGCTGCAAAATTTACCATTACTTTGTTTTACCTTGAAGTAGCAGGAAGGTCGTTCAAGACCAAACTAGGATGGGGAGTTTCTTAGGTTAGTCAAAGCCATGCCTTTTTTAAAAGAACATTAGTTCTATGACTTAGCTGACAATACAGATAAAATGTCAAGAAAGCCTGCAAGACAAAAGGAAGATGAATGAATTAAAGTGAACTACAGACTCCCTTTGAGAAATATGTATGTGAATGTTCGTAGCTGTTACTGAATCTCAGCCATTTAGAGAAGAATAGATCTGCTAATTTATTAAAAACAAGTCATAAGAAACAAAAGAAAAATAAAATAATAAAAACACCAGTCAATTCTCATCATGGTTCTGTTTAACCCAGCTCAGATTAGTTCACTTTACTTAAGTTCGAGTCCTTTACTGGTCACGGAAGGTCATACTGGGTGTGAATTAATTTACGGCAAATAAATGAGTAATTTGAAACGGCATACGGCAGCTCATTACAAGAAGGTCAGACACATACAAGATGCCGAGGTCCCAGTTTCTCCTCCTGTGTCTTCTGCGGCTAATAGAGTTTAAGCAGCATCATTACTGCTAACAAATAAAAGTATTCACGCAGTTTCAGTTTTTAGGAACGACTTGCATTAACTGTCAGTAACCCCTGTTAACACTTACTGCGACATCAGTTAATACAGTATATTCAGTCCACTTTAAAGCTGGTAACTGGAGGCATTCATTTATCTGTCATATGTTTATAAAGGGCCAAACATCAGCGGAGACATCATCAAGTCCTCCAAAAAATGAGTTGTTGTCACCTCCTTGAAAACATATTTGGAGCAAAAATAACATTTGCATCACTCTCATAACCAATAAATCTCCTGTTTCTGACCACGACAGCTCTCACCTATCTGCCAGCAGAGATAACCTGACAGCCACTCATTCAGGGGTTTCTGTTATACAACAGATTTAGTGGCTCCATGCGCTGCTTCAGGATTTCTGACCTTTCTGGCAGTGATTTGTCACTCTTCTTCAGAAGCTGCTGTGCTTTAACTGTACACAAGGAAGATCCACATGTGTGTCCCTCTCAGTGATTGTGTTCCTGTAAGTATTTTGAAAGTTTGGTGTAATGTAGCACCTAATATTTCCCTCTCTCTCTTAATTCAGTTCAGTTGTATTTGTATAGCAACAAATCACAAGTCATCTTGACGCACTTGACACTGTAAGGTGTCCAGCAGCTGCGCTCTGGATATCATACTGCTCTGAGATAAGGATTCCTGCAGAGAGCTACGGAGAGACGGGGACAGAGGAAGAAAAAACGAATTACCGTAGTCCAGCTTAGCAGTAACGAATCCATGGACTAGTTTTTCTGCATTGTCTCGAGACAGGATGCTACTAATTTTAGAAATATTCCTCAGGTGAATGGGGGCAGTTAAAGAAAATATCCTGGTCAAAGGGGACTCCTCACTGTACTTTAGGCTAGTGCTATGTCATGTAGGGTAGCAATGTGATTCGATTACGTGTCTCTATGGTTTGCCCAAATAAAATAACCTCTGTCTTGTCTGAATTAAGGAGTAGAACATTACAGGGCATCCACTGTTGGGTTTCACAGATAAATATAGGTGGGTGTCATCTGCACAACAACATACGTTTATAATGTTTCCTAATAATACTGCCTAAGGGAGACATGTAGAAAGTGGTCCAAGCGCAAAGCCTGTGGAAATCCATGACTAACTTGTGTGTGCATGAAGGATTCATTATTAACAAATTGGGATCTACCTGAAAGATAGATGGATTGAAACCATCTTAGGTTACCTTAATCCCAATGACATTGTCCAGTATATGTAATAAAATGTCCTGATCTAAAGTGTCAAAAGCGGCACTAGGATCAAACAAGACGAGTGTAGAGAGAAGTTTGTAGTCTGAAGCTAAGAGAAGATGATTGGTGACTAACACCAGTGGAGTTTCTGTATTATGATTTACTCTAAATCTTTATAAAGATTGTTCCTGCGCTGGTGGTCACAAAGCAGCTTACAACTACTTTTTCAAGAATTTCGCCTGAAGGGCAAATTGGATATTGGCCTTTAATTGGCTAAAATCCCTGAGTCAAGACTAGTTTTTTCACTATATGTTTAACTACGGCTACCTTAAAGGCCTGTGTTATATAACCTGTTATGTAAAAGAGATAGATGGATCTGCTCTAATATAGACTACTGATGAAGTGTATGATATCCTTAAGAGCATATAAAAAGGCCCTCTGTAAAGCTAGAACCACACATTATTCATCAGTAATTGCGGCGAATAAGAACAACCCCAGGTTCTTTTCAGCACTGTAGCCACGCTGACAAAGAATCTTAGCTCTGCTAAGGGAGTATTCCCCTGTCTCTCAGCAGTAATAGATTTATGGAGTTCTCATAACTATTAGAGAGAAATCTGATCAAATCCTCACAGCAACTGGCATGTACTTAGACTACTTGCATCCTGTAGATCTAGCAGTTAATTTCAATTATTCATTCAGCAAAACCATCGACTTGTCTCTTAGTCCCCATCCCGACTAGACTGTCCTCCCAGGCTTCCTTTTTTCAGCTTTTGCAGTGTTGACTTTAACATGTGGATTTGTGAATTGTGCCATGGAGCTAACCTCCTCTGATTAACTACCTCCATTTTCAGAGGTGCAACAGCATCGAGTATTGTACACAATGAGGCTGCAGTATTATCAACAACATAATCTACCTGTACAGAGTCAAGTTGGCATCACTGCCCTCTGCTATGTTGGCACATGTCAGTGGATTAAATGATAATTGGGTTAAATTCTTTAGATTTGGTGACAGCATTTTAAACAGTTAAAAGTCTGCTGTAGTAGAGTTTAGTCTAGTCCATAAGTCAGGACAGGACCAAAGGTGTGATTTAAATGTGAGTGGGATCATTTACATAAGGAGCAAAACCAATAAACTAACAAAGAATCAAATGCAGTGTTGAGACAATTATTATGTTTTGAAACATCTTTTCAAGTGTTTAGATAAAGTGCATGAGTAATTCATAAAAATAAGTCTTTACATGTTATTCAAATGTTATGCTTGGGTTTTACACACACGACCCAGCTATTCTGATATGAAGACAGATGTCCAGTCTGTCGGATCCCACACTGGCTGTATGTGATCATCCTAAATAACTGTCTAACGCATGACCTCTGCTCTGCGGTCGATCGTCTGCTCTTTCTTTTCGAAGATCGTAGTTCATAAAAGTGTAATTATTTCTGTATGTTCCATGTCATGGGTAAACCTTGTAGCTTATACATGAGTGGTGCAGCCTGTATCTTTTAACCAACCATCTCCCATGTTGTGTAAAAATTACCAAACCAAGATTTCTGCAATGTCCCAAATCTCTTTTCAGCAAACAATGGGGAAACTGAGCACGGAAAACTGCACCTCAACTGCACCAGCACAAAAGAATTCTACCAGGCAGTTGCTCTTTTTCTGCATTTACTCTCTAGCGCCCAACTTCGACTGCAGAAGTAGGCCCATTCACATTCCCCTCCAACAAAGAAGAAACAGTCTGGGTACCGAGTGTTTATCTTTTCCATTCTTCACATTCATATGACAGAGCCTTCAAAAATAGCTCTCTGTGCTCCATCAGCAGTTTTTTTTCTCCCTCTGCCTTGTCCCCAAACTAATTAGAGCGTTGTTGAAATGCAGATCTGTATTGCAGCTGCAATAATATGTTCAATTTACAGTGTCAGACCGAGCCTTAACCCACATCTGTGGATTAGCATATGTGTTATCGCCACAGAGAGTTTGTCCATGATGAGCCAGCATGATAATCACAAACAGAAGCCTTATTGAAAATACTGTTCAAAGCTTTGAAGTGATGGGGGAACTGGGGTAAATTTTCTTACTGTCCTATTGATATCAAACAGTCACAGTCACAGAGACACTGTCAATTCCCAAATGTTCACCATCCTGTGTCTGTAACTACAGATAGATGATAACTGCAGTAGCAGGTTTCAGAAGAAACTTCTCGTGAAAGTTTTGGTCTGATCAAACTGATAGTTTGACTTGCTTTCTCTCTTTATAGACATTGACTTGAGCCTTAGGGGATCTACTGCGTAACTTTCACAATTTTTAGTCCTTTGGACCAAATGAAGAATAGATTAATCAATGAAATTAATTAGTTTGAACTTTACTCAAGACACTGTTCTTCCATAGCAGATAGAAGCAAAGACACGTCTGAAGTCTTTGAAATCTGATCGTTGGTGGTTGAAATGAAAAACTGTGAAGGTGAAATTATTAAAAATGCAATATGCTGTCATATTTAGTTTTTACCTTGGGTCACAGTGTGAGCCTTGAGGGGTATGATTCTCACCTCTGAGCTGAGGTGCAACACCATTTCAATACTTCCAGATCAATAATTAAATCCACAGAATCTTTTTTTTATATATTTACACCTGCTCAACGTTGATATGAGTAACACAGTTGATGAAAACTTAGAAATAATTACCCATTGTTTTCCATTAGTTGCATGTACTAAAAGATTGATGTTTGAACTTGTCATATTAGCATGTAATACCATCTGGCAATCGATGATTCAGATAGCAGCCAGCTATTGAAACCACAGTCAGGGCAGTCAACTCCTCGTAGGTGAACTGATCTATAGCTAAATATGTTAAACTATGTAATCTGTGCTTTAATTCTCCACCAGTCTTTATACTACTAAGGAAACGGAAACGAGCACCTACCCACAGGTGGAGGTCTCGCCTTGATTTTCAAGAATTGTTGCGTGGTTGATCTTTCTACCCCACTGCTGTGTGTACTGATCTATCATATATTATAACATTATTGTGACTTTTTACAGGATTTTTGTGACTTGCTGGGCATTTATTTGCCATGGTCACACCAGGACCTGTGGTCTCTTACAGTGTCCAAGTGTTTATTAGTGAAATCTCTGAATGCCGGCTCTCTGATCATTGGCCTGTTCTATTCAGCATCTCCTTGTCCCTGTTGAGTACAGGCTGGTGATTACCCAGCGTACAGCAGCTAAGTTCTCCACCTGCTTTAGAAACACTGATCTCTAATCTCTCAAGACTCCTCATACCATATTAATCGGCGTCTACATTCCTCTATCTGCTAACACCAATGCTGCGTGTGGCGTCATACACACAGTCACCTCCACTCTGCAGACCCGATGCCCTCCTTATTATCTCTAGAGACTGTAATCATGCCTACCTTAATAAAATACTTCCCACATTCAACCAGTCTGAGACCTGTCCCACCAGGGGGAGAAGAGACTGGACCTGATGCATGCTAATGTAGAAGCATATAGTTCCACTGCACTCCCGCACCTTGGCAAGTCGGATCACAATCTGGTTCCTCCATCCTCAGTACACATCTTTGGTTCAAAGGCAGCCTGCCACTGTTAAAACAGTAAAGAAGTGGACAAGAGGGGGTGGGGGTGGGGGGTTAAGGACGCCCTGCAGGCATGCTTTGAAGCCACAGACTGGAAGGCTCTCTCTATGAGCCCTGTGGTAACGACATTGATGGACTGACAGACTGTGTCACTTATTACATTGACTATGTTGACTATGACTATTTCCATGAGTCACAAAAAAACAACACTTCCACAACTACCTAAGTCCTAGGTCACTAAGGACATAAAATCTAACCTCAATGAGAAATAGAAGGTTTTTAGGTCTGGTGACAGGGAGGCAGTGAAGAGGGTTCGTAGGGTGCTGTCGGTCAGGATCAGGGAGGGAAAGGAGGCCTACAGGAGGAAACTGGAACTCAGGTTTCAGCAGCATAACAAAAGGAAGGTGTGGACGGGCATGAGGACCATCACTGGGTATAAGACCAGGAGCCAGGTTACTGAGGAGACGGTGGATCGGGACAACAAATTGAATTATTCCTGTAATAGATTTCAGGCCGCGTATCAGACCTACACCTCATCTACACAACATCTGTCTTCCATCTGTCTTCGATCCAGCAACCTACTTGAGGACTTTCTCAGCAAATCAGTTTAAGAGAGAGCTAAACAGACCCAGGGTGCTAAAAGCCAGTGCTCCTCAAGTATGGGGTGTTATCCAGAACATTTTCAATCTGATTGCAACTGGAGAAAGGTCCTCTTGGGTGGAATAGCCCTGCCTGATCCCTGTGAATTAGAAGTCACGTACCAGGCCTGGTAGCAGAGTGGTTAAGGCAGAGGGCTGGGAAAGCAGCAGACCCGGCTTCGATTCCCAGCTGAGGCACCCAGCCCACCCCCTATACCAGGTGTGTCCCTGAGCAAGACACCCAGCGCTAGCTCCCCGGGCGCCATGTGGCTGCCCACTGCTCCCCTCAGGGGTGATGGGTCAAATGCAGAGGACCAATTTCGTTGTAACATGTAAAAATGTATCAATGACAATAAAGTGGATCCTTCTTCTAAAATGGCAACAGTCCAGAGGCTCTGACCTCACACGTCATGAAGGCTTTTTAAGAGACTGGTCTTGGACTCCCTCCGACCACTGGTCAAACGGGTCCTGAAGTCTTTTTAGACCTATGGTCAAACCTTTACTTGATCTCCTCCAGTTTGCCTACCAGCCCCAACTTGGAGTGGATGATGCCATCATTCCTCTGCTCCATCGGTCCTACACCCTTCTAGACAAACCTGGGTGCTCAGTGAGGATCATGTTTTTTTATTTCTCCAGTGAAACACCATCCAGCCTGCACTGCTGGGAAAGAAATTTTAAAAGTTGCTGGTTGAAGCTTGAATGATTTCTTATTTATTATGGACTACCTCTCTGGGTACTCCTAGTACGTCCGCCTAGTATGCCTGACTGAACAGAGAGCTGTTCTAACGCTCCAAAATAATTTCCCTCTGGGAATAATAAAGTTTTTTGAATCGTGACTTACAGAAGGACAAATCTAGGGGTATTGCTGGATCCAGATCTTACATTTTACACACAAATCAACACAATTATGAAGTCCAGCTTTTAGAAAAGTCAAGGCATTTCTTGAGACAGCAATTCAAGCTTTTATCTTTCACAGGCTAGATTATTGTAATGCACTGTTTCTCAGGCTTAAACAGTTGTCTTTTTCGTGCCTGTAGGTGGTTCATAATGTTACAGCCAGTCTTCTCACAAACACCAATCTGACCAAATAACACCTGTTCTCACCTCTCTTCACTGGCTACCAGTGCATTATAGAATTGATTTTAAACTTCTGACTAAAGCTGAACTGGTCTCCCCCCCCAATCTACCTCAGAGACCTGCTGCAGTCTTATAGTCCGGTTATCTCTTAGATCGTCTGATGACAGTTGGCTGTTGGTTCCTAGAGCCAAAAATAAACGCTGGGGAGATCGGGCTTTTGCTGTAGCTGCTCCTAAGCTCTGAAACAGCTTGCCCCTAAACATTAGATCAGAGCTTGACTTGGCATCCTTTAAATCTCAAAACCCATTTTTTTTCCTTGGCTTTTTATTTTGTGTTTTGAAGTATCCTTTTATCTTTTTACCTCCTTTGTGCTTTGATGGTTCTCACTTTCTTAAAAAGCTTAATCTTATATTTTATATTATAAGATGTTCCTGTTTTATGTACCTGTTAAGCACTTGAGATGTTCTTTAGTTTTTTTTAGACTAGTTTAGTTTAAAATAGTTTCTTAATAGAAGTTTTATATCCTGTATTTGTTTATGGAGCAGATAAGTCCAACTTCTTGCAGTAGTTGGTCTTTTCTCACTACAGCAGTGGTTCTTGACCGAGATAAATGCTGTTTGCACTTTACTCAACATGCAGGTTTTTAGTATTTATATCTTCTGCTTTCACTTTGGCAGCTTCGTACTGCTGGAAGAATTATCCCACACTTGTAGGAAAAATAATAATAAAATAAAATCATCTGTCTCTAATGCTTACTCCCAAAATAAATAAAGGCGGGCCAACTACAGTGCAATAAGTTAACAGGATAAAACCTAAGCAAATATACACACACAAGTCTAAACAAACAGAGCTTCTAAATGCTCTCCAGGAGGCAGTGTTCATGCGGATTATATGTATTAACCAAACTAGAGCCACTAATACTGTGGGATGATCCTTGGCGTGTATGCTGTTTAATGTGCTGAATGTATGACAGTCACTAATGTGCTCTGCTTTAGTCGTCTGCCCATCTCTCACTGTCTCTGACTGTGGAGGTTTAGCTTCACCAACCTGCTGAAAAACGCTGCTGTCTGATATTTCACAGCAAGTGTTCAAAATGTCAGATGGATTAAGGTGAGGCTAAAGTCTTCAGTAAATAATATTGGTAGTAAAACTTTAAATCCATGCACTTTCTTGTGTATTTCACTTTTTCTACTCTGTAGTATCCGCTTACTCATGACTCTTCAGACAACAAGACTCAGCAATTACCAGTGACTGACACTTTCTGGCTCTGGTTCCACCTACAAATTGTGATTGGCTTGGCGAGTTCCTATCCCCAGGGAACAAAGTTTTGCATATTTACTGACAGTTGAGGGTCATCTTGGATCAGACCTATTCAAATGACTGATGTGGCAAATGAATGTCAATTGAGAGGTCTGAACCAAGGCTAGGTTATCAAAATAACGCATAGTGGTTCAAAGTCTAAATGAAAAATAGCACTTTAAAAGAGTGAATCTACAACCATTCCACTGCAACAGAGTTATTACCTGAAGATTCAAAAAACTTTATTAATTTCAGAAGGAAATTACAGGCGCTACCAGTTCAAAAAAAAGTACCACAACCAGAAACAAAGATCAGCAACAACACAGTTGCAAAATGTAGAGGGTCAAGCTCCACACCCAGAGCTGAACAAGTCAGTTAGTGTCTGCCACCGTCAAGCAACTGCCCCAGCAGTCCACAGCATGGACTTTTTATACAGAGCGGTTGTTTGTGTAGATCCGTCCAGTTTCTTGTCCATGTGTAGACCTAAATATTACTACGGCACCATCACCACCTCCTCCCCCCTTAGAAGAGAGGAGTGACAGGACCGTTAGATTTTAGAAGTCCACCACCAGCTAATTTGTCTTACTGATGTTGAGCTGGAGATGGTTGAGCTCACACCAGTCCACAAAGTTGTTGACCACTTCCATGCACTTTGTGATGTCTCCACCCTAAATACATCCTACGACATCCCACAGAGTCATTAAAGAACTTCTGAAGATGGCAGGAGTCAGAGTTGTACATAAAGTCTGATGTGTACAGGGTGAAAAGGAACGAGCTCCCCTGTGGAGCTCATGTGCGGCAGACCACCGTTTTGCAGATCAGTCAGGTAGTCCATGATCCATGGTGGGAGGGTCAGCCAGCATGCTTTTAATTTCTCTCCCAGCAGTGCAGACTGGATGGTGTTTACCCGGAGCAATCCAAAATCATGATCCTCACTGAACTTCCAGGTTTGTCCAGGTGGGTGTAGGTGTGATGGAGCAGATGAATGATGGCATCATCACAGCTCCAAGTTGGGCATGATAGGCAAACTGGAGCGGGTCAAGTGAAGGTTTGACCAAAGGTCTAAAAAGACTGACCAGTTTGACTAGTTGTCGAAGGGAGTCCAGGACCAGTGTCACAAAATGCTCAATAGTGTGTGAGGTCAGAGCCACTGGTTTGTATCATTTAAGACACTGGGACGTGACTTCTTATTCATGGGGATCAGGCAGGACCTTTTCCACCCCAGAGGAACTCTCTCAAGTTCAGGCTCAGGTTGAAGATGTGTTGGAGAACCCCACATAGCTGAGGAGCGCAGGCTTTCAGCACCCTGGGGCTGACTCCATCTGGCCCTGCAGCCATTGTGGGGTAAAGCCTGTTCAGCTCGCTCCTCATCTGATCTGATAAGATGGTCCTCACATGAGTGGCTGAATCTTTATGGGAAGAGGCAGATATTCCTGTGGTTTAGCTGTGATGGAGGTGGTTTTGAGGCTCAATGTAGAATCTGTTGAAATAATAATTAAGTTCACTGGCTAATGCCCCTCCACGCCTCCCTGGTGTTCTGCTGCTGAACCTTTGTTCCAGTTTCCTCCTGTAGGCATCCTTTCCCTCCCTGATCCTAATAGAAACCTCTGCACTCAGAAGTACAGAGTGGAAAGAAAACAATTCTACAAAAACATTCTACGGAAGGTTCCAGACTATAGAAATATATACTATTTAATGCTGGAAACATGACAGGGAAAATGCACCAAAGTCATATATGGCAAATAGATGGTGTTGTTTGCTTAGTATCAGCGCTGCAGTGGAAATATGTTTGGGAAAAAGTGTGAGGTACAAAAGGTGTGTGTTATATGCATTGCTCTGCGTCGGTGTATGTTATTGCCTTTCTGTTTTTTTTGTCCTATTTCCTGATGACAGAAATGACTGTTGAGGCTGTTTAGTTGGTTTAATAAAAGAAAAAGGTACAGACCTGATCTATGGGAAAGGAAAAAAACAACGTAAAATACAGATGAAGCTCATAAAACAGGTCTTTGCATGTCAAACTGAAACTCTGTTTTTTTGTATTTTGGTTCTTAAGTTTAGCCCTAAGTTTACTGATAAGTCTTTCCTATTCATTTTTCATCCACAGTGCTCTTGATGTTCCTTTTTTTGGTCTACTTTAGTAACTCCTGACATTTCTTTTTCCAGATTGGCCAGATGAATCCCATGACACAGTTGTACTACAAGAAGGTAAGTCCAACACACTCAGTTTAACACAGTATGTTTTTGTACTTGTACAACATTGATAACCTAAGCTAAAGTGAGTTGATGGTTTTCCTTTAATTACGCCCCATGATGTATCGTTACTTCCAAGCGGTGCATTGTTTGTAATTTAGCTGGATTGTGAATATTAGCAGTGAGGGTTACCCTAGACTAGACTGTGTGATGAGGCTATTGTCCCATCATGACACCACGAACCTTAAGCTAACTCTAGTCTTAAAATCATGTCTGGTGCAAAAATGCACTAGCTCAAACCAAATCAGCTCACTTGGTGGTTCCTCAGTGTGCACTGGAGTGCATCACACTGGATCACTGATGTTACTCACTGCAAGCTCAATTTAAGAACTGCCCTCAATCCACATTTTCAGCAGCAGTCGCTGTGTGTAACCTGTCGTGTTCAGCTCTAAAGTGATAATGGACAAAGCTGTAAAAGTAAATATCAACCACATGTAAAATGACACCCTCTCTCATAACCACAAGTTTTTTTCTGCAAATAAACAACCAGATTCATTTGCCTTATAGGCCTGTTTAATCCGCAAACCAAATAGTGAGACATCAAATATTTACACGTTGAGCCTCGCTGGCTGTTGGACTCAGACCATAGCAATGTTGGCCTTTCCAGTCAGTGTTTGATCAAAAACTCTGTATGTATTTCTTTTTTCCACGTGGCTTTCTTCACGTTTCTCCTTTCGCTTGTCTTTTAGGCGACATACTCGCCGTACCGTGACCGTATCCCACTCCAGATTGTCCGCGCAGAGGTGGAGCTGTCTGCTGAGGAGAGGGCCTACCTCACCGCGGTGGAGAAAGGTGAAAATACTCAACCCTTCATCATCTGTTAAACTATCCCGTGTTGATACGTTTCACTGTTTCTCCCTAGGAAAGGGAACCTGATTATCTTATCTTATCTTAACCTGTTATGTGTCTTTGATCTTTATTCTGTTTTGTTCATAGATTACATTATAGATGAGCTTTTAGAAATGACTGTGGACATTGGGCTGTGAAGCACATGAAGCCAACTCTCTAATCTGTCATACAACAACCCCCCCCCCGCGCTCTTTTCTTCAGGTGACTATGCAGGAGTCAAACATGCCCTTCGCGAGGCCGAGGTCTACTACAACATGGACGTAAACTGTCTGGACCCACTGGGCCGCAGCGCCCTCCTCATTGCCATAGAGAATGAGAACCTAGAGATCATGGAGCTCTTGCTTGACCACGGCATCCACACGGGCGACGCCCTGCTCTACGCCATCAGGAAGGAGGTAGTGGGCGCTGTGGAGCTGCTGCTGTCGCACAGAAGGCCCAGCGGGGAGAAGCAGGTGAGTGCGGAGGTCCGTGTGCTTCACAGATGTATGTTAAGCTGTGGCATCCAGACGCAGTCATGCGTGCATGTGTTCTGATGTTCCATGAATGTGCACCTGTGTATATTTCTTTTATTTTAATGTATATGTGTGTGTGAGATAATGAGCAGCACATCTATCCATAGTAATGCTTCATGCTGCATTCTGCTGAGAGAAGGACAATTTAACAGCTCATTTTACTGACACACTGTGAAATAGGATTTAGAGACGGGCTGTATATTTGTCTGCTTGCTGCGTTTGTGTGAGACAGAGAGCAAAAGAACATGTTGCATAGTTATGTGTAGGTGTTAAAGGGGGGGGGGGTGATCGAGGAGGAGAGATTCAGAGAGAGGAAGTGATAGAGTGTGAGAGATTCATAAGATGGAGAGAGGGTGAGCAAACCTAGAAAAGAAAAGAGACAGGGGAGAGAGAGCGGACAGACAACAAGGAGAAATTTCAGAAAGTAAAACAAAAATATACTTATTCGTGTACATTCATTCTTGGACCTGAGGCTGTGAAGTTCAACATCACCATGGCAACCAACCCTTGGCCGAAGCAGAGGATTGTGGGAAGGCTTTGGTCGCCTCTCAGTTGGACAGGGATGGGAACAAATCTGTTCTTGCTGTGTTTCTGTTTCTTTCAATGTATTTGCTTTTCGTCTTTATAAACTCTCTCTTTCTAGCAGAAATTACTATTGCAACAACATCTCATCATAACCTGTCTCACTACGGTCTAACCCCGGCTCACATTCCCTGGATGTGCTTACACTGCAGGCTGACAGCTGTTATTGAACAGTTTTACTGAATAAGTTGGATTAACCATGAAGCAATTACAACCATTTCTATTAATAGACCTGTGATTTTAGTTGACGTTTACTTGAGGTCTATTAGTTTGGCCTGTTTTGCCTTGAGCGTTGCCTTCAGCCTGTGAAATACATGCTTAGTTAGATTCAGATCTGTTGATGATTGATGCAGCCTTTGCAGGATATTGAGCTTTATCCACGTGAACAATATGCTAGTGGGCTCAAGAAACTAGTAGATGCTAAGTGTACACAGTGCGTACTCTTCTTCTGTTTAAGATTTGTGCACTTTATGTCACAAAAACTCTTTGTGTTGACTGGTGAATTTTAATGTTATTAGACTGTTATTACACTACACCAGTGAGTAGGTTAATATGTGTTTAGCTGCTGAGTGGAGCAAGAAAGACACTGTTGGTATTGAATGCTTTTCTCTAAACCTAACCCAGTAGTTTTAAAGTTTAAACCTACTGTTGTAGCCATGAAAGCTCTGTCTCAGGTTACCGACCTACTGAGCCAATTAGGAGGTGAAGCTGGACCCTACTAAAGCCCAGAAACTCTAAAAGTGGCTGTGTGTGTGTGTGTGTGTGTGTGTGTGTGTGTGTGCGTGTGCGTCTGCCTGCATGGGATACCTATATTAAGAAGTGAATGCATGTTTGTGTTTCCTAAACTGCTCTTTCTCAGCTGACAGGCAGAGTCGATGCCTTTTATCTTATCTTGGCGAGCAAAACTGTTGACCTTTCTGCTGTCCCTCTTCATCTGACTCAATCTGACTCCCCCTCTCTCTTTTATTACCACTGTCTCTCTCCCTCTCTGTCTCTCTCTCTCTTCAGCCTCCTCCGTCGCTCCCTTTTTTTATCTGCCCCCCCGCCCTTTGTCACTCTTGCGCTCTTTTCCTCTCTACTCCATGATTAACTATGACCAAATGCAGTTTTCAGTTGCCAGCCGCTGAGAAATGGAAGGAAGGAAAGAAGGAAGCATAAAAGGAGCTTATAAAACATAGAAAGGATGATGACATGTGAAAGTCTTTGCCCTCAGCGTGCAGAATGAAAAGGAGGAGGAGATGAAGAGTTGCATGAATGAGGATGGGAGGATGGAAACCTGAGAGACAGGAAGAGAGATGGTCACACTGAATCAAAGCCAAATTAAAAAAGGAAAAGAGTTCAGGACACGGAGAGAAGAAGGCCAGACGGAGAGAGAGAGAGAGAGAGATATGCAGATGAGTGTTGCTCGCTCCCTCTCTAACTTTCCTTTGATGTGTGAAGTGTGTGGAAAAAGAAAGAATAAGTGTGTGTTCATGTGTTGCTGTAGTTGAAGATAATGTTTTGTTGTTTTGATCTGCGCGCTGTGAGAGAACTTTTCAGCGCACCTGTGCATGTGAAGATACAAAAGCCTGTTCACAATAAGTCCTTTTGGAGTTTTATTTTATTTTTCTTTAGTCCATATTTATTTTAACTGAAAAAAAAATCAATGTTGTTGAAAGTCCATTAAGTTTGATCAGAAAACATCATTTTGAGCACAAACCTTCTGTGGGTTTAGTGCTTATTGATTTCTGTTATATAATTTCAGGAGACTCAGTTTTTATGTTTTTTTTTCCTCGGGGCTGAATTGATACACAGAAAGCATTTGACTGCTGATTAGAATGTAGCTCACCAGGTTGGTGGATTGATCCTGGACTACACATGTCCACATGTCAAACTGTCTGCGTGACTGTCTGTGTGAGTCCCACCTCGTTGCCAGTGGATATCAGAGTGTCGATGGATAATCGGGAGACAAACTATAAAGTGCTTCAGATAAAAGTGTCCTATAAACGCAGGCCACAATGGAAATTTAACAAACTCTGACTTTTGTGTGGAAGAAAAAATATATATCTGCTGGTGGGTGTTTTAGTCCATATGACCAAAACACACCAGGTTTATGAGCATCCACAGGAGACCAAGTCCCAGACCAGACCAGCCTGCTGGCCTAATTATACTGAGTGATTCACTGTGGGGTCCTAGTTCATTGCTGTTGGCTCTTAAACCGTCTACAGATTGATTTATACATAAAGCAAACAGGGTTCCTGCTACGACTCAGTGTTGCTTTTCTCTGTGATCATGACTACATGTTACTAAACATTAGAAGCTAACCCGATCCTTATCCTCTCTGTTAATGTTATCTTAGCTCTGAACCAATCTCGACCAGCATAAGAAACTGCTGACCAACCGCTGTTTAGCAACACATAGCCGGTGGCATTTGGATCTTCATGAGTCATTATCACAGGTTCTTTGCAAGCTCCTCCACTTTGCAAGAGATCCACGAAAACGGTTTCTTTCCATGGATCTCTTCCAGACTAGGTCTCTTTAAAAACAAAAAAGCTTTTTATTATAATATGAAAGATAAAATCCATCTAAAAATATGTTTATCTAGTGCTTTTATTAAAATACTTTTCCATCCAAACTGTACATTTTTGTGTTTGTGTGTGTGTTGTGTCCCTATCTCTTTAATCAGTGTGTGATGTCCAGCCCATGGCAGCTGTTCTCACACTACTTATCACGCCAGGATAAAAACAGAGGGGGAGAGAGAGAGGGGGAGATCAAATGAGGAAAAAAGGTTTTGGCAGGAGAGACATGGGTAGAGAGAGAGAGAGAGAGAGAGAGGGTGGAGTAGGAGAGGAGACAGGAGATAGGGGAAAGAAGAGCGATATGAGAAGAGAAAGCAGATGGAGAAAATATGGCAGGAGGATAGACGAGAAGTGAGGATACAATGAAGAAAAAAGAGACAAAGTGGAGAATGAGGAGAAAATATAGGGGACAAGGTGCGCTAAGTGAAAGGCAGAGAAGACGGAGACTAAAGATAAGATGAGAAGGATGAGGAAAAAGCACTCTGCTTCATTCTCCCACTGAGAGATGAAAGCAAATCCACACGCGTTTGCTCCTCTCCTCACTCCTCCCTGCTCGTATTCAAGTCTGGTTCTCTCACTGCTTCTTCTGATGTCCTGTAGTTGAGCTTGTCTGCGTGTGTGTGTGTGTGTGTGTGTGTGTTACTCCTCTTGTGGGCAGACATACTATAGTTAATAACTCTCAGTATGGAATAAATAAGATTAGATTTCCACAAAATGTCTGTTTCTTTAAAAGACTACACGTGCACAGTGTTTGTTTTTAGCTCTGAGCCCAAAATGAATGGTTCTCAACCTTAAGCTCGACCTTTCAAGATGTCATGCGGTGATTATCAGGATAATACGCACTAACTTACTATTCTCGGTTGTCCTACGTAGTCTTACTTTTCTCTGTTTTATGTTCCTCTGCCATACTGCTTTGTTAGGTGTACCCAGACACTTGTTTCTATTGATTTCTACAATCAATTAGTAGATATGTTGTCAGTGTTATTCTTGTTATTATTAAGCGATTATGTCATTTTCTTCGGTTGGTAATGAAGATGAAGTGACACTGGTGGAAAGACACAGATCAGCTTTCACGGTATTTATTGCTCCACAGAAAATATGTCAGTTTGTTATTTTATAGCATGAAAATGGAAAAAAAAGCAGGTTTAGTAATAACATTTAAGGGCACACACTTTGTATTATACAGGCTTATAAAAGTTTTAATGCGTCGCTCATCTTCTCTCGTAGGTTTACTCATTCACCTATAGAGTCAAACTGGTTTTAAAATAGTGTTTCTCTCAGACTACAGCAGGTGTTCAGGCGCCACCTCAGTGAGGGATGTAATTTGTTTGGTTGATGATGTAACTTTATATAACTGTACCTCTGTAGCAGGCAGGAAACATCTTTTCTTGAATACATTACGCTAATTTAATTAATTTTGATCTTATTCAAGTGACTTTAATTTGATTCATCATTTGGTTAATTAGTCTTTTGCTTTCAGTTGCATAACGGCGCCACGTGTAGAGCTGACTCATGGCTTTTTAGTTGTCCAATAAAAAACATTTTAAAATGTAGTTTTTTGTGTTTCACTGCTTGTGAGTGAGAAGAGTTTCACCCAAATATTGGGCTGACTCTGAATTATTAACATCTCTATTTTCTACCTAGAAGATGTTGGTAAATCCTGCATAATTTAAATTTCTTTCTCTATTTTCCCCCAGGTTCCTTCGCTGATGATGGACAGTCAGTTTTCAGAGTTCACTCCAGACATAACTCCCATCATGCTCGCTGCTCACACTAACAACTACGAAATCATCAAACTACTTGTACAGCGGAAGGTGATGATGCTTACCAATATATTTATTTCCTTGAGATTTCATTACAATAAAAGAAAATACCAAAAATATCACCATGAACATGTGTTTAATTATTGCATGTTAGCTGTCAGTCTTTTATTGTTGTTCTGCGCAGGTCACGATTCCCAGACCACACCAGATAAGGTGTGATTGTGTTGAGTGTGTCTCCAGTTCAGAGGTAAGTGACTGTTTCTCTGGCAGTGATTGACTTGTATTTTGCTTTGCATTCAGTTAACATTTGAACATAGTGTGATTTTGTACATCAAGCATTTTATTTTCATCACCTTTCCCTGAAATAAATGACATAAAAAAATACTTTTTTTGCACAATGAATTAACATTATTTCCATGCACACAGTTTACTCCTCTATTAACCCGATTCAAAAAACACTGTTAGCTTGAATTTCAAACATAGAAACAAATCTAAAAACATATGTTTATATATTTTCTTGTAGTCAAGGGGTTAGACTCTTAAAGTAAAAAAACAAACATGCAGCTTTCTTAAGGCAAGATTGTAAATTGTTTAGAATCACAGACAAATCACCCAAATAGAAAAACATATTGAGAAAATGTACAATGGAGAGAAGTTCAGGTCAAATCCTTGTATTCAACTACATATATGAATAAATAACTAAAAGCTGGTGAGTATCTGAATAAGATGTAACTGTTCATGTGAGATTTCTATATATTGTAAAACTGATTCACCTTTTTCTTTTGTCTTTGTTCTCTCACATTTCTTTCTGCAGGTCGACAGCCTTCGACATTCACGCTCTCGACTCAACATCTACAAGGCTCTGGCCTCGCCGTCCCTCATTGCACTTTCCAGTGAAGACCCCATCCTCACTGCCTTCAGATTGGGCTGGGAGCTCAAAGAACTCAGTAAGGTACGGAGATGGATGCCTTTTGACAGTGTTTCCTGACATTGGCTGTTTTACAGGTACATTCTTCTTCTCATCATTATTTAAAAAAGAAAGTGGGCTTTTCTTGGTGGCTAGTTTGTTATTCAACAATAAACAGCTTTCTGTTAAATAATTGAGACATTAATTTAAAGTGTCACCATAAATTACTGATTCAAGTCTTCACAGCAGCTTCAGTTCTCCGTGGCATTGATCCTCAAAGCAAATAAGAATCAGTTTTATTGTCATTGAATACATTTTTAAATGTTACAAAGAAATTTGTCCTCTGAATTTGACCCATCCCCCCTTGGGGGGAGCAGTGGGCAGCCACAGGAGGCGCCTGGAGTGTCTCGCTCAGGGACACACCTGGTATGGGGGATGGGCTGGGATTTGATCCTGCCGCCTCTTGCTTTTCGGTCTGATGCTTATTTATTTAGAATAATTAGGTGCATGCTAATAATGCTTCGCCATGCATTGCCTCCCATTTATTTTAATGGAGGCACCTATTGTTCTCCACCTCTAAACTGGTCTCTTTATTTATAGGTTATCTTATTCTTCCGTCAACCGGAATGCGGCCCGAACGGGCGAGAGATAGCACACAAACTATACATCAAAGTTTTTTCCCTAAATAGACTTATGAAACTCAAAGTTTAGATTTGTCTCATAACCCATAATATTTAACTTTTCTCAGGTGGAGAATGAGTTTCGTCAGGAGTATGAGGAGCTTTCTCAACAGTGCAAACGTTTTGCCAAAGATCTTCTGGATCAGGCTAGAAGTTCTAGAGAACTGGAGACTATCCTAAACCACAGAGACAATGATCAGAGCGAGGAGCTGGATCCCAGACAGTGCCATGATCTGGCCAAGCTGAAACTAGCCATCAAATACCACCAAAAAGAGGTAGGAATTAAACCTTCAGTTTGGTGGGTTGGTCACAACATGGCTTAAAGTTGGAGTATAGCGTGTGTGTTCTGTGTGTATTGTACTTTATATTATGTATGTGCACCTCATTTATGTCAAGGTTGTTTATCAGGGAGGAGTGGAACCAGAGAACACACCATACTTACTGAATTTATGGGCACGTTTACAGCATGCTACTACTAATCTCATGTTGTTCTAAAAGTGATAACATGAATGTTGAAAACATAGCACACAATGCTAGCTTTTGTGACTTGAATGTTTTCAATAGTGAAATCAAAATAATATGAGACCAAAACATGTTCATACACTAATATTCTGAATTTGTATGTTAAGTTGATAGATTAATTTGCACACAATTTGCAGCTCTCTTTATACTATTCCACTGGAGAAACGTACAATATACAGTACGTACAAGGTAAATGTATATATTTACCTTTCTAGTGTACTGCATATCAATACACAAAATGTTAAATGTTAAGTGCATACCTTCATGCAAACTCTACATAGCACCACTGTTCACCCCTGTGGTTCATGATGACCTGCAGGGATAATGGAATTTTATCTTCTGCCCTATTTACGCATCTTAACACACGCACACACACACACACACAAACACCACCTCCTTGTCTTTGAGGATTTGAGGGGCTTAGTCACTCTCCTTCTGGGACTTGTCAGAGGAGAGTGAGAATACACGAGGATGCATGCAATAGAATCAGGCTGAGGCAAGCAGAGGGAGGGTGACTGAGCGGGTAAGGTTCAGAGAAGAAAGAAGTGAGGATGAATGGGACAGTGAGCAAAAGAATAGGACTGAGTGAAAGCATGAGCTGAAGAAAGTGTGAGACCATACAAAGTGAATAAAACAGATTTAATAGGCAGAAAGGGAGATGAATACAGCGTTAGGTGGGAATCAAACAAACACACGAGCATGTAAGAGATGGAGATTTGATGGGATTGAGCTAGAAAACAGCACAGACTTCGAAAAGCCCAAGGTATTCTCCGTCTCTCTCCGTCTGTCCTCCTGTCTGTTCCCTGCCGTTCCCTGATTTCTCAGACACATTGATACTACCTGACAGATGAAAGCAAGAGTAAATGGGTAGAGCAAGGAGAGGGGAATGACAGCCACCATGGGTTGTTATGCAGACGAGGGAGACAGGGAGACATAAGAGCAGGAAGTGGAACGCTTTTGTTTTTCCTGAATCCCAGAGGTGACAAAGGTAAAGATCTGATTGATGTAGGTTAGTGCAAGTACTAAACAGCGTGACAGCATGTTCACTCTCCACAGGTAGACCAGGAGAGATCAGGTGAGGGACAAACATTAAAGGAGTTTGAATCAAACTATGGATTTGTGGTGTGCATTAAAAAAAGCTACACTAACGTGGTGAATGTGTTCAGCTCGATCTAATAAAGTTAACAAGCTGACTGCAGGTATGGAATTACGTCCCTGTCAGTCTTTTAATGAAACTCTCATTGTGTGTCATCAATATATTAAACACACAGATTTTCCCTGTGGTATCAACAATGGCTGGGAATGTTGATATTCTTCCCGGTTCTTAGTATGAACCTCAGCAAACAATTCCATAGGAAATTAATAGATAGACTTCTGTGCCCAGGTCAATCGCAGATGAGCATTTAGGAGGAGGTTTACGTCTGTGGCATTGGTGAACAAACAAATGAATCATGAGAGGAGCAAAGAAGAAAATCCTTCCCAAGTAGATGTAATGATAAACTTCCAGTGATGCGTAATAGAAGTAGAGAGAGAGGAAAACTGCTTCTTTGCCCTTGTGTAGTAGTGATAAAGGTGATAATATAATTAGTAATGTTGGCCTAGATAGGAGGGAGAGTTGACTGACATTAGCATATAAAATGGGAAAAAAAACTTTAAGTAGTAGTAGTGGTGGTTTTCAATACCACGTAATATCCAGGACATTTTCTATTACTGCTCACAGCTGGTGAGGAATGAGCGTCGGTGAAATCCTTTCCCTAATGGCTAAAGTACAGTTTATTTGTGTCTGTGAGAATGAAGCAGTGGAGTAGCTGCTTTGTGTTTTTGTGGACATTCAGTACCTCAGTACAGGATTTGAAATAAGGAATGACAAATGATGGAATTGTGACTTGACTAACAGAATTATTGCCGATTACAGAAAGCGGATTAACCAGTGTAGGAAAAAGGTTGGTACTGCTGTATAATTGAGTTGAAGTGCGCTTGTTAGAAACAAGAGGTTTTAACGCCATGTTAAGTCGATAGAAATTGTTGGGCCACATTTAATGTATGTTCTAATTGGAGTTTTTAAATTTAAAGTCTTGTTTCTCGTCTGTACTGCTGGTTGTGTTTTACAGGCACAGAATTTTTATTTATTTTATGTATGGATTTTATCTAAGGATTTAGTGGCTAATCAGGCTCCTGAGTCATTATTGTTGTTGCAGTTTATCTTACTATGTTGTCTGCTGCCTGATATTTGAAGTTTGTGAATTTGAGCGTTGTCAACCAAACTACTTTCACTCCTGAGGATGAATTATGTTTTTTATCCATCATCGCGGAGCCAACAAATGATTAGACGATGTGATTAAGTATGTTTGATTTTGGAACATGAATGTTTTTCCAGTCGCCTCATTAGACCAGTGTTGTATTTATTCACATGTTCAGTTAATTTTAGCGAAGTATTTGTCCCGTCGAGTCAAAGATGAGCTTACAGTGATCTGAAATTGAAAGATGCACTACAAGCAGTACTTATACCCACATTCTTATGGATACAGAGTACTGATGCTACTTCCTCAAAATCACAATATCTTCCATCACAATAAAAGTGCAATAATCATGGAGACGGCCTTTATTTGTATAAAGTCTTGTTACTTCTGACTAATTAATAAAAAAAATACAACAGAAAAATTAACATCACACTTGTAACTGCCTGAATTTCAGTACGGCACGACACACACACACACAGTAATACCGTGGGTCTTTGAGTGCAGCCCTTAGTACAATGAATCTTATGGACAGACGTGTTATTATAATGCATGATGCAAATGTACATCCATAATGTACCAAGTAAATAATTTTGTCGGTACATTATAGGTACCAGCTTTCAATCGATCTTCTGTAAGACACTGAAATAATCCTTGCTGAATACCCTTCTGGTCAGTATTTTACACCTTAGACAGTAATACGCTAATAAAAATGTTTCCTGCCTCACTTTTTCATGACTCACAGAAATGCGACTGCAGTCAGACTTCTGCCGTCTACCTGCGCTGTAGTCGCCTGCCGTCTACTACACCTTGCTGTGAGGTATAATTGGCTGCAGCTAGCACAGTAGTCGTTTGAGTGAGACTTGTACGGAAAGTAGAAAGTCTTATTTTTCAAAACATCCTGTGGCATTGTAGAAACTGCAGGAGTGACTCTCAGCTCTAAAAATAAGACGCTGTCATGTTTAGACTGAGGAGAGAGAGAGAGAGAGCAGAAAGGAACGAGCAACGCAATGAGGAGATTTAAAGAGTTGAAGAGCAAGTTGTCAGTGGTTAATAAGACATTTTCACATTGTTGAGGAGTGAGATGTAAAGATGGAGGAGACAGTGAGCGTTAGCTGGAGAGGGAGAGAGAAAATCTGTGTGTCGCCAAACATGTGCCATTTAGGTGGAATGGGATGAAATGAATATGAATGGTAGAAACAGCCAGCGCCGTTTTTTTATGTTTTTGTGGTGGAAATATCTTATAACTTAATTTATTTAACAGAAAATTGTGTTTAATGGGAAATTCCTATTATTTCGCTCAGGTGGGTGCAAAAAACAATCAAACAAAACAAGTGGAACTGCAGGAATGTGTCAGCGTTTTGGTATCGTCTGATATGAACTATCTCTACATAAAGACCACCTAAATATAATTCAGGAAAAATTTAGTAGATGCTTCTAATGTGTTATGGTTGAATTACAGTTAATCTTTAAACTCTCATTGATTCAAACTCAAGCAGTTTTTGCCTTTTGGTTTGTGCATTCATCCAAATACTGGTCGCATTAAAGTCTGCAGACTACAGATGTCCTGACAAATGTGAGTCTTGTTTGGCAGCATTGTCTACCATAAGCATTTGTGCCAGTAAAAGTCACTGAACTGACAAAAACAGATGCAGCGAAGAAGTGAAAGACAAACAGGGAGAGAGAGAGAATAAGGAGGACGTGCAAACAGAGAGAGACAGAGAGCTGTCAGCAGAAATCACTCATATCCATAAGTTTTGAAAGACAGAAGAGTTGCTGGAGAAAGATAGGAGGAGAAGTGGAAATGTAAAAAGAGAACGGGGCAGTTAATGGACTTTCGGCGAGCGACCGATGTCAACAAAAAATCTGTTGCCAGAGCGAGAAGGTAGGACGGAGAGAGAACAGTTGTACGTTGCTCTGTTCTGTTTTCCTGCCAATTCTGAAATAACTTCAGTGGGAAAAGTGCAGGAAAACGGACAGAAATGTAAAGGTGTAAGACACAGTAGGGAAGGATGCAGAGGAGAACAGCGACTTCTGGACACCTTGACAAAAACAGATGTTGACAGACGAACAGATGCCACATTAGCCCCTCCAGATTCCCCTTATTTTTTTAGTTTGTTTGTGTGCATGCAGATGATTCTTTGTTTGCACATGTGTATACGTGTTCTGTTGCCTTATTGTCTTGTGTTTATGCTGTTTTTATTAATTCATTTTTTGCATGTGTGTGTGTGTGTGTGTGTGCGTGTGCGTGTGCGTGTGTGTGTGGAGCAGTCACAGGAGAGAGTTGATGAACACCGTCAGTGCAGTTACATAAGCCTTACTTACATAAGCCTTTCCGTTACATCCTTTGTTGCCTCTTTCCAACTTTCTTCCTCCATCCTTCAATTTTTCTATTGGTTTATTATCCTAGCTTCTCATCTTCTTCCGTATTTTCTTGTTTCCCTTTGTCTTTTTCTTGTTGCTGTACTCACTTGTTCTGTAACCCTTTTCATGTCTCTGTTTTCGCATCTTCTTTTGTGTGTTTGTCATTCTGCATAACCTCCTTTTAGCTCTTTGCTTTATTCATTTATTTGATGGCTAATATGTGTGTGTCGGTGCCGTTCTGCATGTGTTGGTGTGTAGATTGAAAGAGGTTGAGGTGTCTCACACTAAGTACTGCTGCAATGTTTCACCAACACCAGGCTTTTAGAGCAAATTGCATAATGATGTGACTCTGTGTGTGTGTGTGACAGGAAACTGAGACCTGCATATCCTTTGTTGTCTCCGTATTGTTCCGCTACTGTATAATGGCTCGTCCATGCAGACGCACACATCCATCTGCTTACATAAATCTGGTCACATGCATTCCCACATGTGTATAGTGTCATTAGGAAAATAACATTTTGTGAAGATTTATTACGAGATTTATTTATTGCAGATTTATACATCTATTTCCAGCTCTATTGTGTGTTCTGAAAGTTGCCGCTTGTGTTATTGAGTTATTCAAAAAGACCTTTTATGCAAAGTTCTGCAACAACGTTAGGGTTCAATACAATGATTTCCACTGTAGAAAGAATTCCTTAAGTTAAGTGTTAATTAGTTTACTCGTTAGTAGTATTCACAGACAACTTTTTATTTATTTACCAAACTGTAAAAATGTTTGAATATAAAAAGAATTACAACAAAAAGTATGGTAAAATGTCCGTTTAGCACAACATGATTAATAAAGACAAAGATTAACCCTGATTACCATGGTAAATGGTAAAGAATTCTCTCTAGATCTCACTCAAAGGATTGTGACAATGCCTCAATAATTGCAAAGGTTGGTTGGTAGGCACCAGGACTCTTTCTACAGTCTGCCACAACTGAAAGAAGGAGGTGACCACGAACCTAGTGGTCTCTCAGACAGAGCTTTAGAAGTCACCTTTCCTCTCCGCTCTCTCCTCCTTCGCGATGCAGTAGATTTGGTCCCAGTTATCGATCCAACTTTTACCCTTTCCTCTGATAAACTGAACAGAAAGGGAGAGAGGGTGTGCTGGCAGAAAGGTGGGGAGGGTGGGGAAGAGTGAGTTGAAATGTGAGGTTAGAGAGAGGCTATGTAACGCTGAAGTAAATGTGGGTTTCGACTCAGTGGTTTCAGATTAATGGGTAAATTGCACACACTCACACACCACAGGTTACCCGTGACGCTGAGATCGTTTAAACCCAAAATAAACTCTGATTGACTGTTTGACACACAGGGAGCAATGAACTATGTCCAGCTGGCTGGCAGAGAGGTAAAAGAAAATGGCAGACACCCTTCACAACATCTTCGCAGTGCCTCCTGGCTAATTGTGAATGTGATGAGGGGGAAGGGTGAACAGGTTTACGATATTTGCCTAAAAAAGTTTTATGGACAGCCTAATAACATGTGCAGGAAAGAAACGTTAACACTGTACATTTTAATCAATTAAATGATTAATTGATTAATTAAATTGATTGATTAAATACATAATTACATAAAGTAATTGTAAAGTGATTATCTGTGGCTTTTAGGCTGTTGGTTAGAAAACAATATACAATAAATACATCAGTTTGGCCAGACAAATTTTTCAGATATTTTAATAATGAATTAATCAAGAAAATGGTTTGCAGATGAACTGTTAAGGAAAATGTGTCACCCCTACTTGTACAGTCCTCCTGCATGTGTGCATCCTCCCCAACCACCTCCTCTCAGATCGCTTTGGGTTAATAAATGTAGCGTGTCATCCATTCAGAATTACGTTCTCTACCACGTCGGGATTGTTTCATCCTACACAGACATGGTTGATTCCTGCACCTCAGGACTATGACTTTGAAAGTGCAGCTTCATATGGTTGAGTTAAACACAAGAGGCCCTGTATAATTATAGCACACTGCATGTTGTTAGCAGGAAATTTATTGTGGGAATATTTCGTTATGTTTGAAGAAAGAATAGGTAAGGTAATACATACCCCGTTTCACTCAATGCAAAACAGTGGCTGGATGGGAAAGAGGTAATAGTTGGTAATAGTTAATAGGCTCAAGTCTCATAAACATCACACAGTTGAAACATCTGCTGATTTCAGGAACATTGCTGGATGTTTCTACAAGTACTAGTCCTCTGCTGTTAGATTTTGAGTTTCATGCGTTTCATAGTCTTCCCTCTATTGTGAAAAATTAAGCGCATCCACTGTGTTTTATTTATTACAAGATCATTTGTACTGAGCTCTAACATCAATGCCATCTATTTTATCCACTTTAAATAATTCAATCTGCCGTTTAAATGCTAATTCTGCATGGATCATTGGCATTTATTAGTGTTGAGGCAAAAGTGCAGTGACAAGATAAACACATGCACGCTTTCACACCCTGCTGCACACATACACACTAGCAGACATATATATATACACACACACACTCACAAACACACTGCAACTGAATGTAGTGTTATTGAGTGAAACTGAATCCACCTGCTTTAAATTCAACTCACATAAACACATCAGGTGAAATTGCCCACAGGGTGATGGTGTAACGGTCAGCTGTCTTGGATTAGTTGCAAAAAGGAAAGAATTATTTTTTTTAAACATTGAAGCAGTGTACAGGGCAGATTCAGAGATGTGAGAAGGGATGAGAGAACATGAATCCATCCAGCACTGCCGACAGAGAGCTAGGAATGCTTGGGGGCTTTCCAAAACAGGACAGATTATTCACTTTCCTCTGCTGCTGCTGCAGAGAGACGCTGAGTTCCTGTTCATGATTAATAAAAACGCACTTAAATGTCAACATTCACTTGAAAATTTGAATGAGTTGTCATATTAAGATAATCGGAGCCAGCAACCCACCTGGAGCCAAAATGTGCACGCGGAAGTCATGGTCACCAGCTTTACTTAGGTGGAAGAAAGACATGAACAGCAAGAGAAGAAACAAAACCAGAGTGAGGTGTAGAGGTGGAACAGAGGAAACCAGGCACAGAAATAGTCCGAAAAACAACGAGTGAGTCAGATTAAGTGGGGCGGTGGAATATTTCTCATTTTTTTATTTCTGTCCGTGTGTAACCTGCACCAGGAAAGATTAAGAAATTTATAGGGATGCGGAAGACCAAAAAAAAAGTTAAGAAGAGATTAAGCTTGTGCAACGATGCTGTCTGGTTACATACTTCACTGTTGGCTTTTTAGCAGTCCTCCTTCCAAACAGAGAAAGACTGTGTCAGTGCCACATCTTAAAATGACTTCAACAGCCCATCTAAAACCCAGAGACGTTTAGTTTACTGTCACGTTAGACAAAGAAGCTGGACATCATTACAGCGTGAGCGCAGTTAACATCGGGTTATTCAATGACTCTTCTTTAGTTCTAATTAGATACTGTTCACTGAGGTTTCCACCTGCTTACACTCATTGACTGAGGTGCATGCTCAGATTTAACCGCGCTGTTTCTCATTTTTAAATGTTATTAAGCCGTGTTCAGAGAAGCACAAACGGAAATCTATACAGTGATCGGTTGGCCTGACACTCGCACTGAATTGCCGTTTTAGTTTCACTTGAGTAGTAATATAAAAATGAAAAAACCGAAGATGTGGGCAGTGATTCATTCTGTGCTTTTCTCACCTACTTAATTCTTCTCTTAGTGTAAATATGATTTATATACATCTCAGCTGTCTTTTTGCCTGAGTCTTTTCCTGATCTTCACCCTCTGGCCTGTTCCTCTGTTTCCTCCATGTTCGTCATTAAGCCTCTGAAAATGAAAGAAGATCAGTGCTTGTCATTGCTTGACCTCCTTTTTTCTTTTTCAGTCTCTTCTGCGCTTTCCTTTTTTTCCTCCCCATTGACCTGCAGCTCAACTCAATGCAACTTTATCTATATAGCACTATACACATAATGCCGCTGGTCCAAGTTGCAATACAAGACACAGAGAAAGACAACACGAAAAAAAAAGGAAATCGAGGTGAAGAGTACAAGATGCTTAAAGTTTAGTGTTTAGTGTTTTCCTCAGTCAGTGGAGATTTGGGGCCACATCATCTGCTGGTGATGTAATATTTAAATGCTGATTGATCAGCCAACACACCTGACACTTGAAAGAAAGCATAGGGCTTGCACAGGCGACACATCCAGCCACTCAGAGAGATTGGGGGCCAGTTTGAACACTGAAGTGTCTGTTGTGTACAGTAAATATAACTAGACTTAGCAATTTCAGAAGAAATCGCGTGGGGGAGCATGATTGCCGCAAGACGCCTGTCGGCGTCTTTGC
>JAUMHF010000010.1:9853756-9865055 GCA_032359275.1 Microctenopoma steveboyesi | reverse complement strand
GAACACGATAGCAGGAAGCAATTGGTGGGAGGAATGAAAGAGAGAAGAAGGTGTAAAAGGTGGAGGTTTGCCAGAAAGAGGTAGTTTTAGAAGAAGACGAAACGAAGACAGAAAGGGAAAGAGACAGACAAACACTCTAGATATTTGCTCAACGCATAAACACACAAAAACAGTAACTGCACTCTTGACTGAAACACAAACATGCAATGCAGAAATGTGAACAAGCAGCAGTAGAAGCAAAGATTACAAATAACCAAATATTTTACACACAATACTGCAAAAAGATGATGCCTCTCACGTTTTAGGAGTTGGTGTATGGCCTTAGCGTGATTATTTTCATATGATGATATAAGGAAGACTCTAATACTTTCATCTTATTTATCCCTTTTTGTTTCTGCTTCTCTTCCCTGCACCAGATCTACCTGTTGGCTCCTAAAAGCGCTCTGGGACGCTTTATCAAGAAGCCCTTTATCAAGTTCATCTGTCACACGGCATCCTACCTGACCTTCCTCTTTCTCCTGCTGCTGGCCTCGCAGCACATCGCCCGCACCAACCTGCACATGCAGGGCCCTCCACCCACCATTGTGGAGTGGATGATTCTGCCTTGGGTGCTTGGTATGTAACACAAAGCTCTTTACATGTTTGGTAGAAAGAATAATTAGCTGTTGTTTTTTTATTTAGTTTTAGTTTGATTTAGTTTTTTTATTTGCATTTGTATGTTTGTGCGAGTTTGGCGTAGACATGGTGTGTTACTCCATGATTGTAGCAGTTACACAGTACCAACTAACATCCTCAAAGGAATCTTTATGATGCAACAAATGTGTCTGGAAAATGAAACGGTTAGTCTGGGGTGTCATCAAACCACAAATCCAACATTTCAGACTGCGCCGCTCTCTTTGCTCTTCGTTGGACGCACATTCAGTCCACTGTGTAGGCTGGGACAGTGGCTGCTGCAGTCTGGTTTTTATCCATTTGGCCCAGTTATTCAGGTTGGAGACTTTTCTCTCCAGAAAGATGATTGTTAAAAAATAATATCTGTACATTCCTAATGCGTCAACTGTATTCACACGCAACAGCATGTTTAAGTTCATTACAGTACCTTAAGCACAGACGACTTAATAATATCTCAAGATTACAGGTCATCACATATTCAGATTTCCCACTTTTATGGGAATCTACATTTTGTATAAATTGGATATATTTACAGAATTTGTTGTCGATGTATAATAATAAACCACAGTATATAATATTAGAAAAGTATCTGATAAATACCTGGGTTAAGGTTCCTCCCTATTCACCAAATTATTCAAAATGCTTAAATGAGATGAGTGTAGTAAAGAAATGAAATCTCCCAGACACGTGATGCAGCAGCTGCAGATGTACCTGAAGAAGCATGAGCAGAATGAAACCAGTCGACTTCTCCGTAATGATTTTTCAGAGTCATTGTTAAATCAGTGAATCCATCTCGTACCCATCTAGTGTTCTCATAAACACTGATAAAACAGTTTATGGAAATATATCACTATCTATATAATAAATTGCCAGAAGCATTTCTTAAAGGTGCTAAAGAAAAACAGGCAGATTCCACATTAATGAGAGAAAGTTCTTATGTGTCTGTGTTTTCACTTTGATTGCTAATCATCAAGGGGCCTTCGCAGAAGTGTGTGTGTATGCTCGGACGTGGGCGTGTGTGTAGGAGGCGGTTGTGAGGGTGGGTGGGTGTGAAAATGAGTGATTACATCTCCATATTCTCTCAGAGAGCTGACACCAATCATTTCCAAATCATAACCGTAATCACTTGGAAAAATACAAAACCATCTGTTCTCCTCTGTCGTCTCTTCCCGTCGCTTCTCCTGCGCCCCTGCAAAACACTCTGGATAAAAAATGAAACTCTGCTGACCATTAGCAGGTTTTATTGCTGGTGGATATGAGTGGAGCATGTTTTACTGCTGCTGCATTTCCAGTAACTTTAGCTAGAGCATGTTTTCATGAGCACCGAGCAGAACATTAATGTGCTCATACTGTGAGTGTACATGTAAATAACCAGGTGTGTGTGTGTGTTTCAGGCTTCATCTGGGCAGAAATTAAGGAGATGTGGGACGGGGGATTCACAGAGTACATTCATGACTGGTGGAACCTGATGGACTTTGCCATGAACTCTCTCTACCTTGCCACAATATCACTGAAAATAGTTGCCTATGTTAAGGTAAAAACCAGATCTGTGTGTGTGTGTGTGTGTGTGTGCGTGTGTGTGTGCACTAGAGAGAGTGAGAGAGAAAGAGATCATGTAATTGTACATTGTGGGGTTTATTATTGTCCTGTACATACATGTCAGGATCATTTTACTCTGAAACAACCCCCACCCACAGACACTCTACAGATAGAAACTATATTTTATACATATGATGTACATGCACGGGGGGGGCATCCACTCATTCGTCCCTCCCTTTGTCTCCTGTCTGTGTGCTGACATCGAAAAACATTACAGTCATAGCACTCGGACCATTAGAGAGCTGAGCACAGTCATCAGATGAAATGGGAGACAGTCAGTTAACAGCTTTCACGGGTGTCATTATTGTTAATAAGAACTGTAAACAAATGAGCTTTAACATTGGAAACAGTGAATTTCAGCCTCTGCACATAATCTAATAATTCCACTTTGTTGTCTGTGATACATTTCTCACTTTCACAGCACACTTTTCAGTGTTCATAATACTTTGTTTAGCTGCATGCATGCAAGATTTATCTGTTTATTAAGAGCAAATGTTGTATTCATACACACACACACACACGCACACACACACACCAGTTGGCCGGGCCATCTGCAGCAGCTGTGAGTCACTGATGGTGGCGGGTGGCCCTCCTACACAGGTCCTACACACACGTTTTATAGGCACACACATATAGATAAAGATATATCATGTCCACATATACACAACTGTATCCCTGCATGGACACAAACACAAGTCTACAGACAAATACACACACAAACACAGTGAGAGCTGTTGGTGGCACGAAATATTTAACTTTTTTGGGGTTGAAATATTTATCCAGATTGAAAATATGCTATGGAGAACTGGCAGTTTCTCATAAAAATTCTGCAACGTCATTGTGTGTGTGTGTGTCTGAGAGAGAGAGGGAGAGAGAGAGAGGAAGCACATCTGCAAAAAGGTGCAAGAGGGTCCATAAATTAATGAGCGTGCATCTGTGTGCGTGCTTCTGTTTCCGGCTGGCCTGTGTATCTCTGTGTGTGTGTGTGTGTGTGTAGATGGTGAATGCTAATAGAGGCAGAGTTAACAAGACAGAAGTCTTGTGGACGTCTAATGGCTGAATTTGGAATGAGGAGGAAGCCGAGCATGAGACAACCGAGAAAGATGTGCAGAGACATGGTGGGAGACAGTCACCACTGGACGAAAGGGAAGCTAGAAAAAGAAGCGGTGACTGACAGAGAGAAATGTGTGATGACCTGAAGTGCAGGGCAGCATATGGGAGAAAAAGTGTGAACTGTGTTTAATTTCAGAAGATGCTACCGTATAATCATACATTAGTCTACAACTGAACAGTTGTAAAACAATGTGAAAACAAAAGAAGTAAACATAATAAATTATACTAAAAGCAAAAGCAAATCTGAAATTCTAATGAAAATCCATTGTGCTCTCACCAGTCGTTTCATCAGTGCACCCAACAAAATGTTTCCACGTCTGCCAAATTGCTGCTCTAGGTAATTGCCTAGTTCACCTTAATGGATGAGCCAGCACTGCTTTTATTTACTGGATCTTAGCTTCAGAAATGTGAATTTTTCATCCTTGGAGGCAGACCGTGTTTATCTCCAGTGTTTTGAATCTGAGCTTTCCGCCATTTCCTGGCACAACCGGTAACCATTATATTAACAGAGGAATTCATCCTGCTTCAGCGTGTGTGAAGTGTGACGTACCAGTGCCGTGAACGCTCTCGTGCTGCCACAGCCCCACCTTTCTGTCTCAAATTGCTTGTATTATATTTCTCTTGTCCCTCTCCTGTGTCCCCTGACCCCTCTTTTATCCCCTCCTTTACCTCAAACCTTTTCCTTCCTCCAGTATAACTCCTCTCGTCCCAGAGAGGAGTGGGAGATGTGGCATCCGACGCTAATAGCTGAGGCTCTGTTTGCCATCGCCAACATCTTCAGTTCGCTCAGACTCATCTCTCTCTTCACTGCAAACTCCCATCTGGGGCCGCTGCAGATCTCGCTGGGCAGGATGCTGCTTGACATCCTCAAGTTTCTCTTCATTTATTGTCTGGTAAGATATTTTCTCCTCACATACAACACTATGCTGGTGTAACTTTCCATCCACATTACAGGCAGAAGTGACTCAAATCCACTCTGTGCTTTAACCTTACTGAGATCTGATTGTTTTGACGTGTGAACAAACTAGATCAGATTTTCTTTCACGTCAAATCTTGCGTATGTGGATCTAGTTCTGGTTTATAGGAGGTAGTCTTGCACACCCATCGCTTGCGGTCGTCCTGGAGTGTTGGCAAAGACACGATCGCTGGAGAGTTTTGATTTCAGCTTTGGATAATTTGGACACTCAGATATTCAAGCCATGTTTTACAGAACATTTTAACCCAACACTTACACATAATGCAAGTTAGAGTGATGTTTTACACTTAAACAACACGATGCATAACTTGACATTGTTGTTGCCTTTGCCATGTTAACATTTGGGTATTTATTTGCAAGCTAATTTTGTTTTCTATCCCTTTTTTACCTCAGTGCTTTCTCTTTGATTGTCCCGATAGCAAACAAATCCTCAGCAGGCTGTATCTTTTCCTGTTGGTAGAAGGACATTACAGACCTATTTTATCACACGCAGACCTCATTAGTTTGTCCTCGGGGGGACTGCTAACCCACGATCCTCACGTGAATTGTTCAGTTCCCCAAAGTCCTAAAATCAATCCCAGTGGGCTGGAGGCATAGATGCCACATTGCCTCATGCTCAGTCAGTAACAGCTGGTTTTAAAATAATTTGAACTCTTGCACACAGATGTGTTAATGTGAGTACATAATTAGGAACTAAATGAAGTATGTGTGTGTTTTGTTTCCAGGTCCTGCTGGCGTTTGCCAATGGTCTGAACCAGCTGTATTTTTACTATGAGACCAAGGCCTCAGAAGAACCCAACAACTGCAAAGGCATTCGCTGTGAGAGGCAGAATAATGCCTTCTCCACGTAAGTACCACCCTTAATTCGTACTGGATGTGATCCTCTGTGTGTTCACCGAGGATCTAGGTGAAGAAACTGCATCAGTTTGATAGTTAAAGTGGTTTAAATGTTTTTAACTGAATCTTGGTGTCATTGTCTATTTCTCAAGCCATCTCATGATTTCCAGACCAGTAAGGTGCTACTTATAGAAGAGTTTCATTGACGTCATAAACTTTTTTTGTTGGTCATGCTGATATATAAAAAGTCCTGATTAGCTGTTCTTTGGATTTACTACAATCATACTTATTTTTAATTAATTTATATGTCAGCATGTCGATGCTGCTTAATAGCTCAACGCGTCACTGTGACTAACCAGAACTCATTTTTGGCTGAGGACGGTAGATACACCCTGACAAATGTTTGTTTTTGGTGATGCCACATTTCCTGTGCTGCAAAACCATTTAGATGTTGTGTGTATCAATTACTGAATATCGAATTACACAGATCAACCCAAGAATCACACCCTGTCCCAGTGTAGTGTGTGTCTAGAAGTTCAACATCAAGCATAATTCCAACCTTCACAGAAAACCCACTCTTCTGCTGTTTGTCTGAGATGCTCTCACGCATCATTGCACTACATAATGATATGGAAACGATTTGGAGCTCGGGTTTGTTCAGTCGACGGGAAGAATATTAATGTGTTGTTTTTTTTTCTTCTGTGAAGCAGGCAGATTTGCAAATGTGGAAAGCGAGCTGGGGTTTAGCTTATTGAGAGGCCAACTTTGAATTATGGCTCATATGGCAGCTCCGCAGCACACACACACACACACACACACACACACACACACAGCGCAGGTCCAGCGTGTCTTTGCTGAGGGAGGCAGAGTGGGAACCAAGCTGAGTCAGTGGGCTGAATATTGATGAGGCGCGTGGTTTGTTTTAGATAATAGCTGTATTGATTTGCAGTCAATTCCATTACAGTCAAGCACTCCGTACAACGACAGCACTGCGAAGCAAACAGATGCCGCAGCAACAGATCACACTTTCTACCATACTCAAACACCCTTTCTGTTTTGGCTAAAGGTAAAACATGGATTAATTTAATGCTGAATGGATATAAGATACATTTAAAGAAGGTAACAGTAACTGTGACTGAGACTGTTTTGGAGGAGTATGCTGCTGGTCTTTATTTTGCACGGTCCTGTGTTGTTGGTCTTGTTTTTAGGTGCCAGCACAGATGTCTTACTAAGGAGTTTTTTCTTGTGAAAGTAAAAAAAAAAGGAGAGGAAGGAAAGTTAGACCATAGTAAGAATCCTACTTGCTGCTTCTGCCCTAATTACATTCCACACAGAGCGAGCTCTTCCTCACTGCTACTTTACATACATTACATCGTCCCAAAGGCAATTTAAGGATTTGGCTGGGAGAACTGTCAAAACCTCTGAATGCATAGCCGAAGTGCAGGTGAATGATGCTCACGTCCTGTTCTTCACTGTAGACGAGTCATAGGAAGGAGTGCTGAGGAAAATAACTTGGTGAATGTTAGAGAAATATATTCGTTTTTCAATTAAGTATTGAAATAGTCATCTTCCAATAATCTGTGATGTGCTCAGTGTGCCACAAAAATCAGACTAGAAAAACAAGCATCATGTGTTCAACCACTGCTAGTCATTGAAAACAACTACCATGTGTCACAACAGTACATTGAAGGTTTTGCAGGTGTGTTCCATGTAATAACTACTACTAAACTACTTGATAATCTATGCTAGGTGGCACCATGAATGTATTTAAGCAACGTGAAGTCCTGAGTTTAGGGTTAGGGGAAAGGGTTATGTTTAACCATGAAAAAGGCCGTGCTGACTGACGGAGAACAAACGCACAGACCCTGAATAGACAGAGGAGTGAAAGATATCACAAGCATTTCCGATCTGTGCATCAGGCCTGACATGTTGCTGGTGGATCCGAGTCTGCAGGAGGGAAATCAGCCTCATGCTGGAGCTAAATGGGCAAGCAGATCGCGACGCTGAGATGACGCATTATGCAAACAGAGCGATCGCAGCCCTGCAGGCAAAGCAGCCTGCCTCGACATTCATGAATTTACAATGCAGGGATTATTTCCTGTGTGCGTATGAGCGTGTGTCTGAGCGCTGCATCCTGCCGGTTTCACTCTTTAATTCACACACACTTATCAACATTTATGAGTTATTTTGCAAGACTGTTTCCTGTTTGTGCTCAGGTGTCTTCCCTGTGCATCACCTCCCTCCTCTTCTCACTCATCTGCACTTCACACACGCTTATCGCCGTTAATGTGTTAGATTGTTTTACACCGTGCACCGTGTGTGTGTGAGAGAGAGTCTTTCTCATGCTGTTTGCCTCTACCTCACTCTCTCTTCTCTGTGATTACTGCCTCTCTTTCTTTCACACTGCACATCTACATCTCTCTCTCTCTCTCTCTCTCTCTTTGAGATGTGTACACTTTCTAAGTGTGTGTGTGTGTGTGTGTGTGTGTGTGTGTGTGTGTGCATGAATAGTACCACATTTCAGAATCACCAGATAAGATTTGATGGAAGGCATTTAACCTGAATCTAACTTAGTTGCCCTTGTCTCAATGGAATCTTAAAATGAAAGAGGGGGTTTTGTAATGAACTACTTATTTTTAAAATGTATTTAATTATTTTTTGGTTGTTGTCGTTTTCTAATGAGCTAATTACTGCTTTTGGTAACTTACCGATAAAGAAAGAAAGTTGAGCTTTCACCTTATGACCCTATTCATTACATACATTGAGATGTCTGCATGATAAATTAGGAAATATCTTGTTAACTGTATTCTGTTGCTGTGAAGTGCAGGTATGAGGTACATCTAGTTGTCCATCTCTAAAAGTCGATAACTCACGTCGTTCACACACGATGTTGTTCACCTTGGTGTAGGAAGAAGTGACAATTATTTTGTTCAGCCCTGTGTCTGATCAGTGTTTGTATTCTCTCACATACCTTTAATTTATATATATTTTATGTTTTATGAACAACATAACACAACTGACATTGACAAGGTTCCTACTTAAAGAGCAGGAATCCATGTCTAGGCTCAGCATGGAGTCTTGAACAGTCCAAGATCTGTAACAGGCTCTGTGCCTCACAAATTCTACTATGGCCTGATCTGCTGGTAACATCCATCCCCAAAACATCATAAAAGACTAAAAGTGTATTTTTATACTTGTGAAGCACACATGTAGAAACACAGGGAAACATATAGTGCCATTCATAACGAAAAGGGGAGATCACAATGATCCTGCTGCTGTGTATGACAGACAGTCATTGTTACAGCAGGCTGCAGGGACTGTTCAGTAGTGCCAATACCCCCACACCCTACCCCACCACCACCACAACCACCACACACACACACACACACACACACACACACACACAAAATCTTAAATATTCATGAGCAAGATAAGCACTATAGGCTGGAATGATTTAATTGCATACTGTCAGACTGCCAACTCCAAACACACACAAACACACTTTGACTTCTCACACGGAAACGCTGCATACAATGTTTTCTGTCTCACGCACACACGCACACACGCACACACACACACACACTTTCTCAGACTTTCTCGGCCTGCCTCCCACACGACCGTAACAGTGAAATGACTGAGTGGCTGCGAGGGTCAGCTGTAGCACATTATGACTCGGCTTAGCGCAGAGAAAGATGAGTGAGAGGAGAAGAGCCAAGAAGAAGGTGGAAAAAAGGGGAGGAAGCAAGGAGGGGAGGAACATGCAAGGGAAGGGAAGAAGGAAAACAGAAAAGTGCTAACAAAAAAGGGAGAGAAAAAATGAATAGGAGACAAGAATAATTAATGCATGGTAGGAATAATTAAATAGTGCACGATGAGAGGAGGAAGATGAATGAGTGTAGTAATTTCTCTTTGCTAGGTTTAAATTTCATTTTCTCCTTTCTCCACTCCTTTTTTTTCACGTCCTCCTTCCTTCTCTTCTTGTTTCATAACGCCAACGCAATATCACGGTTGGTCGCTTCATTCATCATTGATTCAAGCCCCCCCCAACCCCAAAATTTACACACACTCACCTCCATCTCTCGCCCTCTGACTCTCGCTCATGTTAAACACACACACATACACATTTCACCTCCCTGCACATGTACATGTGCAGAAAATGCCCAGACATGCTAAGTGCACTGATTGATGCAATGATCAGTCACACCCACGTACCTTATAGCAACACACAGTCCTGCATGAGACTGAAATGACAATAAATGGTGGCGTGTTGAATATTTTATTGCAGCGCAAACATAACACCCTGCAGACAAAACCTCTCTGTTTCCCCCTCCCTCTTTCTTTCATTCTTATGATGTAGTGTCGGCCGCTGCCAATTGTTGCTTCATCAAAAATTCAATAACCTCACTGTAACAGTGACTGTGCACCAACATGCACAGAGACAGAAAACATAGAGCCGAGGGGAGAAATGGAACGAGGAGGCAAACAGAGGGCTGAAGTGACAGAGTGAGGAGAGGAAGATGGGAGAAGATGAAGAGAGGGAAAGGAGGTCATGCGTCACAGTTCCAACATAATGATGGGAGAGAAGAGTCGACGAAAGAGAGGGAGCACGGAAAGATAGACTGAGGTAGAAAGAGAGCAGGCATCCATCTGCTGGTTGCTTACAGTTTTTTACTGTTATGAAGTGAAGGATAGGAACATGATGGCCATGACACCAGGAAGGCCGAAAACTACAGATCAGGTATCTGCGGTTATGTGGTGTGAGCTCCCAACGATCAGTCAGCATGTTTCAGTCAGTGAAAAGCCTGAATCAGTAAGAACCTGACTCTCCGTAGCATTTACGAGTTTTCTGAAGCCATGTTCTGAACAGCCGCAAGCAGTCAAGATGTGCAGGCTCAGGACGTCAACCCACAGCGAGGTGAAGAGTCACCAACCTCGCGGCAGGTTTTGTTCCTCCCTGCAGTGTTTCAAACTGCTAATTGTGCTAAATCCATTTCTGGCTGATTAGACCTGTTTGAAAGAGAATACTGGTGCCACTAATAAAGCGCAACAAACTCTGATTTGCTACTGCTTCTCCACGACAGGAGAACCACAGTGGTTCGCCAGTGTTTCGTGTGAAGCAGCAACAGCAGAAAAAAGCTGGTGTTTGCATCGGCAAATGAAACCAACGCTGCAGATGCTGAAAGTGCTCAGCGACCACTACGTGAAAGCACAAACAGAGGTTACCAAAGTCTTGTCACAGGAACACAGAGAGGCTTTTAAAATGGAGATTTCTCTCGAGCCTCTAGCACAGACACAAATGAGCCTAATTGCAGAGGACACGGCTGAGGGAGGAGATCGGCTTGGCCACGGTGCTGCTGCTACCGCGCAGGGCCACAGCAGCACAACTGTCCCCTGCTGCGAGTCTGTAGTGGAAACGCATGTCACCGTGACTACGCTCGGTGCAGCCGAAGTAGACCCGCTTTCACAGCAGGCGCGTCATTGTTTTCCGCCGCGCTCTTTTCATTTCTGCAGTGTGCCAGAATGTTTGAGTGTTGCTTTCTGAATGTACTGGGTAGGTCCAGTGTTTCCAGTGCAGGGTAATAAAAAAACCTTTCAGAGGAGAGGACACACTAGACCTATTTGTCTGTTTAAAGAGAAAATGTAACAATATGCATCACAGCTACATGAAGCCGATGACATATGCGTTTTTACCTAATGTGATAAGAAAGAGTGGTAAACTTTGTCACACAGTACCCAGTGAGTTGATGCAGCTCGCAGTTTACCAGTGCATAAAAGGGGAGTGGGCGGGGGTTAGGTAGCTACACTCTACTCTAGGCCTGTATCAGAGTCTTATCGAATTACCAGACATATCAGTAGAAAGCACTTGGTCATTCATTACTTGGGCAGCAATATATTTACTGTGAAACCACTAGTGTTGACATCACTCTGTGCATCAGATCTGTTTAATGTAGGACCAGCAGTTCCTACAAACTCAAAATGTATTGCGCTTTGTAGAAGAGGGTGTTTGTTGTGTCCTTACAGAGTTCCCAGGACTGAGCACAAACTCCGAGGAGATCGTGCTTTTGCTGTAGCAGGTCCCAGATTGTGGAACGATCTGCCTTT
>JAUMHF010000010.1:9827613-9844822 GCA_032359275.1 Microctenopoma steveboyesi | reverse complement strand
AATACGGAGAGGACTGATTGCTAATAAGAAACACCTGGAAATAATGAGGGAGTGAAAGTGGAGAGAGAGGGGAGTGGCTAAGGTGAGGGAGGAACAAAAGACACATGAGGGCTGGAGGAGACATGACACTGACAAACACGAGCATCGCCGACCAGCGTGCAGCACGGTCGGTTAAACATTTACTCACGCTGGTTTTCCTATGAAGAAGAGTATGATGAAGAAATAAACACCTCTGCTCGAAGTCAGTGGGTGGACTGGTAACAGTTCACATGACCACACTGTTTTGCTTTAATTATGAATGAGAAGCAGAGAAGATCCCCACAGCTGCAGAGAGCAAACATTTTCATCAATTAATATCTCTCTTTCTTTTAATAAGTTGGTGAAAGACACTGAGGGTGTCTGCTCAGGTGCTAACTCGGCATGACCTGCTGTTTTTCTGCTTCGTTTGCCCACACTCTGTGAAAGGCTCATATTAAGAATAAGTAATATGATTTATTAATGTAATTAATACAGAATAACAAGCTAATAAACGCTAGCATGCATAAAGGTCCTAACAAATGTTGTTGCTGGCATGTCGCAACAAAATCAACCCTTTAAAAGCAATCGAATGATGTATTTGCCATTTATAATAATCTACAGATTTTGAATACATTTCTTTGGATGTAGTATAAAGAACTGACTCCAGTTCTTCCGGTCATGTCTTTCCTTCTCCACTTATCCACTCAGTTTATCTCTTGTCTCTTGACCTCAGGTCCCCTCCCTTGACCTCCCTGCCTTCCTCCCGAGTCCTTACCCTCCTCTTCACCCTCTGCTTCTACAAACTTCACCTCCCGTCTCTCACTTGGTCTCATCTCTCTCACTTCCCCTCCTCATCCGCTTTATCTTCTTCTGTTTTTCCACTTGGGTTTCAAATATTTATTCCATCTAAAGCTTAGAATAAACTTTGCAGCGTCCCTGATGAGAGAGTGGTTTTATAAGATTCGATACTTTCAAAGGGAAAATTGACTTTGAGTTAATCTGTGTTGACTTAATATTTTTATTGTACACTGTTTTATGATTTGATGATGTTCCTTTTTTATATGGAGTTTGTTCTAAAGACTTTTTCTTCCTTTGTTTTTTTAGACGTTTGACATGTCTTCTTTCATCCTTGTTGATATAATTATTCTGAAATGATAAAGAGGTGTTTCATCATTGTTTTCACTATAACATCACAGCTAAGGGAAACTTTTTCCTTATATAACAATAATTACATCAAATCTCCCTTCACAGGAGCTGAAACAGGACATCTCCAGTTTCCGTTACGAGGTCCTGGATCTTCTCGGCAATCGGCGTCCTCCCCGGCGACACTACTCCTCCTCTAGTGAGACAATGAAAGATGACGGCGCCATGGCCTCAGAGGACGACAGCGAAATGGGCGATGGTGTTGGTGAAGGTGGAGGAGTCGGAGGCCAGAGGTCAAAGGGCGTGACCTTCATGACCCCACTAGAAGATGACACTGGACCCACACCGACACTTGGTGTCTCTGCCTTGGTGCGCTCCATTTCTGGAATGACCCGGATAGAAAAAGGGGAAGAGGGTGAGGAGGGGGAGCTGGAGGAAGGGCTTGGATGGGGGGAGGAAGAGGAGGACGAGGAGGGAAAACCAAAGAGCAACGGGCTAAAGACGACCGTCATCTCTCCATCCTCCACCACTGTCCTCCCTTCACCATCTTCATCATTTTCCGCAGCGCTGTCATCATCACTTGCTCGCACGAGGAATCGCCTGCAGCGCCTCTCAGCTCCTCGGGCAAAGACGGACTCATTCAAGCGGCTCTCCTACCTGTTCTCCCGCTCCAAACGCAGAGCTCCGCCCATGCCTCTTCCTCTACAGTCCCCGCCTTCCTACACCATCTCTGATGGGTTGCTCCGCCCCCTGGGGAGCAGCCACTCTGATTTTGGACTCAGTGACGTGACCAGAAGTGAGACTCACCTGAATGAGGTGGGCCGTTCCGTCGACATCAATAACCCCTCGTTCTCTCCGCGGAGAACCAATGGGCGGGACTCGCTCCTGGCGCTGCCCCTCCCGCCCCCATGCCCCTGCCAATCCCTGCACTGTGCTTCCAACATGTCTGAGTCCAGCTCACGCCTCCTGGACTCCAGCGAAGACGTTTTCCAGGGCGGAGGAGCGGGTGAGGGCGGCTTGGACGGAAGGGGGGGGACAGGAGGGGTGATGGTGATGGGCGGGTGGGTGGGACCATGCGGCAGTGTCCTAGAGGACAGCTGTGAGGTCATTGAGGACTCTGTCACCACGCAACTATAGGAGAGACCATTACCAAACTGTTTTTCTTTGTTTGCAAATTGGATGAACGCATTCAGAGGAAGAGAGAGAGATTGAGAGGAGAGAGGATGGGAAGCTGTTCTAGTACTCAGAATTCAGAGTCAGAATTCTACCGTGGAGTCCTGGAATGCATTTCCAAGAACAGAGTGGGTTCTGAGAACCAGGGATGGTTATGGCAGATGTTTGTGTAGACTGTCTGACGTGACCTGTGTTTCTCAGGCAATGCGGCGCAGACACGCCATTGTCTGTTTTCCTCGTTCCATCAGGATTTTAGGCTTCTTATGGAATGTGGGAATGTTTTAGACTCATGGCCTGTAGTCTGTCAAGTCTGATGTAGTCATCCACCTTTCGTCTTTCCTCTGGGAGATTCCGACATGTGAATTCTATGGATTTACAAGAAACCAAAGCAACAATTTGGAAAGGAAATATTGTTAAAAGTCCCTGTTTGGTTCTTAACTTCCCTTTAACCCCACTTTAAATTTATTGGAATAAATAAGGACCTAAAACCACTGGATATTGAATAGGACTACATACAAACATTAGGCAAATGGAAAGGAATGAGTCTCTCTTCAACATGGAACGTGACTACTTCAAATTAAACAAAAATATATCAGGACAGAAGGAATACTCTCTCTTGTAGTTCTACAAGTTGATGGATTTACTCTGCTTGAATCACTGGGATGAAAGAAAACGGCATGGATCCATTGCTCTGCTGTCAATAGTCTACACCCTCTCTCTCTGCATCAACAAGGGCCAAGGAACTTTACTTTATTCTTATAACTATTATACTAGTAATAATAATAACAATAATAATAAGAGACTTCAAATAATAATAATGAAGACTATACTGGTTTCTAAAGACTGTCTTTGCTTCTCTTTGAGTTGCCGACAATATCCTGGCTTCTCGTTCAGCTCTTCCTTAATAAGTACACTTTAACCTGATGAATTTAAAATATGTGGTGAAATTTATTGTGAGGAGGAGAGATGGTGGGTGGAGGAATTGGTGGGAAAAAGGAATAGAAGAAGAGATGTGGGAGCAGATAAGTTGGAAGCAACAAGGGGATATGAAGGACAGAAATAAAGACGGTGGAATACAGGGAGAAAACAATGAAGGGGGGAAAGGAGAGTTGTAGAAAGACAGGGACAAGTTTGCCTTTCTATCTGGGAAATCTATTTTAAAGGAGAATTTCACCAGAATTTCATCATGATTTCTTTTTTTCTCAAAGTTGCTCATTGTGGCAACTTCAAAAGGTTGGCATGAACAGAGGCTGGCGCATTTTACTCTGGTTAATGTACAACTGTCAGCAGTGAAGTATAGAAATTATGCATGTTTGATCGAAAACCTGCAACACACACTCACAGACACACACACACTAGTACACACTTGAAATATCAGCCAGTGTGATGAGTAGCTCCTGTCCAAATATTTTGCCCTTTGAGATCTCTCCGCAGTCTCATCGTCTTATCTTGCTTCCTATCTGTTTTGCCCCTCATTCCATATCTTTCTTTCTCCTTACCTTTCTGTCTTTTCCTAACCTCCACCAGACACTGTGCAGAGACACGCACACTCGCTCACCCGTCCAGGAGATGCCGTGACCTCACTTGGCAGCGACTGTGACAGAAGGCCTCGACCCTTTTATGAATCAACTTCCCAAAATGTCATGGTGTAACCATAGAGATCTGATTAGTCGCTCAACTTCCTGTAATGTCAGATGATGCCAGGTGGGGGGTGTGGGGGGGTTTGCAGCTGAGTGGTTAGTGATGACATTCATTTCCTTTTTTTTTTAAACAAAGACTATTTATATGCAAGTTATCTCCTTACTTTAGCCAAACGACTGAACGTTTAGACCTTTAACCCAAGTACATACACCTCTGACTGGTTTGTCAGGTGGAAGCGGGAATAAAGATCAAGCCATGTGAACATGCAGATGTTTGTTAGCACATGTTCCAAAAGAGTATTATAATGGGATAATTTGTGCATGCTGTTTCTTCAGCTCATTATGTTGTTCCCAATGTATTAATCCACCTTTAATGCATTTGATATGTTGTAAAAAAAAAGAAAGTAGAATAACCAGCATTTTTGACAACAAAGCAAATAAAACGTGAAGGTGAAATCTTAAAACAAAATTAAATATCTAATGTTCAGGGCAGTAAAGGTCAGAGCCACCGAAGGAACAAAGTGCTGCTTCGTCAGAGTGAATGTGTCTGAGAGAGAAGGTGAATAAAGAAAGGGAGGAGAGAGTAGAAGTAGTATGCAGATCCGAACCACAAACAGCCATATGTATTGTGTTCAGATAATTCAGTATATGTTACATTATTGTCCTTCATTACTCATTTAAAACCAGCCTTTACTTAAGCGTGCCTACGAAAGGATTCATAGTTTTTTATAAATGCATCATTAAATGAGTAGAACTACAATATGCAACTTAAACTAGTGCGAGCATGACGATTGAAATGAATTCACTTTGCTTCTCCCAACGCAGTCTCCCTGTGCTCTGCTCTGCTCTGCCGTGCTGTGCTACAGTCTGCACAGTAGTTGTGATGAAATTACAATAAATGAATTGAATGCTCCTAAATTGACTGAGCCAGCATGTGTGACCCTACTTAAAACACTTTCAGAAGTGTCTCTGCAGTTAATATTTATATTTAGTAAATTACGTACTGCATCTTTAAACCTGCTTTTATTGAAACTTTACATGCAGTGAAATTAAAGAGAAGCTGACTTAAATACTGCTACAGCAACTTGAGCGTACATAAGCACAAATGGTAAGGTACTGTTACTTAACTTTATTATTTTACTTATAATAGTTAAAATCCAGTAATGCCATATACATTGATATGTGCAGAAGTGTGCTTTTAGTTCAGTACTTCTCAAGTAATACTTTATACATTTAAGTAACATTTTGGATTTGGGACACAGTCTTTGCTAATTTGACTTCAGTAAAATGAATAATGTATAATAATGATTTTTTTACAGAAACTAGATCTAAATTCAATATGAATCTTTTAGTGTGATTTCACAGATTTGTATATCTCCTGGTCCTTTAGAACAATAAATTCCCACAATTGTCAAACCTGAGACTTAGTCCACAAAACACACACAAAGGCCACGTATGGACCAGAGGAGACAAAAGGGTCTAAATCCCTTGGTAACTATGGCAACTGTCCTGAGTGTCACCACCACATCATAAGGGCTGTGCAGGGCCACATAAGCACTACACTCAGGGGTTTGGTAATCGATCACACTTCATCAATCGCCTTGACAACCATAGGCAGGACACTACACGTATTTTTTAGAGAAATCTGGGATTTGAAATTTTGATGGGCACTTCTACGCAATGTTAAAACGAAAACTAGTGTTCCATTAAGTGCATTAAGTTTTATTTTGAAAAGTGTAATTGTAGGGATGTTAAGAGAGGATTAGTGATCAATGCAAATGATAGATTTAGGTTTCAGCAGTCATGTACTGAAAGGTCAGCAACTGTTACTACACATACACACGTAATAATATGAGACTTTTAGAGAGACACGTACTGTTAGGCAGCAGAAGCACACAGGTGACTGATAATCAATCTAACAGATCGATATTGGTAATGCCTTTGCGATCCCCTTGTGGGCCCTTTTAACCTGCTGTGGGGATCATTGATCCAGCCAGAATCCATAATTAATCTGTTGAGCTCCGGATTGATCCGTAATAATTCAGATGGGACGTATATGATGCAGTGTGTGTGTGTGTGCGTGTGTGTGTGTGTGTGTGAGTATCAATAGACTGACTAACACTTGGGTAGTATTACAATATGTGTTTGAGAATATGCTGGTGTTGCAGTCAAAAGATAAACTAAGGATTGTTTGTGTGTTTGTGTGTGTGTGTGTGTGTTAGAGACACAAACTGACCCATGTGTCTTCTAAAAGAACAGATGTGACAGCATTCACACACAGAGAGTATGCATTTTGATAGAAATAGAGAGAAGAGAGGGAGGGCAGAGGCACAAGGTTACACTCATGCATTATTCACACATACACACACACACACACACACACACACACACACACACACCAAGACCATATGACCACTGACCAGCTGCAGGGTTGACTGTAAATTGTTTGAGACAGCTGTAGCCACTTTTATAACCCTGTGTGATCTCTGTAATGTGAATCACACGCAAACACACACACTCAGCGAAACAGCCTTGTCCAGCATTATGGATCTTAGAGATGCAGGTCAGTGTGTGTGTGTGTGTGTGTGTGAGTGGAGGGAGAAATTAAACTATACGTATCAGTACAGGCTGCAACAGACTACCTGCTAAGGCACACACACTCACACACACACACACACACACACGCACACAAAATACATAATGTAAATGTTCTGTATTCGATGGTTTGCTTTAAATGCAATAATACAGCACATAAAGGACAATCTTGCCACTTAATAGAAGACTGTTCAACGGTCACCATTATGTTTTTGTTCAGTTTTGTAGTGGATGTGTTTTTGCTACAGACTAGAAATGAATGGACTTCTCGTTCAGATTTCTGTCTTCAGTTAGAGGAGTGTGCGCACGCATGCTGAGCTGCTGCCTCTAAGTCTGTAAACGATTCAGAGTGAGTAATGTGCTAGCTTCACACTCCTAAAAAGGCGTGAATCTCTAATCGAAGCTTCAGTAGAAGCTCGTCTTGTCAATGAGCCTGGAAAAAGCCACAGCACTGATATCGATCGATAATCTAATCCCATCACATTTGTCTCGGTTACTTTGTAAAATAAATGATCATTCTTTCCTCAGAAGAAGATGGAAATATTTTGGCACAGCTACTCATCACACGTACACACAGTGACACACATATACAATATTCATATATGGCAACATTCAGGTTCCCCTCTCACCTTCTAAAGGGATTTAAGCTTTAAGAATAAAAACCTGTCCTTGTTTTCCTTTATATTTTGGATTTCCACATGGATGAATGTATGACTGTGTTATTTTTCTAGAAGCGGACGGCTAGCGCACGTTGTTAACTCTTTAATAAAGGCATCCTTAGAAAACAGGGCCTGTTGTTTGGTCTGTTTATTCCATTCTGTGTCAGAGGTCGTCCGATCATGAGCGAAGAAGTTAGCACGATTCACATTATGCAGAGATCACGGCTTTCACAATCATTTTGTGCTAAATTCAGTCTTGATTCACGTGTTCGGGTATTTGTTTGTTGCAGGTGTAAATCATCCATTCTACATAACCACCGTCAATGCAAAACACATGAAATATGAACCGGTCAAAGCCGGAAGAGTCGTCTTTGAGAAGAAAACGCTTTCTCCTGCTCTGTCTCTGCAGCTCGGGTTATTTTTAGATGGATTCTGAGACGAAGACCCACTCTGAGATTTAATTGACATCCAGTCGGGTGTTTCTGGTTCTTCACCGTATCCTCTGACAGATCAAGAAATAAGAGTTAGAAACTGCCTCAGTATAAAACAGTGACAATGGTTTCAGATGAAGTCAGTAAATCGAGTCAAACGTCAGTAAGAGTTTTAGTGCATGTTTACTTGCACTGTGCCATTTAACACTATTAGCATCATGTATCTAGCTATTGTTCATATGTTAGATGTTTTTGTTAGAGATTTGCTAGAGATTTAAAAACGGCAGCTGACTAAAGATGACTGCACCACGTCGTTTTCACCTTACTCATGAAACCAGACACCTCAGTTGAATTACTTTAAGCGTGTGTGTCCACCGTCTGTGAAAACAAACTTTCCAAAAATTTTTCGGATGAGGGAAAGAAATGTGTAAAAGTGCAAAAGAAATATACATATCAAATAGATTTTATGGTAGACGTGCATCATGAATGTCATTTAGGGTTATTGTTTAAGGTTCTGTCATCTGGCTGGAAAGTTAGCTCCACCGAATGGTAATGTTTCTGCAGCTAACTTTTTATAACAAATTCACTTATGGTGCAATGTTGGAAAACACATGGTAACAGAGCAACTTCACTAATTTGACAATGCAGTTGCAGCATTTATATGAAAGAAATAGTGAGAACAAAAACAAGGACACATGCTGCAAAAAGAAAAATGTTGCAAATAGCATGAACGACAATAAAAATGTGTCTGAAAGATGAAACATGCTAAACAAACACTCAGAAGATGTACACATTAGCCCGACATCGGTCAACTTCAGGGGCCTCATAAGTCACCATGGCAACAACTAGCACATCCCAGTTGTTGTTGCCATGGTGACTTATGAAGCTGACTGGCGTTTGTAAAATGAGCTGATGTGCATGTTTTCTCGTGCTAAAATTGATCCAGAACTAACTAATCAAGCGGGAATTGTTGGTTGGAAGGAGACTCACTCAAAAACTTGTCCGAGTCACAGATTTCAGCATCGCTGGCAGTTTATGGATTGAGGGGAAATTCAGGTGCCACAGAAAATCTAAACTAATACATGGGAATAAGCCCAAAAAGACAGAATTAATAAACATATTGCAACATAATTAGGGTGAGATGTGTTGTGTGTTAAAATGTGTTACTCTATGAAAGGCACCAGACGGACATGTGCCAGGTCCATCATGGCCGAGACATCGACAACTCTCCGTTAACATACCTTTTGAACCGTATAAGAGAAACCATCAGAAATACATTACTTTTCGGCTTTTTTATAGTGCACTAAACTTTCTGGCCTCACAGCAACATTTCACAACCAACCAACTTTCATATCATCAAATGAAAGAGAAAGATGTAGTATCTCGTTTTAAGTGTTGTAGGTTCTTCTGGCCTTGTGAAAAACCCTGCTGTGACTACTAAAGAGGAGCGGACAGATTTTCAATACGTACATGGCTCCTTTTATTCTCCCCTTCATTCAGTCTCCTGCCTGGGCAGCTATTAGTGATCAGGCTTGTATCACTGTTTCAGTTTAGTGTTTGTATACACATGCTGGAGAGCGTATTGGTTTAGGCTGGTTAATTTTTTTTTTAACATTACAGGTTCAGAGCGAGAGAACCTTTCAACGAGCCGCTTTATAATCTAAATGCATTATTATTTTATTCAAGGAACAGCTGAAAAGGAGAGCAAGGGAGCGCGAGATAGAGAGAGATGAGAGTTTTTTAACAAAGCCTTCGCTTGCCTGTTGTGTGGGCTGCACGGCTGTATAAAAACCAGCTTTCATCTTTCTCTCCCTTTCTCTCTTTTCCTTTCTCTCTCTACATCAACCTCCCCTCCACCAACTCAGTGTCAAGTTCTGCTATGAGACACACAGTGATCTGTGTGTGTGTGTGTGTGTGTGTACTTTGGAATGAGAAGCTGGCTGTCCTTTTGGCAGGCAGCAGTACACTGAAGCACCTCTCAGAAAAACTGGACTATTATTGAACTACTGAGAAACACTCTTATCTCACTGTGAAACACATCACTTATTTCTCTCTCTCTCTCTCTCTCTCTTTCTCTCTTTCTCACACACACACACACAGACACACACATACAGATGCACTCAAGCTCACAAAAGCACACTATACACGCACACACATGCATGTCACCCTGCTAAAGAGAACAATCAGTTCAAGTCCTGCAGGAGACTTTAGAAGAGTGTTGGAAATGGGGTGAATGTGTTCTGTAAGGAACGTAGTCAGGTCCTCTGTGGTTGGCATTTACTGAATTATTTGTAGTGATAAGCTGGATGGGTCACAAACACACAACAGGTAGAGATGCAAACACACCTAGACTTTAATTGGCAACAATCAGTGTGTTCACATGTACCTAAATATATGTAAACACATACACTCTTTTACCCATAAGAGTTTCTTATATTATCTTATATTATATTATTCTCAATTGTTCATCAGATATCAGCCACAACATTAACACCACTGGTGATTGTAATGGACGGAGGTTGACCCCATGCACTAATTCTGATCTCTGTTGATCATGGCTGGCATTCAGTTTTACCCGGACCGTAAACAACAAACTGGTTTGTGGGTTGTTAAGTTTCTAATCTACTTTTCACAAGTGTGCATGAGTGTGACAAAAGGTTTAGGACAGATAAAGTAACAGTGGAGTATTTTGTTTGAAATAATATCATACAAAGCCAAGAAGTCAAAACTTAATTTCCGTAAACGAATATTGGACTAACCTACAGTTAAATTCATTAAACACATTATTGGATTTACAGTAACCAGTTATCTGCTGTGCAGCACATAAACCTGTTGGTGGAACCCTGAACAAAGAAGTTGCATAAAGAGGCATTTATAAAGACCTAATTCTTAAGAGTTTAAGTAGAAATATGCTCCAAAGCCTGTTGTAGGCGAGAGGTGTAGGAGCATAGATCAGGCATTGGACAGCATGACAGCAGCGAATTTTCACTTGACAACGTTTTGAGCAATGTTTGCCCTTTAAACCAATTAGAGAATTTGAGAGTATTTCGATTATTTCTGCTTGACTGCCGAGTTTTGTAGCCTTCTTACTGATTGGCATTTCGTAATATTAATACCCAAAGGCCTGTGTAGAGTGTAATGGAGCACGGAGATTTTCAGTATATAAGAGCATCAATCCCAAATGTTAAATTAAAGCTTTAATATTTGCTACAGCTAACCAATATTTTTGGAAATAATATTAATACATATTAATATATATATATATATATATATATATATATAAGCAGTCCCACTTGAGCAACACTGGACAACAGTGTAGATGGTGATAATGATGTTTAAAGGTGAAGGGTTGCATCATATTTACAAGTTTTTCCTAGTGATTATAAAAACTGCTATCTTATCCACAGTCCCGTGCAGATTGAGAATTTTTCTATATAGTGTTACATAACCAATATATTACATGAAGGGCTTTAGGTGTGTGCATGCCTCCCTCTGTCGGGTAAAAATGAAGATCGACTATACATAGACTGCAAAGATATTCTATTGAAGGGGGGAGTCTACTCTCACAAATAACTACAAGTATCTGAGTCTGTACAAACATACTGGAGTGGTGATGAGGATGTGTCTCCTCGGAGCACATTCCTACAGAAGACATTTATCTTTAAATCATAATAGAAAAGACAGACGAAGACGAAGAAGAAAAGAAAATATTTAAATAATAGCGTGAGCTAAATGCTGGGGACAATTTTCAGGCCTCCTACATTGTCATTTTAATAATAAGAACATATATATAGTATGCCATGCATTGTCTATAATAACAATAAATACTGTTCTTAATTAAATGAAATAGAGGTTAATGTCGCGTATGGCCATGAGTTGACAAAAAATGGCAGAGTGAGACCTCTCTTCATTCAGTCGCCCTGGCCCTCCTCCGACGGTCATTGGTCCAGTTGCTGCCACATCTACCTTTCTGATTGGCCCAGAGCACGACGTGCGTTGCGTCCAAGGCGGAAGTGAGCTCTTGGAGCTTTTGCTGCTGAAGTGAACCACAAAAGGATGTGAAAACAGAGAGATAAGCGGCAATCGTAGAGTTGTTAAAGTACATAACGACTGTTGTAGTTAGAAAAAGCGTCATACGGAGTATACAACATGATTTTAACGAACTCTGTTTCGTTTTTCTTGCTAATATGGTCGGTCGGAGCATCAAAAACGACTGCAGGGGATGACGAATGGGTTCATCTTCCCAACAAATGCGAAGGTAAAGATGCCGTCTGGTGTCTACAACATGGCCTACACATGTCCACAGATGAAGAAATTGAGAAATGTGGTGTAATTAACTGTCTATTGTTACACAGCAAATAAGAACCGACGACGTCTGTTTCGTGAGACTGTTACCACTGTTTACATCCGCTGAAATCCTATAAGTCAACATTGTCATTCAAAAAAAACTATTCAGGTTTTTGATTCATGTCTGTCTTTCTCTGTGTAGCTTAGTTTTTCAACATGATGGGTGTGCAATAAACAGTTGCTTCCAGGACAACCTTTTAATCAATCAATCTGTTTTATATAATCGACCAATCATATATTTTTTTATGTTAAAAACATAACGTTAGTAAAACTGTTTTATCAAATAGAACAGAAACAAGCTTTTTTTCTAATGCCTTGAGGATAATTATTACACTGTGCTCCACTACATCACACTATGACCTCAATAGAATTAAAACCTAAATAAAATATGTAAATGATTTTTACTTGAGTAATTTTTGTTTGTCTCCTGTCATTCAAGTGTGTAAGTTTGTCAGCATTGAAATGAAGGCAGCGTTCGACGAAACGGGGAAGACCAAAGAAGTCATCGACACAACATACGGCTTCATAGACGGCAAAGGGACGCCTCCCATCAAATATGTCAAGTCGTAAGTTCCAGGCAGTGTGTTTGTGATGATTTTACACAAGTCTCTGTGCAGAAAGCAAACATCCAGCCTTGTTATCTGTGGATAACTCACACACACACAGATCGGGGCAGCTTGGCACAGGAACTCGGTTGTGTTCATTTCCTGTGAAGGAACTTATCATAGAACAGGGAAGCTGTCAAACTGCCGCTGGTAGCATGATAACATTCTAGGGTGGTGTTGCTTCTTAATTTTAGCCTTTTGACACTTTCAGAGAAATGAATGTAGTGGGGATATGGTCCGGGCATTACACAGTTACACAAAGAACATCACCACACTGCTCTGATCTCAGCTGCAGACATGATCTGACCCCCTAATCAGTGTTCATGACGTCTGTGATGTTCACAGACACAGTGTGTTGTCCCTGAACCCAGCTGCATCGCATCCATTAACACAATAACATACCAGGATCAACACAACTCACTGTTTGTGATCAAAGTATGATGTCATGTAGTCAAAAAAGGCTTGAATCTGAAAACCCACAAATTCCCAGAATCTTTCTCTCCCTCTCTCCCTCTCCACAGAGACCTCAGATTCATCGAGGTTGTAGAAAATGTGTGTCAGAGGCTGTTGAAGTACAATCTGCACAAGGAAAGAACTGGTAGCAATCGTTTTGCCAAGGTCGGTGTGTGAGTGTGTGTCTCTATGTCTAAAACTTATCTGCTTTGAAACAGATTAGCTGCCGTTTGATATTTTTCATATAGTTGGACACACAATTTGATGTATTTATGTATCTTTACAACTAAAAATTTAAAATATATAATTGACATGTGACAGAAGTTATTTCCAACATCGTTTTAAAAACGGAAAGGTCAACATGTTTAGATGAACAGTAAAAGTCAACATAAAGACTCAAGCTGCTTCAAAATAAAAGCTGCTAGAAGTCATTATGCTACATGAAAAGCAGTTGGTCTTGTTTGAGAGCATCCCTCTTCCCCTCTGTGTACAGGGCACATCAGAGACCTTCAAGACCCTGCAAGGTCTGGTGAATAAGGGAGTGAATGTGGTGATGGATATTCCTTACGAGCTGTGGAATGAGACTTCAGCAGAGGTCGCTGACCTCAAGAAACAGGTGCTCTCACATTTACGTTACATATTTTCCCAATCAGGTATAGATTTTTGTTTTGGGATTCATTTCAATCACTGTTTTTTTTGCTCCCATTTTTTAATGAGCTGAACACAAACATCATTCATGCTGTCTAATCAGCACCTGGACATGCCACACCTGTGAGGTGGGATGGATTATCTGGTGCTCACTAACACACATGTAGACACATTTAAGAACAATATTTGAGAGTCATGGGTCTTTTGTGTATGTAGTAAAATTTTCAGATGTTTGAGCTCATGAAAAATAAAAAACAAAAAGTGTTTTTATTTTTGTTCAGTGTATGTTGATACCTGTGTTGACGTGTGTCTGTCTGTGCAGTACAGGAGAGAGAGTTTACCACCTCAATCCTGTGTCTTTATTCCTCATTCTCCTCTTTTAGTGCGACATTTTGGTGGAGCGCTATGAGGAAGTAATCGAGGACTGGTACAAAGGCAGCCAAGAGGAAGACTTGATCACGTATCTGTGTGAGAAACATGTCCTCAAAGGGCAGGATGCAGGTAACACACACTCTCATACACAGATACTACCTTTGCCTCGTGGTGCATCATTTCCTCATTGTGTTCTTTATTTCTCAATCTCTGCTGTGTTTTTTTCTTCTGTCCAGCCTGTCTGAAAGAGGGCTGGACCCCAAAGAGGAAGGGAGACCAGGCATCCATCGCAGAGGACAAAAAGAAGAAAAAGAAGAAGAAGAAGGCAGGGAAGAAGGGGAAGGGCAAGGCTGAGGAAGGAGGAGAGGAAGGAGATGGCAGCTCTGACGGAGAGAAGACTACCAAGAAGAAGAAGGAGAAGAAGGTGAAGAAGAAGAAAAAGAGCAAAGCTCCGGTGGAAAGGCTGGATGGAGGAGTGACGTCGGACGAGGAGATCCAGGCCCAGGTTCCTCTGTCTGGGCAGAAATCTGAGCTGTGAGACATGTCCGGACCTGAATTAGTTCTGCCAAACTAAACTTCCCTCTTAGTAAACGCAGCTCGTGGAAACATTTCTAGCTGACTTTAGGATAAAATGTTGTGCTGTTCTTTGTTTAACTTCTCACGTACTTCAAACATGTGGTTTGTGAGAAATCAAGTATTCAAACTATGAAGTTTTCACAGTTTATTTCAGACACTTCATCCTCTGTTACGTGGGAACCTGACAACACGTCCACTAGACAAGCAGTGAAATAATAAGAAGGCTTGTAAGCAGACGTGCAGAGCTTATCAAACCATTCTGTCGGTCAACTTTAAAATAAGCCTGACAAACAGCGAGCGGAGGATTTATCAGCTAATACACGGACATTAAAGCAACAAACACTTTAGAGAGTTTAAAATAAAGGTGAGGTTTTTCTAAGAAATGTGTGGATTTGCTTCTACGACATTGTATCATCTGTATGTTTTAGGCCTAAATGGAAGATGAATCTCAGCTGAACTGTGGACCTGTGGTATTAGGGAAATTGTGATTGTGACATTTTTCCAGTTTAATGTTCTGAAAACGCCAGTAGTGAACATTGGTGGTGCATCATCTGTTACACAATGTAAGCTGCCTTGTGTGGTGCTGCATGCTGGAGTTGAACCTGCATGTATCAGAGTACTTGATGACAGAGAACTTGATTCTCCCATTCTTTCTTTTCTTTCTTCCCCTTATTTTTGTCATAATGTGTCATTTCTCCTGTTTAACACAGTCTGAGAGCTGAACAACAACATTTCAGTTCATGGACAGTCGGCACTGTTGTAACTGTATATAAAATATAATTAAGAGGTTATATTTTCAATCTAATAGAGAGTAGAACAGCCTTTTTCCTTTTCTCTGTGTTTTATAAATCGATTGTGCTGAATTTGTAACTTTTAACCACGTTGTGATACAGAACAGACATTTCACAAATGCAGTACGAGTTTCAGTGAACTTCCCCTTTAATGAATGGACACAGCATTAGGTACTTTGTTATTCAGATGTCAGCGATTTGTTTTAATCTTATAATTCCCCCTTTATGTTTGTGTGTGCTTTACGACAGCTGCTATTTAATGTGTGAAAAATGAAGGTTTGTGTGTACGTTTGTTGCATTTTTACGTGTGTGTGTTTCTACTGAATTTTATTATAAAGTGAGAGGCGGGCTGTGTTGTTGGGGAGATGCTTTTTGAAACTTGAGCAGGCGCATCAGTGGATCAATAAATGCAGGTTTGAAAACGCTGTAAATGTGTTACAAATGACTGATCTTTTCCAGATTTAAAGTGGAATTTGCCAGTGATTGTTGTGAAGTTGCTGTTATGTGCTGTACCCGCAAAGTGCTTCACGGTAACTGCATTAATAAAATGACAAGTTATCCAGTGTTATGTTTGTAATTTGTCTTTGCAGTCGGAGAACATTTTGAGTGTGATGCACACCTGTTGCCACCAGGTGAAGCCAGAGTTCAATGCCTTTCGTTTAACAGCTGTTAATTTTGACTGAGGCAAGCAATTAACTTTTTAAATCCATTTATTGCCTAAAACGTTTTAGTATTTTTAGGAATTCTGCAGGAATCCGCAACTTGGAGCTGTATAATATGCTGGTCCTACCAACCTGCCCAGTGCTTCGTCTGCTGCTCCTTGTTGTTATGATCTATGTTACCTGCTGTTCTTTTCTCTCTCCTCTGTCCACTAACCCCAACCAGTCGAGGCAGATGGCCGCCCACCCTGAGCCTGGTTCTGCTGGAGGTTTCTTCCTCAAAACTGAATTGAATTGTCAGATTTTTTAAATTTTGTGTATAGCTCAATTGTCTGTATAAAACAACACTGTGAATAATACTGTCTAAAATAAAACCCAACACTAATAGTAACTAAGGGGATGTGGTCTAGGAAAACCATGAATTCATCTTCTGCTCACAGTGAAAACTATGAATTAACATGGTAATATAATAAAATATGAGAAAGACATTAAGGAAACAAATGATAATGTGCTCACACTTTTAAACATGTGTGATTCCGAGCGTTTGTCCCGTAGCAGCTAAGACGTAAAGGTAAAAGCAGGTTTAGCTTTAGGGATTTAAGGTGTTGCCGATAAAATCACAAACAGTCTTTTGATGTAACCCATATGAAGATAACCTGCTGTGATTTAAACACAAAGAATGGTTTTTATTTACCCAAAAAACAACAGTAGACAGTAGACAACAGCTGTTGACTTTAAGCAACTGCGACTTCAATAACAATTTTCTTGACACTTTTTGCATAGCTGATTATTAAAGATGAAAATCAGATATTGATGGAATGGACAACATAATTGAACATAACACCAGTAAGAACTGGTTGAGAAACTTGGGCTTGGTGATGATGTCAAATGTATCAGTCAGCTAAGACTTTGATTTACTAATTCATCTGCTGTTTGGTGTTACACCGGGTCCTTAAATTAAATAAAAAGATAACCAGTAGTTATGCAAACACACTACTGCAATTAAAAGTGTACGTTTTGAGAATTAGAAACCTTTTCTTTCAAAAACAGTTTAAATGTATTTTATAGTGTGAATTAGAAAGAGAGGAAATCTTTTTGA
>JAUMHF010000010.1:9798057-9827513 GCA_032359275.1 Microctenopoma steveboyesi | reverse complement strand
ATTAGAAAGAGAGGAAATGCTGATTGTGATTAAATTCATTCAGGCTTTAAGAGATTTTTCTTTAAGAGCCTTTTAATTAGAAACCTTTTCTTTCAAAAACAGTTTAAATGTATTTTATAGTGTGAATTAGAAAGAGAGGAAATCTTTGTGAATTAGAAAGAGAGGAAATGCTGATTGTGATTAAATTCATTCAGGCTTTAAGAGATTTTTCTTTAAGAGCCTTTTAATGTGTAATACCTTATTCTCACTGTAGGCGTCGCCACATCACTGAATGTAAGCACAGTTCTTGTTCACCTTGCACTGAACTGACCACCAGCCAAATCCACTTAAGCTGAGACGAAATGAAATGGCCTGTGTGTGTGTGTGTGTGTGTGTGTTTCTAAATTAAATCCATCAGCTTTTTTTCTCCTTTCAACAATTAAATCCACACTCATTCATATTTCTGTGTGCGTGTGTTTCATAGTTGCTCAGAGATATGAGTCATCCCTTGACAGGTTTGTGTACAAATATGTGTTCATGTCGTGGATCGAATAACATTTATCCATCTTTTAAAATATATATTTCTCTGAATGTGTGTGTACGCGTGAGCACGAATACTGTGTGTGTGTGTGAGGTGTTAGATGTGTTTATTTGTTGAATAATTCACAGCTGGGTGTTTATAGAAGACTCTGTGGCCTCAGAGCTCCAATAACAAAGGACAAATATTGTGACACACACACACTCTTTATCGGCCGTTCCAGCGCTGACGGTTTATTTGGACACTGTGGGGAGTGGAAATGGAATGTTCGGAGACCAAATGTGGACGAGCACACGCATACACACACATGACATTACCTATGTGCTAAGTCTGCAGTGCCCTTACATGTTCAACACGTGTTTGCAATGTAACAGAGTTTTGCGGTGACATACCCTTGGTTACAAAATGGTCCCGCAGAAGATAATTCATTTCAATTAAGAAATAAGACAGTGGCAAGATGTGAATTGTGATCTGATCTTCGCCACACATGATTTTTCAGGACGTTGCTGAACTCGCCCACAACCTCCCAAGTTAGTTGGTTTTAGTTATGGTAGTAAAGTAAAAATAAGTGAACCTCTAGGCTTCTGTATATATCATAAACTATCATAAACTCTAGATCAAGAGTTTATGATATTATGTGTTGCTGGAAAAGGTTACTGAGCAATCTCAGAGTTTAGATATTCCTTAGTCCACAGACAAATTGTCTGTAAATGGAGATGATTTAGTTCTGTGGCCGCTCTGGAATATTTTAACACGGTTAGACTTTTTTAACCATCACTTTGCGTGTTTTACAAGATGTGAAAGGGCAGGGTTGTTTGTTTTTTATCAGCTTAGAAATATCATGTCTGTTGTTTTTACATTGGTGAATTTGGTCATTTGATCAGTACATCATGGGCAATTTATGCAAAGGACACTGCAGAAGAGTTTTTAAGGTGATGGTCAATTCTTAGAAAAGAAAAGAAAAAGAAAGAAAGAAATGCTCACACACAAACTGACAGTGTTGTGGGTGTTGGACAGAGATAAATGGTCTCTGCCTAATCTGTAGTAAATGAAACAGATGTTTGAATGGAAATATTGATTCTTCCTCCCATTTCACTCTTCATTTTGTATTATCTGTCTTACTGTGTGTGTGTGTGTGTGTGTGTGTGTGTGTGTGTGTGTGTATGAGAGAGAGAGCGAGAGAGAGAGAGAGAGAGAGTAAACACAATTAAATTGCTTTACAGTTAAGAAGTTAAGAACAAGACACCGAATCGCAGCAAAATATATAAAATAAAATATAAATATAATAAATCCAGTCTAAAAGGTTGGGTTTTCAAATTTGTGTTGCCACACCATGACAGGCGTCAAACAACAAGTCAATACAGAGACTAGTCAGGCAACTACTGAAAACAATTAACCCTAGAACAGACTTTCTTGAAAATTTTTTTTTTGTTTTCGCTGCAGAAGTGTCATAAAATCCGCTGGGAGTATGCGCTTGTGTCCCCACTACTTCTTTCAATATCTGATAGATCTTTGGTGACTGTGTGCTGTAATTGTCATAACCAGGTGTGGTCATTTAAAAAAAAACAGAAATGCATACTAAAGTTTGAAGGTTCAACATGAAGTCTGAACAATAACGCACTCAACTGCAATAAGTGTGTGAACGTGTGCGACTTACTTTTGTTTTCATTCGTAACTGTGTGTTACATAACAACCCGATTATTAACAGAGCGAGCAGAATCTCCATCAGAAACAGATCATGCAAACAGTGAAAGATGTTTTTAAAACGCAGAGGAGACCTGTTTCATAACCCCTACTGTTTTTAACAGGTTAAACGAGTCTAACTCTCTAAACACAAGACATTTCTTTTATATGGTGCATCCAGGCGGTTGTATATCTCCCCCTAAACACAGAGACTTCCTTTGGCTGGAAAGGAGGTAAACATCAACACTTTGAAGCTGTAGCAGCAAAACGTCGTCCTGCCTCCTCTGACTGAAATGTCACACTCGTTCCAAAGACACTTTCAACAGAAAAAAGATGGCGGGATGGATTGTATCTTTTTATGACCTGGTCAAGCAAACACCATCATTTCTGGAGCAGTGGAGGTTAAATCTTCCTGTGGTCCTGCGTTAACTGTAATCCATTTTCCTGTATTTAGATTGGCAGCGGTTTGTTGTGTTTCCATGTCCGTGTCATGCAGGTTAAACAACAGACAACCTGCTCTGCTGTTTGTCCAAAACCTCTTTGCAAACCTCGGGTTGACCTCAAACACTCCATTACTCTCTAGACAAGATGCAGAGGGGAGGAGAAGAAGATGGAGGGAAAAAGAAAATGGCTCAAAGAGAGCAGAGAAAAAGGCAAATAGAAAGGGGAAATGAAACAAACACTCAATATCCATCAGTGTGTGTTCTTTTCTCTGAGTGGACAGCCTCAGCGCTACAATTCATCTTCGTTCCCTTCACAGCAGTGTATTCAGGGAAGGTCAAAACCCGGAAAATAGGCTACACACCAGGCATTTTGTCACCAGACACCCTTCACCTGCCTCCCAACACCAAGGAGCGGCACACAACTGGGGCACAGCCTCAGCCAAAAATACATCAGGTGGAGTGGAGCAGCAGCACTGCATGCATTTTCCCCGCATTAGTTCTGCATTTATGCCGCATTTGTTGTCCTTTCGGAGGAAGCGGAGGACCGGGACGAGGTGACATTTTGCAACTTCGGTTTAGAAGAATCACGCTGAATTACTTTGGGTCGACTCGTGTAGCAGAGTTGATGGCACATTAGTTATATTTATGCTGAACATTCCTGGACAGACATGATTACCCCCATTAGAAAAAGGCATTGATAGGACTGGGGATTGATTGTGAACAAAGCGCTGCGTTTAGTAACAGGAAAGTTGCTAGGAGGTCAGTGGTTTGGAAGGCGGGTGTGTACAGGGCTGACAAGAAAGGCTCATTTCCAGTTATTAGAAATGCTTAATTGCAGTTCTTGCTGCTCATCTTAACACTGCAACGGATTCAGACAAAGTCTTCCCTGGTTCACCCACTGCCTGCCTGCCTCAGCCGTGGCCTGTTGGAAAAGTGACATATACACTGTTTTTAAGGAGTGGACAAGCTGAGGTTTAATGCTGAGATCAAGGCTGTACCCCAGATCAGTTTTGTTTAATCACATCCTTAATGACAGGCTGAAGTACATGTGTGAGGGCACGCTGCACTGTTTGATCAGTATGTTCACCAGGCCTCTAAATTGTCCTTATTCTTTGCTTATCACAAGATTAACAACCCATTGGCATCTCAATTTGCATTTCTGTCTCATTAAAATTTCTGCTGGTGATGTCTGCAGCCTAGATGACCGCGTGAAATTTGGGGAAAAAAAAGTTGCTGCTTTGAAATGTAAAACTGAAATCTCCTAAATTGTGAAGTTGATTTGAAAGTGATCAGGCCTGACTGTGTAGTTGTCCGTATCTGGCCTCTCAAGACTCCAAGGAGTTCTTGGGGGGTTGTTGTGTTTCACACATAGTTTCCATATTTTCCGCGTACTAAACAGTTAGTGTCACAGAGAAAAGGGAACACAGAGACTGAAAGAATCAGCTATTGGCCTCTGTTATAAATTACAGTCTCAGCTTGTTGAATCCAGCCGGTAATATTTGTGTGCAGTGATGGCTGTAACTTAAAAAACTTGGGAGATCGACAGCTGCTTTCCTTTGTGAAGGAGCTCTGGCTTTGCAGCCCTGGACCCCCTGCAGAGCTCGACAGATTCAGAAAGCACCCATTTATACTGCATGGGAAGTATAAGAAAGGCCTAAAGTTATGCAAATATTATTTGACCCAGTTCAAGGGAAGACCAGATGAGACCCAAACACTATGATCCATCCTGATATATCTTAACAATAAAAACCTTCCACTGATTTTCCAGTGGAAAGCAGCAGCAGGAAAAAATCACGTGAAATAAAACAATTTGAATCACTGACATACAGAAGAACTGATTTCAGAGAATTTAGTTAATTGTAGAAATTGTGGGGTTAGAGAGGATGCACGTTTAAGAATTCATGATGATGATGTAACACTGTGTTTACTATTGGATACTCTGCTGCTTTTATTAGTTTTTTCCACTCATGCTTAAAAATGTGTGGCATGCAGACAACACGCGTGTTCTCTTGTTCAGACGTAGCTCATGCTGGTAAAATAAAATCCCTCGTGTTGTAGGATCAAGCAGTAAATGGAGCGTCAGGTCGAATCTCCAAACACACACTGAAGTTCAAGCCCCGTAGGAGCGATACAGCGGCGACATTAATGGCAGGCTACATGGCATTTAGAGCAGAAAGGTGTGACATGCAAGCCTCCACACCCGCTGCCTGTCCCACGCAAACATTTGCATACCAGCACTCTTACACACTCCTTGGGGCCTGTCATTAATAACAGCTGACCTTTGCACATTTAGGCTGTGAAATGATAGTAAAGCAAACCTGAGGACGACACATAACACCTCCCTTCATATTGTGTCCAGCTCTTTTCTCCTAATAGCCTTTCTTTCCATCCGTGCATAGTTTAAAATTCTGGAGACACCGGCATTCGTTTGTTTCTTTTGCATCACATATCTGTTTATGATATCTAGTATTAAACCAGTCCCTGTTATGCTACATATGTGAGCAAAGGAGCCAAACTTATTCATTAGTGCCATCAGTCACTAAAAACCTAGGTAAATCAACAATAAAGCAGAAATGCCCAATGTTCGCTTATTCAAGAAATTTGAGGATTTGTTGTTTATGTGCATTTCTGCCGTGTTTATATTTGGGCTTTTCAGAATATGTTGGCCCAATGTATTAACAAAAGATACAGAAATCATTCAGTTGCATTGGTAACTGTGTGTGTCCTTTGGATATGAATAACTGATGTATTCTTTATTTAATATAATATGAAATATATATTTGGGAAGGAGAGCAGTGATAGTTTGAAGGCTGCCATGTTTGTGAGACTGTGACTCTCAGGCTCTGTCTCAGCCTCTTAAACAGATGTCACTGACAGAAAGGCACACATTAACATCGATCCAATGGATTCCAACCACGGTTAAGATTTCTAAAAACAGGAATCAGTTCTCAGTTGTGAGAAGAAAATATCTTCACGTGGACTTAAACGTCCCGTTAAGTTGCTCTTTAAGGCTTCATTCAGCCTGGGTCCATGTTGATGAGATGGTCATTCCTATATAATTAGACCAGTAACATGTGCAAAGAGTTTATTTGTCCAAAGTCTACCAGCTCTAACTTTCTGTGAAAACTCTTCTTTTCAACTAAATTCAAAGTGTATTTTCTTGGCATGAAAGTTGAAAGAATGCAGCTCAGCCAAACTCACAGTTTACTTCTGCCTTTCTTTCTCAATTGAAGTGAAAGCTTTATTTGGATGAAAGACTAACAGAACAAAAATAAATATTTGCCAAATCATTTCTCTCAGTTCAACTTGAACTAGTTCTCTCTCTTTCTCTCAGCTGCTTTATCTTCCAGAGGGGTCCATGAACGACAGAAGAGTGTCTCTCCTCTTCCCTCCATCTGTTTTTTCAGATCGTTGTGGTCTAACAGAGCACAAACCAAACTTAAAGACGCACAGCTGCTATCTTTGCAAAGGTCAAAAGGGATTCCAAGGCCACCCAGCTAAATCAACACACACTCAGTGAGTCCCCACAGATCTTTTTCCACTTCACCAGCCCTCATTTCATTTTTATACTTATTTTATTTCCTCCATCTTCTTGTTCTTGCTCACGTTCACGTTCTCCACCTCTTGCAACTTAGCTCATCAAGTGTCCTCCCACCTGCTAAGCTCCTTGGTCTGTTTAGAAAAACACAATAAACAGTTTCTAATTTGGTATCAATCCAGTTTTGTCTTTACCTAGTGTGTGTGTGTGAGATATGGTATCATGGGAATAAAATGAGATAAAGACACACACGCACACACACGCGTTCCCATCCAGAGAATCACAACTGATATAAATAGTTGTTCCAGCGTTTTGGCACAGGACATTCACATCCTGTTGTCCATGTTTACTCTAGTGTCAGTGTTTATCTGTCTCTGTCTCTGTCATGGTTCATGTCTTAAAAGTGATCATCTTCTTTTTTTTGCCATCAGTATTATTTATCTTAATTTAGCCATCTACTGCTTTGTTGTTTAATTGCTAGCATGCTAACACGGGAGAGCTCCCACCTATTCCAGCTGTTCTGGCGTCTCTTACATGTTAATTGCTTCTTTCTGATGTCTGTAAAACTACATATTTCAGACATGTCTGAGTGGACCTATCACACTAACAAAGTATTTATAGTAGTAGTATTATACTCCAGCACGGTTGTACTGTGTTTTTCTCTACCTGGACATTTGAAGTCTGACTCTTCCTTTAGCTCCAGTTTGGCTTCCCCTGACTTGTGAGAAAAAAAGTATGTGGCTCTTTAAATACTTGATTGTTACTTGGTTAAGGAGTAATAGTTCCCATCACTCTAAAGCAGGGGTGTCTAAACTCGGTCCTCGAGGGCCGCAGCCCTGCTGGTTTTCCAAGCATCCATGCATTTGTGCCTTCTGATTGGCTGAACACACCTGATCACCTTGGCTGAACACACCTGGTCACCTTGATCAGGTGTGTTCAGCCAAAGGATTTGAACCTTTGAGATCCCGTTCACGTCCTCCTGGTTCCCATGTTCTCTGTGCTGCTGCTGTTCATTTGCTCTCTATGAGACAAACTAGTGTTTTTGCTGCAGGCCACATAAGAAGTCAACCCCGGCAAGACCTATCTGTTTGCTGATCGGGTATTTGTGTCCTCCTTCATTTTATTTGTTTTAATTACTTTAATAATAAAGTAATATTTATTTTTTTTTGTTTAGGATTAGGTTAGTGTGAACAGTGAATCATGAATAAACAGTGTTAATTCAAACCTTTTGTTTGTGGTGTGTGTGTGTGTGTGTGTGTGTGTGTGTGTGTGTTGTGTGTGCGTGAGTGCGTGTGTGCGTGCGTGCGTGCGTGTGTGTGTGTGCGTGCGTGGCAGGTGTTTTGCATCACCACCCACCATCCATCAAGTCAAATGGGCGAATGACAGGAAGAACAAAAACAAATCCCTTGCTCCTGCAAGAATAAACGACTGATGCCGACCAATGACAAGTGTTTGTGCGTGTGTGTATGTGTGTGTGCAGTTTTTATTAACACACAGAGAAGTAACACATCCTTCTGTGTGACTGTACTTTGTGTATACCTGGAGGACTAAAAACTACATCCACTAGAGGGCAGATCAGCACCAAATGATCTAATCCCCCAGAACGATGTAAACATTAACATGATGTAGGTGGAAGAAGTTACACCTGTTGACAGTGATGTTAGAGGTAGCATTGGTGTGGAAAGACTTTTCTCTATTGCTGTGAGAGTTTACTTCACATACTTCTGGGTAGTTTCTTTCTGGGGACACGCACACACTATCAGCACACAGAAGAAATGGGGGATGTGTGGCGTACCTGTTGTTACGAGTGGATATCTAAACTGAGCTTTTTATTTGATTTGATTTACAGGATTTGTCGATTGACGAGAGTTAATTGACATCAGATAGATGCCAGTGCTACACAGGGTACTCACTAGAATCCATGCCACACTGCATGAGAATCCACAGTATGTGCTCCTTCTGCACAAGTGGCTCAGCTGCACCTTACTGGGACGCACTGTGGTCACAGGAGTGCGCCAGCACCTCCGGTTCAGAGCTCTTCTACGTGCTTTCAGCAGGCGGGTAACAGTAAAATGATGAAAGCGTGATGTCTGCAAATTATGAATTTAGTCTCTCTTGGTCCATATGTCAAGCTCCAGCTCGGGTTCACAGCAGGTTGGATTAAGGAGATGTGAACATCTTCCCTTTTGGAACATGAGGTTGGTTCATCGTGGCCAAGATCAGTTGGCACTCAGGGCAGGAAGCATATGTTTGAAGGGCTTTCCTTCACTGCCAGATAGTGTTCTGAAAGCTTCTTCATCCAACTCCGGGGCAGCTCAACCTCAAGACAGGAGGACGTTAGCTTCAGCCGTAACCTGTGTTCTCTATTATGTTTGCTGTCGCTCTACTGGGTTTTTTTCTTACTTACTGATTCTCCACTACCCACATGTAGCCACCTCTCTGGTCATATAGTGGACATAGCTGTTTCCCCTCCTCAGCCATGGGAAGTCCTACTCCCATTGAACCCGAACTTGCTCCTGCTGCCACTGGCTTGCCTGGTAACATCAGTTGTTCTTTTGACCACCACCACTTCAGTTTTAGATGATGGGGCTAGATAGGTTCAGAATATGTGAGCGTGTTTGTGACATGGTAGTGATAACCTCCTCGAGCTGCCTTTGGAAAACACACACACACACTGAGACAAATGTATCAACACTCATTTACACACCCACACACACACTGTGTCTTCCTCTCATTGTTCCACAGCATGTTTTCAATCTTTTTTTAGGGGAGAGACAGGTTGTGTCCTTCTGCTCTTGGCCTTTGTGGACCAGACTGTCCATAAGCTGCCGGTGCCAGAAATGCTCCTCTGATTTACATGGCCATGCGATTCCTCAGTGAGATGGACAACACAACACAGTCCTCTCGTGGCTGGTGAACATTAAGGTGTCATTCTTTGTCCACTAACTGCAGGGGTCCCAAACCCAGTAGTAGCATATACTGTGTGTATCTGGTTTTTTAGAACGTGGCACATATCTCTTCCACTCTCAAACCCTAACCACTGTCTATTCTGCTGTACTTTACAAGAAACACAACTTCAGCATGTCTGTGTATGTTTCATACTCACAGACCACACTGCCCCCCACCCCCCACAGTTACGCCTCACTATCCTTTTGAGGTCACTTATTGTCATATCCTATTCCCTAGCCCCTTTACCTAGACCTAACCATCACATAACCCAATTATAACTTTAATCCTAAAACCTGGTCTTTATCTTGAAAATGCTCTTTGAACTTCTTTGATTAGTTAAAGACACCAATCCTCACAAGAGTCCACACAACAATTAAAGACACACACACACACACGCACACACACACAGCTGCAACAGATCTGGTTGTGGCGCGCTCTGTCTCCAATGTGTCTTTTTTGTCATTGTACAGGGTGCACGTGGAGCGTCTCGCAGGCGTCCCAGAAGCATCTCACTGCACCACTCCGCTGAAGAGTCTCGCTGAATCTATTTTTGATGGAAGACACTTCTGAAACGCTTGTAAAAAACATTGATTCCAGTTAATGCTTTAATTCAGCCTCCTGTTTTGTTCTCCTGATGTCACACCGGTATTAAATAATATGCAGATGAATCAATTACTTTTTAACAACTAAAAGACAATTGTTTGATACACTTCTTTCATAACAACTTAATTGTATACTCGTCTGTGTTGGCTACAGTACAGCAAACAAAGACACAAACAAAATAGAAAGCATGTACCTATGCAGAAAGATTAGGACTATTAGCTGCTGTTCTTCTCGGTTATGAACTCGTGTTGCAGTTGTATCCGGTGAAATTGTGGGGTTACTACCAAAACCCACTTTTGTCAGGACGACTACCCCATAACCTACCTATCACTAAAAGGTCTACCCCTGACCCAGCCTGATTCTACCCTTAATCCCAAAACCAGGCCTTTCAACGTTGTGACTTCCAGCAAAAAAGTAAAATGATACTGAACTAAAATATGTCTGCACAAATTTTAGACATGTGCGCACACAGACACACACTCACACACACCAGCAAGCTGGACCCTAGGGCTCAGTTCTGGAGGAAACTCCCTTCCTAATTTTCCTCATAAAGACTCTAATGAAGACTAATGACGGAGTTTGGTAGGTGTGTGCGTGTGTGTGTGTGTGTGTTAACAGCCTGGCTGTTCTTTCTGGGAATGTCTCTGTTCTCCTTCTGTTCTTCCTTTCATCCCTCCATCACTACATTCACCATTTTTTGTCCTTTTTTTTACCCCTCTACTGTTTTTTCACTTTGTATATTTTCTCTTCATCCTTTCATATTGTTGTTATTTCTCCACTTTTCATCTAATTTTTTCTTTCTATTTTCTTTCCATTTTCTCTGTGTTTTTTAATATGACATTGTGTGAACATTTTTTCATAAATACAATACATTTCTGTCTATCCCGCCTTCTTAATAGGCACGTTCTGTTCACAGAAATGTGATGCAAGACGAAAAATAAGAATTTCACATGGTCCAATATCATACATAAAACACAATACATCTGTCTTAGAATTCATTCTGTCTTCTGAGCTGGTCGGGTCTCTCAACTAGGGGGGCAGCCCTCCTCAACCTCTGTCCTACAACTGACAAAACAACAAACCGAAAAAAGTTTAAAAAGCAAAGCGCTCCATGTCTAGGTGGATGATGAACAACAACCCTGATAAGGATGAGTTAGGGAACCTCCCCACTGTGATGTTGATGTGCTCCACAGAATCATACGGTTAATTTAGGCAGTAGGACTGTCTTATAAACTACATTGCGTATGTGTGTGTTTGATGTTCTAAGGTTAACAAACTAGGAACAGTGAGTTTGGTTACATACAACCATATCCATAACTTCCTTGAGTAAGCTGGATCCTAAAATGCCATGTAAGCAGGAAATCTGGTTTCTATAACAGAGGCAGGACATAAATAATAATAATAATAATAATAATAATAATAATAATGAAAGAAAGCCAAGAGAGAGAGGTGTAACTGGAGTTCTAATTGTCTTTTTACAAGAGTGCATGTGCAGAACAAATGCTGCAGATATTTGCCCCTGTACTACTTTCAGCTGAGGCGACTGGCTGAATAAAAATAGAGACTGGGCGCAAACACCGTTTATGCCTAAATACTGTGTATTTCTTGAAATTCAGGTTGCATTGTGAAAAAGAGTACTTTGTCTGGGTTTCTCACTCTTACCCAGCACGGAAACACACACACACACACACACATATAAGAAAAAAAAGTCTCTCCTGTCTTTTTTTACTTCTCCTGTTTGTTGCAGACATGTTTCTCACTTCCTGTCTTTTCATTACTTGTCTTCCTTTAACCATCTCTCCATCTTTGTTATTTAAACGTACATCATTGGACACCTCTTCTTCATCTTCACCATTTCTTTTCTATCAATCCTCCAGATTCCTTTCACCTCTCAGATGCTCCAATCTCTTTTCCCCACGCTGTCACCTTTTCATTCTTCCTTGTTGCTTCCTTCCCTTTCTATCCATCGTTCTTCATCTGTGGCTATTTTTCCTCTCCATCCATCGCTTTGTGTTTCTGCCTCCATTAGGGGGAAATGGAAAAAGTGACATCAGCTATTTGGTAAACGGAGAGAGATGGAGAGGGAGAGAAAGAGACAGAAAGGATGTAACAGATGGTAGAAAAATGGAAAGTGAAGATCAAAAGAGTGACATTAGGAATGGTTGTGAAAGAGAAAAGGAAAACAAAGGAGGAGATAAAAGAGTGACAGAGGTGAGTGGGAATTAGAGAGGTGGAGGTACGGGATGAGCGAGTGAGACGGAGGTGAAGATCCATTTGAGAGAGAGTGAGAGAGAAGGAAAGGCTTCACCTCATTAACCTCGTAATGCAGAGTAAATATGCAGTCTAAATGGAACATGAACTACGTGTGCGCGTGTTTACTTTCAGGCCGTGTGTGTGTGTGTGTGTGTGTGTGTGTGTGTGTGTGTGTGTGTAATACATTACTAGAATACCAAAGTGGCTATCTGTATTTGTTTTATGTGTTACTATGTGAATGTCTTGTGAAATACCACAGCGGTTGTTTGTATTTAGGCATCTAGTTCCACAAAGATATTTCTACATTATTTTTAGATTATTAGAAATGAAATATTGAAATGACTGCTGGGCACTGGATTAATTTGTGATTAATTGTGCCCCTAAAAATAAAATTCTGGCATTAGGATGGTGTATATAGAGTTGCCTGGCATTGCAGGAGGATGGTGAAACCTTGTTGACAGTTTTATTTTATCTTATCAACTTCATTGAACCCGGCGGGAAAGCCCAGAACACACTGTCAGTTTATTCTCTGTCAAGTCTTTGCATTATTTGTCAGACTTAAATGATTCAGATTGCCACATTTTAATATTATACAAAACCTAAATAAACACAAACGGACGTTTTTAAGTGATGATCTTATTTATTATGAAAAAAAAAAAGAATGGCGTAATGCGCCGCTCTGTGCTCTGCCTGAAAATCCTGACGGAAAATGTCCGGTCATCCCAAGTACCCAAGTACACTTGGGTTCTGCAGTAGAACAAAAATCTGATACACCAGCAAGTTCACCTCTAAATGACCAAACGAAAGTGATCTGGACTTAAATCCAATAGAGAGGCTGTGGCATGACCTTACACAGGCTGTTCATGCTAAAAATCCTAAAACGTTTGGACCAAAATTCCTCCACAGCAGTGTAAAAGATTCAAGCAAATCTTAATCAAGCAACACTTGATCGCAAAGGGGGTAAAGAATATCAGCACTACATTTTCACACTACAACGGGAAATTGCAGAGCCTTTTAATCTATGGCACATAATCAGGGAAGGCCTTGCAAATTTCAGCAGGACAATGGATCTATGACAACAACCTGGCTTTGTGGTAGGAATCTGCGAAGTGGTCTGTCTGCAGTTGAGAGCATTTACCTATTGAAAACTGAAAAACAAAATACGACAAAGAAGACCCAGGACTATTGAGCAGTTAGAATCCTAAATCTGGCAGGAATGGGACAGCGTTCCTAGGGGATGAATATTCGATGTTACAGTGTCAAACACGGCCCTTTCACAACATGTCTGTGTTGCTGCCATCAACTTCAGAATATAGGAACTTATTTTTGAATGGTTCATGTCGAAGCCATTGCATCATGTCGTTATATAGAGTTCCAATAGTGTTGTTCAGTTGTCCAGAGTGTTTCTGTGTTTCAAGACAGTTCTGCTAACACTGGTCACATCTCTTCCTATAGCATTACTCCAGGGATCACATTTGTGTTATTTTTCTATAATTTGGTACTTGCATTCATACTCCCCACACAATGAATAGTGATAACTTAGCTAAATGATTGAATTTCCTATTATTGCTGAAATGTCAAAATTAACAAACAACACCAAACAATGTATCACATTCCCATTTGCTTATTAACAAATATTATCTTAAAAATTGCCCTAACGTGCCAAAATCCAGGAAGTTACGATGTTGCAAACAAGTTCAGCCAGTCTGTACAGGTTTACCGTATAATAAAGTTTATTCTCAATAGATGAATAATAAAAAAGACGCAGCTGTCTAAAAACATCAAACATACACTGCAAACCCGCCGAGGTTTTGTCACTGGCTTAATGTCGGTTTGTTGTGTGTAAAATGAAAAAAATGTTTTTTATTATTATATAATTCTAATTTAATAACAAGAATAATTATACTTATTATTATTTTCTAATAGGACACAATGCAGTTAGTTCATTTCGTGGTTTTTGGTCAATAAGATGTTAGAGTCCTTAAGTCTAACATTAAACAAAATGTGAATTAGTGTGTGTGTGTGTGTGTGTGTGTGTGTGTGTTAAACACCACTAGACAGCAGTCATTATTATACTGTATATTTGCAGTCAGCTCAAACCCAGAGAACAGTGACAGACTTCAGAGATCAAGGAAAAAATAAAAATAAAACAAAAAAATGAAAATGCTCAATGTTGTTTCTATCTACACAGAATATCCCTTTAACCCACCCACCCCCAGCCCAGTCCCACCCTCCCTCATTCCTCCCGTACATGTTTCAAATAGTAATCAACCAATAAACAAACAAATAAAACACGCAGTGGAATAAACAAAACTGCAACACAACAGTCTGCACTCATATTATTTCAGAAAGGGAATTTAAATATTTCTAGTGTTTGATGTGAATAAGATGCGCTTGTTTTCTTCACCTGTGCTACATTTTTGTAACTTTATGGGTGATTTTAAATCCAGCCAAATCAAATAAAATGTGAATGGACTTATGAGATCTTGTGACAGATTTTTATTGGGGTTGCTTAAAAAACTAGTCCAAAAAAAGGGAAAAAAATCAAGCGATCCTTTTCCTTAATTTGTCAAACACTAGAAACTTAACATCTACTTTCTGGTCACAGGAACAGGGGTCAAAAGGTGAAACGGTCAAAGTTGAGGAAGAGATTTAACGTACCTTTAGGATATAATTGTCTAAAAATCACTCCATAGTAATAAAAAGTTTGTTTTTTTAACTTTTGCATTGTGTGAGAAACTGATTTCACAAGTTAAGGGTGATAGAAAATACTTTACATTGAATACTACATTGAAAAGCTGCATCCAACATTTTCAGAGTAATGCCTCACAAAGATAGGAAAGAGGAAATACAGATGTAAAAAAAAGACAAAGGAAACAAGAGGAAAGATATAAGAGGAAGAGTCGATTTAAAGAAAAGGATGTGAAGGGAACAAAACAGAGGTATGGAGGAGTATAAGATAGTGAAGAAGTTGGGGGGCGAAGAGTGTACGGAGGATGAAAGAAGCCAAATGACAACATAAGGAGAGTTTTCCCATGCATTCTTTTCAGTCCCTGTACGGAAAACCAAAATGAATGAAACACGAGAGACAAAAATAGCCTCCCACGTTGTTTTCCTCCAGTTTTCATTTTTTCCCTATGAATTTCTTTAAACCCCCTTTCTTCTTCCAGTCCTGAGCGCCCCTGATTTGCTGATTACCATTCAATCAGAGGGTGTTGACAGCCATCCAAGGGTGACTGAAGTCGCGTCAAATCCAGAGAGCGGTGTGAAGTTTTTTTGTTGTTTTTTTTCTCAGTTTTTTTAAATGGAACGTAAATAAGATCATTGTCTTTTCGTAAAACCATCCCTGTCTTGTCAGCACCAATCAGAAAAGTTTGTTTAGTCCTGCGAATCAAATCGTCTCTATTCAAAAGGTTTCAACTGTCCAATCAAATCATTCATTTGTGGAATTTTCCCGAAAGCAAGTTGGTTTGTTTTGTATTAAAAGGCAAAGACGTCATGATTCACCTCCTCTTTTTCTTGCCGTCTGGTGTTGAATAAAAATGTCACTGTAGTCGGATTTCGCTGCACAGCATTTATAAATGTCACATTGAATTCATGAACACCACTTCGTGCTTTTCACGTGTATATCAACATCGTTCTAACATCGTACTTAGGCGTTCCATCTATGCCGAAATTACACTGCATTCAAATCAATTAGGTACCAAACAGCAGGAATAGGGAGGCGGATTATGAGCTCCATGGCTTTACGTAGTTGTGACGTTGGTTTAAATCTGAGAGCATGGCCATCAGTCCAGTCTGTTGACCTTTTGTTTTTCTCGTCTTTGCTTGAATGATAAATATGTTCAGTTTTAGAAATAGACGAGGGATGAGAGGAGTCCTGGTGCAGGGAGGAAAAAGAGGAATGAGTGGAGTCAGGTTTGTTTAAAAAGAAGAAACAGTAGAGAGACGACCCCAAAACAAGTCCAAATAAGGGGCGTGTCTCTTTGTAGTAGTCTCATTGTTTCTTATAGCAACGTCAAAAAGGTCGCGTAGTAGCAAAGAGAGAATTCCGCCTGGGGAGGCTGTTGCCATGGTGATTGAGGATGTTGTGGAAACAGGCTGGTGGAGTTCTTCTGTGCAGGTGGGGGCAAAGGCGGCTTTCTGGAAGTGGAGTCCCTCTAAAACATCATGGGGGTCTTCAAGAATGGCCTGGAGTCTTAGTAAAAACAAAAAAAGAAACATAAGTAAACAAATAAGTTATCGAACACACCTGACCCAGGTAATGAACAGTTCCAGAGGTTTGGTAAACAAGCAGGGCTGCGGCTCTCTAGCACCGAACTTGCCTACCCCTGCTCTAGACTCTAGACTCACTCTTTGTGAACATGTGTTTTCTTATTCATAAACTGTCGAATGTTGTGTGTCAATAACTGCCTTACTCAGTACTATAATAATAAACCCTAAACTACGCATATAATTAGACACATATCCATGCTTACATACCTACAACCAACACCATAACCCTGTGTGGCATAAGAGTACGCTACAAAAAGCATGTTTTCCTGTTTCCATCTGTGTAGTATCTCTGTTCAAAATAAACAACCCTTCCTAGGCAGTGTTAGCTAACATGTTCAGGCAGCATCACTTCATGTTTTGGGAATGTGTGAACTGAACTTCTGCATAGGTTACAGTTTACACTGTAAGCTGTACCTCCATGTTGCATTTTTTACACAGCATCCTAGCCATGATAGGAATCTCATATCTCCAATTTTGCCGGGGTCGGCTCTCCCTCTCTCTCCCTCCCACCCCCCTCATTTCACCTCCGTCGTTCTCCTTCCGCTCCCTGTAGTGCTGTTGCTGCACCCACCCACACAGGAGCACGTGCGCACACGCAAAAGCACGCAGAGCACACACATGCACACCTTCCTCTCCCTGCGGTGTCATTGTTTTCTGCGAACGCTGCAAAGTGTTTACATTTCTGCATAACAGCAACCATAAACCTGCCCACCCTCCTCTTTCTCATCTTTCTATCCTGCACTTCTCTTTCTTGTTTTTTCATTTCTCCTCACTTTTTTTTTTAATGTCCCCTCCTCGGTTCGTCATCTCAGATGCTCATTTTGTCCTCTATTCAATATTCTTACTTTAAAGATATGAAACAGGTTCGAGGTCGTGAGGTGTTGGAATGAAAAACTTTCTTAAATTTTCTCTTTCATCTCCTGCTAGTTTCCTCCTTCACATTCCCTACCTTCCCTCCTTTTCATCCCTCTCATCTCCTGCCCTTCCCTATTTTTATCACTCCACGATCCACTCAAACCCCCTGCTCTCCTCCTTTTATCCCTCTGTTCTACATGTCTCTCCTCCTCCTCACCTCCCCTCTGCTCCCTCCTGTTCTCTATCTGTTACGCTCATATTATTTTTATCCTGACCCATTCTTCTCTCTGTCCTCTCCTGTCCTTTCTTTTTCTCCTTTAGGCAGCAGGTTTGGCCTGGTGCTTAAAATCTGTCCGGCAACTTAAAAAAGAGTCGCAGCGTTGATTCGCCCTGTTTTTAAAAACCCAAATCTTTAACTGCCTCCAGTGACAATGCGTTACATTGGTTAATGGGAGTCTGGTTTCCACTACCAAGTAATACTATTGATCATTTATTGATACATTTTTTGGGCGGGAGGCATTTTAGTCTTTACAGCATGTGACAGGGGAGAGGCACACAGGGAATATAGATAGTTATAGGAACTGACATGCTGACAACAATTATTCCCTAGTCAGACTTGAACCAGGAACATTAACCATTGAGCGACAAACTCATACTAATAATGCACTATCATGAAAGGAAGAAGAATATTAGTGAAGGTGTGACACGGCACCTCTGATCGTGTGTAAAAGAGCCACAATCCAAATAGTTTATTCTTTGAATTGCCAGTGGGCAATCTACACATCATCGAGTTGCCTCACCCCTCCGAACCAAGTTACCTCTCCTCTTTTATGCAGACATTGAGTCAGCTTATGCGCAACTGATGTGGCAGTTTTGCTTCTTGCAGTACGAGCACAGTGCAGGGTAAAGACTGGCCTCCTATCTTGAGTATCTTCTTATTTATAACAGTGTTGGCGGAATGCTGCCATTTTCCTGCCTTCCACAGGAAGTATGAAAAAGGCTCATGTATCAGCCCTGCGGTAGGCTGGCGATCTGTCCAGTGTGTACTGTATTCTGCTTTTCACTCAATGTCTGCTCGCATCAGCTACCTGAGACTGCAAAGGATGAATGCATGTGGGCGGGATCCATAATATATTCAGCTTGTACTTTGTCTCATGTAGTAAATGACCATATCATCACAGTTAAATCAATCATATATATAAAAAAACATTGGTTTAACTGTCAGATGATTCACACTGTTGCTGATTTGTAGTTTAACTAAATTTCTTTTCTATTTCTCATCCAGGAAACCATAGATTATATTATCATACCACACTTTTCAAATCAATTTCACAATAGTTATTATGATTATTGACCTGAATAAAACAAACTGACATCTGAGGAGGTTTTAGAAGTAGTAGAGACACAGAGTATTTGTGATACTACTGCATATGCAGTATTACTAGATAGAGAATTACATTCTCAGGGTTTCCATTGGTCTTTGTTTGGATTGAGCTCCAAAGAACTAAACTGGAGCAACAGCTGTTATTATTGCCTGCTTTGGTTTTCTGTTTCCCCTTTGTTTTCACTTCGTTGGAGGTTTAAATCTGTTTTGGTTTGGTGCGCTTTCTCACCAGGAGGACGCCATCTTCTGGTGCACACCCAAGTAAGCTCTGGAAAACGCTGTTTTCCTGGTCTCACGTATGCATATTCTTACAAATCGTCTTATAAATTAAGCTTGATAAATAAATATTTCTCCTTTTTATTGCCCTGTTTTCTTCTCCTCATCTTTAGTGTTTTCTTCTCCTCCTTCATCCTTTTTTTTTTCAGCATTTCTACTTACCGAGCCGGCTTTCCTTCCCCTCTCACCTGTATCTGTCACCATAAAAAGAAACACTTTTCAACGCGCGTGTATGTGTGTGTGTGTGTGTGTGTGTGTGTGCGCAGGCTGTCCTGGTTAAAAATTACATTGACCTGCCTTTTTAAAAGTCTATCAGCTGGGTGGAGGAAATGTCACCAGGTCCCAGAACAGGGTCACATTTTTCAACTACCTGTCCCAAGAAATCCGTACGCTCCTCTCCTCCTCCCCCTCCTTACCCCCTTTTTCTTCTGTCCTCCTTTCTCTCCTCTTTCTCATATCCAGTGCATCCCCCCTTTGCATCCCTCTTGATCTGCTTTATCTCCTCTTTCCAATCTCTTCTGTAGATATTTTCCCTGATCTACAGTCATACGTTAGTGCACCTTCATCTGAGTATAAACATTATCTGAGTTTTTTCAGCTAGAGCTGAGGTGAACAACAACATATTTCACATTATTTATTCAACATAAACGAAGCCAAATAGAAAACAAAATGTGTGCACAACTAAAAATAAAAGAGTGAATTTTACTGCTGAGCTTCAGCTGTTGGATAGACGCCCTTACCTACAGACGGAGTTCATTGCTACTAAACCAGCCCAACCCACCCCCCTCCACCTCTGTGCTCGATGGTGGCTGGTGTTTCTACTCAAATGAAGATGGGCATTAAGGCCACTCCACTTCACTTTGGTTAGTGAAGTTAGTAATGCCCACATGTTTTGTGTGTTGTTTCAACACATGATCAGAATCAATTCCCTTTTCCTTTAGTTTCTCCACCCCCCATTTTTCTCTTAATGACTTCTCCATACTTCCTCCCCTCTTTTTTCTCCTCCTTTCCTCCCTGTCTGACTTCTCTCCCTGATGTGCCTCCCTCATCTCTTTTCTCTATATCATCTATTCTTCTTGTGCCTTAAATCTTTCCTCCTCATGTGTATTCTCCTTGATTTGCATCCATCCATTCAATCTACTCCTCCTCATCCCTTTTCTTTCTTGCCCTATCTTCTCTCCTCATCCTCACCCTTTCTCTTAATGTCTCCACTCTCTTTCTACAGTTCTTCTCCTCCACCGGTTATCTCTTCCCCGACTTACATCATTTTCTTTTTCTGTCCCGTTGCTCTTTTTTCATCATCATCATCACGTCCCTCCTCTTCTCCTCTTTTTTTTTCTTCCCTCACCTCCACTGGTTCCACACCTTTTGTTTTACGTATCCTGCTCCTCTTCTTCCCTATCCCTTATCTTTGCTCCTCATCCTCACACTTCATCCTATGCTCTATTCTGTCTTTCATTCATCCCTGCCTTCCTCCTACTCCATGTCCTTTTCTCTTCGCCCTCCATTTCTTCCATTTTGTTGTGACCAAATAGTTCGGTCAGCTTTGACCAACCAAGAGAAGCTGATCTTTTCTTCCTCTTCTCTCTTGTTTCCTCCTTCTTTCTCTCCCTCCCTTTCTGATTGCAATGCAACGTCTTTCTTTGTATTCAGCAGTTTTCTCCTCACTCGTTAATTAAGAGTGTGGAAGGTGAGAGGCATGGGAGGCGTGCTTGTGTGCCTGTGTGTGTGCAAGTAAACCACCATAGGTGCAAAATGCTTTTATGGCAGGAGGGATGAGTGTGTGTTTGTGTGTGTGTGAGCAAGGCAGAAAAGGGGTCCTACTGGGCCAATCAACATTAATGAAATCAGGTGGGTCCGCGTGTGTGTGTGTGTGTGTGTGTGTGTGTGTTTGTGGTAGTGCTTGGCTTGCAGAAGTGAGGGGATCTGAAAGGGGTCTAAAGAGGAGAGAGAGCTAATTAGAGTTCCCTGTCTCACTAGAGTGTGGATCAAACACACACTCGCTGCCATGCACGACCACAGGTATAGGGCGCGCACAGATTCACACACATAGGGGGAGTGTGTGTGTGTTGCTGTAGATATCCATTTATACACACGCAGAGTTTAGAGTGAAGGTTTTCAATGTCAGGGAGGACTGAGCACAGCTGGTGGAAAGAGGATGACACATGAATACTAACACGCAGGCGTTCGTACTATGCTTGTGAGGACCCTCATTGGCATAATGCATTCTACAGTCCCATAACTCCAACATAAACCTAACTTCCCCAAACCAAGTCATAACCTTCACTCAGCTCTTTTGAACAGGTGTGAAGAACACATAACCCTCACTTTCCTTAAGTGTTGTTACTGTTTAAAAAAGAGACTAACAAAAATGTCAGTAATTTGAAAAAACACTCAAACATAAAGGTTGTCACTCTGCAAGTTCTTCTTCTCAAAATGTCCCCGGTATCCAGACATGTTAATAATATTACTACTGATGATGTATCTTTTTGTTTTAAACTCTTTGTTTTGCAAGTTATCTCCCACCATCCGATGATTCTACTTTTATTTCTTATTAAAAATGTCCTCAGTCTCAAAATATAACTAAAAACTTCCTCATAATTTTCTAAGGGAGTCTTCACGTTTACGCAATATTATTGTTTTCTTAAAAAGCCCTCATGGCTTCCCTTCCGGAGTTTTAAAAATATCTAAGTATCCAGATGAAATTTACAAATAACCTTTTTCTATGAACCTTTTCCAAAAATCTCCAGACAAAATGTTCTAACTATAAATCTCCCCATGTTCCAAAATTGTGCTTGCTTTACCTAAAAATGTCCTGACTGTTCATATATTGTCCTGACTGTCTGAAATATGTCCTTATCCACTAGGCCTATTTATACATGCACACAGTATTTCTATAGTTAGGAAGGAATCACTGACATAACTTTACCAGATACCTTTAACTCAACCTAACTCTAACATTAACCCAAAACACTAGTCTTCACCCGCTTTGAATTGGGAGGAATGGCCAGTGTCCTCATAATTATGGCACTGAACAAAAATCTGAGCACACAACAATGGAAAGACATGTACACACACACACACACACACACACACGCACACACACACACAGAGGTGTGTATGTCTGATAAGGTAAACATCAAAGGGAGGCCACAAAGTCTGTGTGTCTGCCTAATGTCTCCCCTAATTTAGCCAGGGCCCCCCCCCACACATATGCTTACCACGTGTCTGTGTGTGTGTGTGTGTGTGTGTTTGTACCCAAACATGTTTGCCTTTGAACACACTAATATACAGTGTCCTACCTGTTAACGTGGTGTGTGTGTGTGTGGGTGTATCAGCATGACTCTGCATGCATGAGTGTGTATCTGACTGTGAGCCTGTGTGTTTCATTATTTTTTTATTGTTTTGATGTGTGTGTGTGTGTGTGTGTGTGTGTGTGTGTTTTCAAGTACCTTGTACAGCGCCGTTGTCTTGCTGGTTTCCATTAAGTTCAGGTTTATCCTCAGCTACAGCAGCATCTGGTATGAAACATAAAGACAAGACAGTCTCAGTGGGTTGGCCAATAAAAAGCAAACAACACCTTGGAACAGTGCGCAGGTCAAAACAAACTGGCTTTAAAGAAAACCAAACCACAAACACAAATATTTGTCCAGTGAATTACAGTTTGGGGTTTTTATTTTTGTTGTTTTCTTGATGTTAATTGCCAAAGCACTCTCACTGCTCTGTAAAACTGCTTTGATATTCTAAATTCCTTTCTCTATAAGAACTATAATTGGCTGCATGCACAAATATTGTTGCAACGTCTCTCTAATGTATGATTTAATTGTAATAAAAAATCAGCTATTAAAAAACGTACATATTTATTTTAAACATATCCAAAATTAAAGTGCTCCAGGTTACTGGATCAGTAAAACTACATTTTTATATGTAACAGAAACAGAGGAACACAACAAGGCACCACATGTTTTCCACTGTTCCCTCATTCACCAAGTGAACGGTGGAAATTATTAGAAGGAAGGCCAAAGGACAGAAAGAGGGTTCCTGAAATAAACCGGCAAACATCCTGTCGCACCGTTCTTAGTGTTGTTGTTGGCGGAGTGCAGCGGCTCAGGAGAGGGGGAGGACGAGTGTTTCAGAGCGTCCTCCACTCTCTCCCTCCTCTTTGACTCAAACTCCAGCGCCTCCTGAAGCTTCCTCTTGGCCTTCTTCTCCTTCTTCAGGCGCTTCTGGATAGAGGCTGGGGAAGAACGGGATCAAAAAACCGTCAACATTATGATGACATTTATGTCTTTATGGGTTTAATAAAATAAAGGTTGTCTGACCTCTACTCTGTAGTTCAGAGGTGAGCTGTCGTTCCAGACTCTCCCTCATCTCTCTTTCTCTGTAGAGCTCCATCTTCAGCTCTCTCTTCTCCGCCTGGATCTGTTTGTCCTGCACGCGGGCGTTCTCCACCGCCACCTTCAACAACCCCTGCGGGAGATGTAAAGACAGCTCACTCATTCAGAATAAATCTTTACTACTTTGAATCTCACTGACAAGAAACAACACAAAAATGAACTTACCGGCTATAACAGAGCTACATAGTTGTTTAAGTAATATGTGTTTGATATTTTTGGTAATAGATTTCCTATAAAGAAGACAACTGCTCCACCCACTGAGCTACATGCCGCCCCATTAGGCGTAAGCAACTTTTCAATGTAAAGTTCTTTCGGGTTTTCAGTTCTGTGACTACCTGCGACTACTGCAAGGTTGAGGCGTCATTTTGTTTTCAGATTAACCTGTGAGGTGTGAATTTTGTCCATCGTCACTTAGATTTTGCATTTGGATCTTAAGAGGACTGATTGCTGCACAGATTGCGAGCATTTTCCATGTTTTCATGCTTAACTGGTGCTTTAGGACACTTGCACACACATGCAAACCTTATTAACATGGAGACTTATTAATCTTTACAACAATATAAACCAGCAGTAACCTATTGTTACCCCCTTGAATTCTCAATGCGTCCAATGCTTCCCCAGTTAACAAACCATACACGCGTCGTACTTGTATGTTGGTGAGCAGGGTCTCCACTGACGACAGGCCATCAGCGAACAGGAATGGAGCAGGAAAGCCGGGGGGTAAGGCTTGTCCCAATGAAGACTCGTCTGTGAAGAATAGTAAAAGACATTGAACATTTTTTGGTTTACTCTTTTTTTTTTAATTTAGTCCAATATTTTTGTATTCACAGAACAGTGTAAAAAGTACAGGGGGTGTTTGTAAAGTCGCTACTAAGGCAGGTTTAAATCAGTGACCCACAGTCAGAACCTCGGAGTGAAGTTTATAAAATTTTGATGCTTATAAAGGTATAAAAAGCAATTAGGAGAAATCAATTACACCAAGCACACACACACACACACACACACACACACACACACACACACACAGGTTGTTAGTATTCAAACAATCATGTGGGGTACTAATTGGCAAGGATTAAAGACATCCTTGATTTGTGTGTGTTCATTGCGAGTGCGTCACAGTCTCTGCTCAGCCCTTAATGCCTAACACACTGACAACTGGGTTAACTCTGCTGTGAAATTAACGCTGATTAAGATGCACTCTAACTCACACGCACAATCCCTATCCTCTCTATCAGCCACTACATCCATACACCCTTCATCTCTATCTCCCCTCTCGTTTTTCCCTCCGTACAGTTCATCACCTTTTCCCTGCTTCCTCTACTTTTACTCGGTTTTTCTGTCACTCGTTGGTGTATTGCTTGTGTCCCATTCGTAACCCGGCTCCTGTTCTTCCTTTTCCTTTTTGATCCAATTCTCTTTCGTTATTTTATGTCAGACTTTTTAGCTTGACTTGAGCCCTCTTTTGATTCATTGTTATTTCTATCTTTTCTTCTTGATATCGCATGTTTTACTTTTTAAATTTTCCTTTCTTTCACTCCAACATCTTGCTTTTCCTCTCTCTTGATCTCTGCATGTCCATGCATTTCGTCTTATTAGGGCCAAAATACAGGGTATTAAAAGAGTGAAGCGAGGAGGACAAAACAGCTGTGAAATCACGGGCGGGGCTGGGAGCACTGCAAGAAGCATTAAATCACCTCAGTTATAACATTAGAAACTGTAAGATTTCTGAATATATAACATATAATAATTTGCCTATCTATTATAAGTTATCAGTTTAGTTTACACAACCTTCGGTGCAGAGTTACATGTGATCATCAAAGCTTTTGCAGCTATTGGACTTGGTTGCAACGCACCGAACAAAACACCTTTTAAAGTGTTGAACTCAGCAAACACACGATTGCACATATGTTCAGTCATTCTTAAAGACGCATGCCCCCTTGAGATTTTTATTTCCTCTTTGCCCTTGTTGATCTCGACCGAAGCGCTACCCCTGCTGCCCCTGCTGATGTCTGCAGCCTCGTGAGTATGAACGGAGGGGAAATGAAGGGAGATGTGAAGAATATGATGAAAACACAATGTGTTGTAACAATGGAAAATACAGAGAGGATAAAGAGTGTGATGGAGTGAGGAGAGGCCCCACATGCTTTTAGTGTGTCACCCCCTGACCCCTTTTAGCCATGCCTCCTTCACTTAGCACTGCTCGCTCACCCCGCTCCCTCCATCAATCCCTCTCACACTCTCCCTCTTTCATTCTTTTGATTGATGGCTCACAGACAGATGATCAATAGGAGCAACAGAATATCCTGACTTTTCTGTTTCTCTGTTTGTGTGTGTGTGTGTGTGTGAGACCATATGTTTTTGTGGTTTCAGTCACCGTGTCTTTGTGTGTATGTGTAAATACAGATGAGGAAAGCCCTCCTAAGTGAGGACAATTTATCAGTTGTCAGAAGAAAACGGGTATGGGTTTAGATTAACTCGGATGATGAAATATCCTAATGCCTGTGTGCGTGTGTGTGCGTGTGTGCGTGTGTGTGGTCCAACCTTTGTCTTTTGTTATTTTCTTGATGGGCGCAGCCGTGTTGGTCAGTGCAACGTCTGCATCAGCTGACACCAATCCTGTTGAAACGAAGAGAACATGAATATGTGTGTTTGCGTATTTGTGCATGAACACATGATACGCTCGCTTACATGTAACAGATATCTGATTACTATTAGTTTTATTCCCAGACTTCAGTCTTTAGTCAGGATCAGTGCTTCCACCCACACAACACAGGTACCCCAGTTTAGCTGCACCAAAGCTGTGGAGACGCACTTTTGAAGGACAAACCCGAGGAACAAACGCCCCTTCTATCTCTATATATATCCTTCACGCTTCATATTTCACAAGTACATTCATGAAGTAAACACATTCATGCATTTTAAACTTTGTCAACAAGAAAGAAAAGTCTGACGATGGTTACATAAAATTATTGCTGCACACTAGACAGAGATGCATCTCCACAGGGAGACCAAGCAGAGGAAATAACATTAGATAATGACGTTACACTGGCAGATACATTTATGCTTAGGCAGTGTAATTCAGGAGAGTGCATTGTATTTCACCAGCTCATAAGATTTTAGTATTTAAAATCTTAATCTATGAAGATAAAACTGTCAAACAAATGTAATAAATAAAAGGTGAAGTATCTCCATCTGAATCGAAACAGAAGTATACGGTTGGAAAAATGGAAATACTAATAATAGACAAGTAAAGTAGGAGTACTAGGAGTAGGAGTATTAGTGCAATAGCACTTGAGTAAACGTGATCAGCTTCATTTCACATCACGTTACAAAGTGATTAACATACTCGAGGGTCTCAGTAACATATATCAACCTACCACGACATCACTGCATGCTACAGAAGTATAGGCATCTTTAGTGCCTATCTTTTAGTGCAGCAAGTGTCATGACACCAAAGCTGCAATCTAATATTATTTTTCATATTGATTGTTTCTCAATTATTTTACCAGTACATTGATTGGGTGTGTCAGAAAACTATCTTTCCCCAGTTGTCTGCAAACCAAATATAGTGTTGTGACGCTTAAATAAAACCCTAACGTATACAATTACATAGGTAAATGAATGAATCAGTCATCAGAACATTTACAGATACTTTTTTCTGACTTAGGAGGCAATTTTGTGTTTGTGTGTACCCAGTCTTTCTGGTGAGCTGGAGGCCGAGCTGCTTGGCTGCGACTGCAGAGGTGTGTTGGTCTCATCAACAGACGGAGAGAGAGAAGGACTGTCGCACACTCTCTCCTGAGAGAGAACGACACAGAGGAAGAATGAGTGAATGGATGAATTGATAAGCTGTGAATAAGTGTAGCTGTTCATAGATTCTGGTAAGATCCTAAGTTATTTTTGTTACCAGCAGCTTCCCCTAAGAAAACCACAGAAAAGATTTGATGTGCTTTTTTGTCTCACAAACTCTTAACATATTATCATTTACCACAGGTAAATTCGAGATTTTAAAAAACACAGAGAGAGAAATCAAAAGTAGGAAGTAGGGAAGTAGGAACATTGGATGTATCCATGTAGACTAATATGTCTAGGAAAAAAAGAAAAAACAATTTTCTTAAAGTGATAAGTGGTTTATTGATTCTAGCCTTAGAAATTATTGATAACCAGTGGTACAGGAAGCACTCAGATAATTTACGTACAGCTAAAATCCTGCAAAATTGTTGGCAACATTTTTTTTCAGCGAATAAGCATAATATAATTAATGTTATAATGTTTTGAGTCTAATCTTGTGACATCCTGCAGTGTAGCTTCTTAGTTTCACAGCAGGTATCATTACAATCTAAAAGTATGTTGTGTTTTGTTTTATTAATCAAATTATGAAAAATAAATACAGTTGTATTCTACCCTAGAAAGTTTACTGAAAACAAAAACCTATATTTGGAGTATATTAGGGGTTCCTCAAGAAACCTACTATGGTTCCTTGAGGAACTCCTTAATATACTCCAATGAATATACTGTGATCAAGGACTCTACTATGGTTTTTTGAGGCTTTTTACAATAATAAATGTGTTTGTTACCTTAATTACAGGTGCACGGTGTACATGCGTGTGTATCTGCTGGGCTGCGGCCGCCATGTTGGCGATGGTATTGAGGTGATTCATCTGTGACATCGCCATGGCTACAGACGCAGGAGGTAAGCCCATAGGCAGCAGAGGGTGGGGCATCATCATGAACGGTAGATCCAACCCTTAGGAAAAGAGAGAGAGAAATAAGGGACAGCCACACTGGTGAGCCAACAGACTGAAGGAAACTGAATTAAAGAGCGAATATGGAAAAACAACAAACAAGGAAAATAAATGTATTTGGTTGTACAGTTTAGTTCATGTCTTGTAATACATATGATACACCTGGTCGAGGCAGATGGCCGCCCACCCTGAGCCCGGTTCTGCTGAAGGGTTCTTCTGTTAAAGGGATTTTCTCCACTGTCAGTTCAGTGCTTGCTTAAGTGGAAATGTTGGGGTTTTTTTTGTATATATTTATATAATGTGTAATGTCTCACTGTGAAGTGCCTTGAGATGACTTACGTTGTGAATTGGTGCTATATAAATAAAGCTGTATTGAATTGAACTGAGAGATTTGTTGGGTTGAAACAGACATCCTTCCTCTGTGTTTCCTATTTGGTTTATAATTTTGATATTTGCTTATTTGAGACTGAAGTCAACTGTGGCCGATACAAAGAAAAACACACTCGGTGAACTTGTGCTGAACTTATGCTTGAGAGGAGAGACAGAGACAGAGAGAGAGAGAGAGAGAGAGAGAGAGAGAGAGAGAGGTGTCATCTTAGTGTCAAATGTCTCACTAATAAAAGTTGACAAAGTGGGGGGGGGGGTATATATGGAGGTCAGAGGGTTAAAGTGTGATGAGGTGAACGAAAAGGAAGGTCAGAGCCTTGTTTTGTCTTTCTTTACATCTTCTTTCTGTTATTTCTCTTTTGCTTTCCTTCACTTCTCGTCTCTTTTTTTTACGCGCTGTCTTGCAGTGACTTTTATCTCTTTCTATTCTTTCCTCATGTTGCTTTCTTCTACCTCCTCTTTCCATTCCTCTCCCCCTCTTGCCTTTAACCCATCTCTTTATGTTTTTTTTTTTTCAACACTGTCGTCTCGCCTCACCTTCTCTGTTTCACACGCACAGACACACACTAAAAACAACACATTTCCACAGCGCATGTGAAGCTGTTCCATTAACTTTAATTCATCCTTTTACCCCTAACCTCCCTGGAAGCATAACCTTGACCCTTAACCTTTGACCCTAAAATAGCTCTTTTGTTTTCCAAAACTATCTCTCACTAGATGTACACACGGGAGATAGTTTTCTCAGCTGTCTAACACACACACACACACACACACACACACACACACACACACACACAACCACACACATGGAAAATTGCAGTGGCTGCTTTCTTTCCAATGAAACAATAACACTGATTGCTGTTGTCGTGATGACCGAAGTGATAGAGTAATCAATGTGAGTGTTTGTCGCCTCCCGCTGACGTGTGTGTGTGTGTGTGTGTGTGTGTGTGTGTGCGCAGGCACAAATGTTACTTCTGCAATAACAAATAAAGCCAGTATGAGTGTGTTTGTTTGTTTGCATGTCTCTCTGTTTGTGTGTGTGTGTGTGTGTGTGTGTGTGTGTGGTGTTGATGAATTGAGTCATTTAGTAGAGTGTGTGCTGATTAATCCCACCAGAGTGTTAATACAGGAGATGGGAATAGATTAAATGG
>JAUMHF010000010.1:9748565-9797957 GCA_032359275.1 Microctenopoma steveboyesi | reverse complement strand
TTTTTTTGCTGAGTTTCTTACCGTCATTTTGGTATATAACATGTTTGGATTAATAATCTGTGATTATAATTTACACGCTCTTTAGTGCGGGCATGTTAGCCGGAGCCCCCTGGACAGGGGGCTTTGGGATTGAAGAGGTTAAATATATCTCTTTTCGTATGTGTGTACTTACTGTTGGCCAGTAGCTGTTGCTGCTGTTGTTGGAGTTGTTGATTGACAGCTCCTATAGGCGGACCCCTCCCACCAACTCCTCCTGCCGGCCCTCCTCCTCCTCCGGCTCCTCCTCCCACTGCTAGTGCACTTCCACCTCCCCCACCCCCACTGTGGGCTCCAGCAGGAGGACTAGTCAGACGCTCCTTATCCCAGGAACACTCACTGCCTCCTGGGGGAAAGATGAAAACATAGAAATGCTTGGATGTTTTGACGTTCATACTTCAAACTGTCAATAACCTTAAACCAAACCCAAATCAGACTTTTCATTCATTTGTTACCGGCCACTATGATGTTCAAGAGTGTCACTCTGTCATACCTGTGAAGAACCTGATTAAACTGGTTCAGTATTTCCCAGAAACAGAGGAGTACATTTACTTTTACCTGTGTACTCTCAGCGTCTTTGGCATGAACATTTCCTTCAGGATGAATTAATCTTAGTCTAATCCAGTTTTCAGGTTGTAGCTGCTGCTTGTGAACTAAACTCTCCTCTTTTTCTCACATAAATACCCAGTGTTGGCACCTGTCTTCAATGAAACGTAGCTGAAGCCTGTTTGAAAGGTTGCTAGTACTCTTTATACGCTCTATAGTGTACTTCACAGCTACATGACAAGTAGCGACTCTCTTTTAATGTGGACATAGATGTGGTTTCTGCTGTTTATAGGAGGAGGAGGAGGAGGCATTAATTTGAAGAGTGAAATATAACAAGACTTCTTATCAAACTTAAACCTTTCAATCTGGTCTGTTAAGTCCAACGTTGGATGAAAACCTTTGTTTTGTTGCACAAAAAATTCCAAGGTGAGTAATATTAAATGAAGAGATATAGATTGTAATTGTCATTTGCTTTGTTTTGCTTTTCTAAAATGATACTTGAAAACAAAACACTATTTTTTAACTGAAAAAACATGATGTAGGTACATGAAGATATTAAAAACACTTCTAAGTGCAGTTTATTGAAACAGCATCCCTGTCAGTGACCTCGGTGTAAAACAATAATTAACACCTCATTGACAGAATCAACAAATGTGAACACGACAGCCATCATAAAAATGGAATTTATGGCGGAGCAGGTGTTAACAGCATTAATCTGTGCATAACAAAAGGCCAGTGAGTATGTTGGCCACAAAAATTGTGTAATTATACAAACTGATTATACTTATTATTAAATACTGAAATACATTTAATGACTGTGGCATTTGTTAAAAAATAATTATCACATTACACAGCATAGTGTCCTTTAATAATAATTATTGTTATGTTGGTTATTAAACAAAAAACCCTTAACTTCAGATCTTTTTGTCGAAACAGTGATTCACTTACTTCACATTACTTCATTCCTGTTCTCACTCCCTCCTTCTCTCTCTCTCTCTCTCTCTCTCTCTCTCTCTCTGTGTAACACTGTGTCTCTCGCCCTGCACATCTCTCTCTGCTCCCCCGTTCCCTCCTTCATCCATCTTCATCTCCCTCCATTAGTTTGAATTAGCAACCGTCTCTCTCTATTATTGCCTACTGAACTCCCTGTGCTGCGTGTGTGAGTTTGTGTGTGTGTGCAGATGACAGCTGGGCCTCATCCTCTCTGCCATTTACACCAGGGAAGAAAAGAAGTATAAACAGATGGGCAGATGTTCTCTCTCTCTCTCTCTCTCTCTCACACACACACACACACACATTTTTCCCCGGCCTTGTCACTTTCTTTCCTCTTTTTCACTTCCATTTCTCCATCTACCTCTCATCTTCTATCTGTCCGTTGTCTCTCAGCCCCTCTCTTCTGTGTTAGAGCTTCAATAAATGACAGTTTAGAACAACAATCAACACTCTGAAGGAAAAGCCACTCACAGATTTCATTAAGGTCTAATCTGTGTATTCTAAATTAAACTATTTTAAAGATAAGAAACTTGAGTTCAGTATAAGTAGTATGGAAGGTGTTTTCTAATCACTCTTGTCCATACTGGCTGTCAGAGGATCTGTCCCTCACTGTTTTAGAATTTAATATAACTGAGGGTTGATTGTTTTGTGCAAAAAGATTGAATATTTATGTATGTCTTCAGCAAACCAAGTGTATATCTTCAATCGTTGGTCTTTTTCATTTTAGTTTTTCCCCAACATTGGTTTTCCAGCTAAACTGTGATGCAGGGATAATAAAACAAGGGATTGCATTTTTACTAAAAAGACACTCCACTTAATTTGCATAGCCCTGCCTACTAAATCTTTTTTTATTCCAAACTTAAAACAGCAAGTTAGAAAGGATAGCTTGTAGGAATGGAAGAAAAAATGAGTAACGTTTCCTGTAGCATTAAAGCTCCGTCTGTACCTGTTCCTTACATCCTGTTAGACAGATTAAATATAGATAGATAGATAGATAAAATAGTGTTTTATACTAACTGTTGTTTGTTGTTAAAATGCTAAAGAATATGGTGTGTTTATGGTTTAACCTCCATATGAACACTGTCATCATGTCAGTTTGCTGATTCAACTATAAATAAAACTATTAATCATTCAATAGATATACAGGAGAGACATTTGATTATTGATCTGTGTCATATTTAGACTGTCGGTACTGAAACATCTGTGCACATGTGATCTTTAGTGATCAGAAAGTAATCTGTGACTTTAAAGTTTGTTTAGGATACGATCGTCTTTCTCTGATCAATAACAGCTTTCATTCAGTAATGGAATCGATGATGCAACCTGACCGTTGGGGTTAGAAACATAATTACACTCTGGGTTGATTTAGATTCTGTTTTGTGTTTGTTATGTTTTATAATGTTTGGTTCCCTGCGGAGAGTTAGACTATCTTTACGTGACGCACTGAATTTATTGTAATTGATGAAACTAGCAACTAAAACTCCTGTGCGCAAAATATCAACGTATAACGAAACGCAGTTGTAAGAATATTAAATATCCCTTAAAAGACGGTATAACTGTGGATTAATTACACTGTATATAATGTAAAAAAAACACTTTTGTCTGCTTACAACTACATGGTGGTGTGTTTTAAACCATTTATTCGTGCTACTGAAATCTAATGTTAAAATATCTGATATAAAGAGATCCGTTACTTGATCAAACAAACATTAAATGATTGTACTATAACTACCTGTTATTGATGTAATTAGCTTTATATGCATTAAATCTTTTTTGACTGTTGTTTCTTTCTCTCTCACTAACGAAAACAAAGATGTTCTCTAGTTTCCATTGACACATCTGTGTCTTTTTCCATCACTCCTCTCATTCATCCCTTGCTCCAATCTCTGTTTTTGTAATTTTTCTGAGGAGAAGGAAAAACAGATTTACAGTCAAAGAGCGGGTAAATCCAGAGTGATCGACTTTCAACCATCAAACTAAAAAACATCTTTTCTTTTTCTTCCCTTTCTTTCTCGCCCTAAATATCCCTTTCTCTCATAATGAGTCTTTTTGCCCTCTGTCCTTCCTCGCCTTATTTTCTTTTTCATTCCTACACTTGTTCCTTTGCGCTATTGTCCGCTGCAGTTTCCCAGGCCAGTGTGAGTGTGTGTTACAAAGAAAATAAGGTCGGACAATGAAGAGAAAGCTTTCTGTGCACTTACAAAACAAAAATCACTGAATTCTGAATGAAATAAAAGAAGACACAAAGGAGGAGAAGGGGAGGAAGAGCAGGAGGGAATAAATAAAAAACGACAAGTCAAAAGAGAAATAATTGAGAATGGAGGGAGAGTAACTCTATCAGGCCATTTGCCAGGTCAGCTGAAGAAAGGGAAGAGATGGAAAATGAGAAAGTAAAATAGAAACAGGAGAATCTGGGTGGAAATGGGAGGAAGGATTGCACTCTCTTTTTTTCCTTGCTTTTTGTTTCCTGTCTTTTTAATAAGTCAGTGAAGCAAAAAGAGCAGAGATGGAGTGGGACAGAAGGTGTGTGTATGTGTGTGTTTGATCTTTGTTTTTATGTATGTCACCTATGAAAAACAGATGCTTTAGACTTTACAATTTTCTGACAGGGGACTTTGATTAATTGTGAAACTAATCAAGAGTTAAATCACTATGTGTGCAGTCACTGAATGACTAAAACTTATATCAGGCTATTTTGTGGCATCTTCACCCCACAGGGAAACAACTAGTAGGCTACTGACATGTTGACTCTAATTATCATGAAGAATAGGAAAAGAAACACCTGGGAAACGGATAACAAGCATTCCTTGACATCGCGATGTCAGTGTCTCTTTTTTAAAAAGACATTTCAGATGTTGTGAATCGTTCATATCCATTGTCTTTAACTTTCCTCTGCGGCCTGCTGACCTGTGTCAGTAAGAAAAGGCAGCACTTGCACACATCTTAGAACAGAGATGTTTTCTTGTTCCCCTTCCATTTCTGGTAAAGTTATTTGAAAACTTGTTGTGCACAGCTTCCCTGGTTTCATGTAGTGGCTCCACACGCCAGATATTTTCCAGAATTGGACAAACACCTGGTTGGTAATTTGTCTATATAAAGAGACTGGGTGCACATGATTGGCATCTGTTTCTCCAAAATGTTTCTATACTGCTGACCTCAGTGTGTCCCAGGACGTCTACAATATCTGGGTAATTAGCTGATTTCCTAACTGTAAAACTTTTTTTTTTATGATACAGCTTTTCAGTGCAAACTAATCAATAAAATGACAATTGCCAAATTTGAATTCAGAATAGTAAGTGGTTGTAGTATAGTTTTTTTAGGATTATTACATTAATAGTTGTAGTTGCTTCATATTAAATTGTAGTGTGGAGTTTTCTGCCTTCAAGAAAGTATTAGAATCTAAATTCAAATCAAAATACTCCTATACTGTAAATGTGTAGTCCATTAGAGATACATACATAATGTGCCTTTAACTTCACTGAGAAAGATCCCAGTAAACACAACATAAAAAAGTTAGTTTCACCACATGTATTTGCTCTAATATCCCAGCTGTATAAAGCCATTACACAACTCCTCCTAAGTCCTATGTGATTTATTAAGAATCCGAGCGAATGAGAAGAGAAAAAGTCACCGACTATCACTGAAATCTGACTAGAACTGAGGTATGACACACACACACACACGTAATCATGTAATTGAGGTCTTTGTCGTGCATCCACATGTTTGCACTCAAACAAATGCCGAATCTGATCCCACTGAAAGAGACGTCCTGTGACATGAGCTCATGTTTAGCTTCAACACCAAATAATGCTTTCTCTTCATCTTTGGTTTCCATGTGTGGATTCTTTTTTTTCCTCCCTGCAGCCATCGTCATGTTTTACCGTTCGCTGTGTAAAATGAAGCGTAGTAAGAAGATGGAAAATATAGATAACTGATCCTGAGGGAGGGAAACTCTGAAAAGAAGAGAGAGGTGGAGGTGTGGGAATGGACAGGAAAATGTGACAAATGAAAGCAAAGATGGCAGAAAATACAGTTGTTGACTGCTGAACAAATCAAACCGCATTCATGGTTTAGTCAAGTCCACACCAGAAACGACAGAGAATAGATTACGTGAGCAAAGAGATGTCTCAAATCCTGCTGAAGAAGCACCGTAACCCTGTATTACTGACGTAGAAGTACCCTTAATATTTAGTAGTAACTATTCAATGCTGCTGAATACATTTTAAACGGAAATCTAAATGGACATCTTGACGATTCTTTACAGTATATAGTATTGTTACTTTATTAAACATGTAAAAGTGAAATGGAAAAACGTTAATTGGTTAGAGTTGCTCTTACTTCAGGTATAGGCCGTGTGTTCAGTTTCATTTTCAGGTATTTACAAGTAAGTTAGCTTCTACTCGCTGTACTCTACAGGCTAACCTGATGTGCACTGACCCAGAAACTTAACTACACGTTGGATTCGCAATGTGTGAGTAATGGCTACATGAAAACTGTGCGTACACTAGTGTGAGATACAGTATATGGATAAAACTACCTGCTGACACCCAACAGTGTCTAAAGTGCATTTTCTAACCAGCACAAAAAATTCACATTAGTTTTTTCAGCGGCCATAATGACGACTTCTCTCTTTTTTTGTGTTGCAGTAGTTTTGGTAAAAGTAGACGCCATTGTTTCTAATACGCCCAAACAACGTTAAAAAACTCACCATTGACAATTGGTGTTCTGCTGAAAACATAATGAACAAAGCCCTTTTTATTCAGCAACTTTTAAATGCTTCAAGTTTGACTCCAGCAATATTTAACCCGAGTAGAAGTGCTGCTCTGAGGTGTTAAACGACGGTAAACTGATTAAGTCATCTGAAAGTCAACTTCAACACAACTAACCGTCTAAAGCCCTGACAGCAGACACGTTTATTCAGCCACAGTGTGAAAGGTATGTGGATGACATTGTTGATTTGAACTGTGTAACTGTGTAAGCTTTCTGATTTGTAATTGCTCACTTTTTATACCAGAGCCGGTGTCTTTCAGATTATCTCTGTGCGCTTACGTGTGTGTGTGTTACCTGTATTGGAGTGTAGATCATCGTTATCCGACTCGTTGCCATTCTGGAGACTCATCATCATCTTCATTTTCTGAAGCTTCTGGAGCTCGGCCATGGCTGCGGCAGTCAGGCCTGTGACACACAAACACAATATTCATCTTTATGACAAACATGTTTTAGCTGCACAAACTTTGTCAATTGGTATTTTAATCGATAACAGCTGCATTCAAATCCATCACCTTCTCACAGCTAGTCAGTCACTACCCTCATTAACTGCTTACCCCTCGCACTTTACCCATAATGCTTTGCAGCAAAGTGTGACACACATACTGTCACTCACACCCAGCTGTTGCTGTCAAACTCTTTTCAGCGGGAGCATTTTGCTGAAGTGTTACAGGGTGTGAGTGCTGGTATGAGATGCCTCGGGGCTGGGGTCCGTTCACTGATACACACATGCAGAAAAACAATACACACACACACACACCCGAACAGAGAGCAAACCCCCTTCCACTTCTTGTACACAAACACACACACTCTTTTGTGTGGCCTAAGATCCCTGGCTCTGTGCGCTGACCTGGAACTGACTTCTATACACAACAACCAGCAGAGTGAGAAAGATGACCCTGTGTGTGTGTCTGTGTGTGTGTGTGTGCTTCATTGCATGTATGCTCTACTATGTGTGTAAATGTGCATGTGAGTTTCTTTTGCATTGTGTTAAGTGTGCATGTACAGTTTGCCTACATGTCTGAATGCATCTGTACTGGAATGCATGCTTATCTCTGCATATAAGTGTGTGTGTGTGTGTGTGTGTGTGTGCGTTTACATGCATGTGTGTGCAGGTCAGTTGGTTTTGCCTCTGTCACGGTTGATGGCCTTTGGGGAATGTCCATTACACTCACAGTACAGTTGTCTGCAAGGTATGAGGAAAACAAGATAGAGGGAGGGAGGAGTTGTCACATTATTTGACGTTTAATTGAAATACGGAGAGAAGGGGAGTGTTGTATGCAGGTCGGGTAGCCTTCAGCGTGTACTACAGAAGGAAAAAAATCACTGCCACGATGTAATTTTAAAAATGAATCACCTTTGTTTTGTTAGATTGTTTTGGTTTTCTTTAGTGTTGTGGTTCACGCCGGCTGCTCTCATAGCATCATTTTAAGAAAGAAGAGACAATGAAATCCCACTGTACACTATGTGCTCCACAATATTTTATTAGTTTAGTAATTTTACCATCAAAGAGACAAATGAAGTCCAGTGAAAAAGGCCCAATACAAAGGCTCATTTCTGGATATATTTTTGATTACAGATAACGCAAAATGTAAACTAAAGCAATATTTAAGAGTGACTTGAAAGAAAGAAGAATAAAAATAAGAGTTGTGGAGCATTCTCAAAGCAAAACTTTTCTTCTATACAATATAATATTATGAGTCTAGTTGTGAGGCTTCACTTAACCTAAATGCTAATGTCCGTATGCTATCACAGTCACAACAAGCTGATTTTTACCATCTTCACCATCCTAGTTCAGCATGTTAATATGCCAACATTCACCATTTAAAATTTAAGATTAAAAAAACTTTAATAATCTTTATTAATCTCATGGCAGAATGTTTTTATCTCCTTACAGCTTCTGCTAATAATTTGCCAATTAACACCACATGCAATTTAGATTTCACCTTCATGGGATTAAAAAAAACTTGACTTGCTTAAGGCTATAGATGTCAGAGGATCAGCACCATTTGTCTTAGAACCATGAATGTCGGTACAAGGTTTCACACCATCAAATAGTTATTTCAGTCTGGACTTAAGTGGTGGATTAATTGACAAAGCCTATATGATCATCTGTGGGGCTATGTTGTTAGCATTATTAAAAATGAAAGCAAAACGCTGTGCAGCAAAACCATCATTGCTGGATGGTTAAAAAATAAATAAACTAGACTCAATTTGCACTAATGGAAATATCAGATCAAATTTTTTAAATTAGGTTAGAGAAAAGAAGAAAGAGAGAGAAGACAAAGCAACAGAATTGGAAAATGGAGTCCCCCTGTGGGGTCAAGACTATATTCACTCATTGATTACTCCACTGAGGAACACCTTGCCACACGCAGACACACACACACACATGGACACATTTAAATAGATACAGGAACCAGCCCTGCAGTTCAGGTGGGAATGCACACTCAATCACGTGCATGTGTGTGCACAGACGTGAACTCACAGACACAGGCATGACAAGAAAGCACGCGAGACATGGATTATAGACACACTCTGATATGCGCGCGCGCGCACACACACACACACACTTGGACACAAGAACGCCCGCTTCGCCTCAATGCAACCAGAAGACAATCAATAGTGAGGGCAGAGCCACAATACTGTTCTCCATCATGACCATCAAACACACACACACACACACACTTGCTCTCTCCTTCTCTCTCAGATCGATGACTGTCCGCTGTGTCCACGGTTACCGAGCATCGACCTCTGTCGCTAATGGCGACCACGGAACCTTGGGAATTAGTGTGTGATTGATTGACAGAGAGCTTCAAAGACACGCGCGCCAAGAATAAGTGTGTGTGTGTGTGTGTGTGTGTGCGAGTGAGATAGAGAAAGAATACATATTCCCCTGTGTGTGCGTTTTTGTGGTCCCCTGTGGGTTGCCCATACGTTGCTTACCCATCTCCTTACCTTTCCATGCATCCTAATGCTTTCCAAAGGAGGCACAAGAGGAAGGACACGCGGCGAAGACGGAAGGGAGTGAAAAGAAAAGTAAACACAGGAAGGATTATAAATGAACAGAAGTGATTTCGCAATGACCGAGAAACCAGCAAATCAATGAGGAGATGATTGTAGACGTTGTTTCACCAGATTAAAAACACTACAGAGCCTTTATGAAACATCTATTATTTCCATCACTTTCAAGGCGTTTCCGTGACACAGCATTGCTTTTTGCAGCATGATGTTTTGTCATGTTTTCCACAACTCTCTGACTTCCTACTCTAGCGCCACCACTAGCAGGTTCAAATGTTACTTATGCACAATACAGCTCTGGGTAAAGTGCAAAAGAGGCCACGGCAGAATCATCAGCTTCTCTGATTTGGCTGTTTGGATAGATTTTGATAACTTTTGTTCGATACCCTTTTCATCTCGGGTAAAGTCTGACACTTTTATTTTGAAATGAAATCAGTTAGTGTTTCTAAATGAGATCTCTTCTCAGCTTTCTACCACGGCAAAGTGCGTCAAGTTGGTTTCTGGTGGAGACTGTTGGCCTTCGAGAGTCTTAAACCCCTGAGCTCGCGTGAAACACACCCCATTTGGCCGTGGTAGTAAATATTTAATCCACTGCACCTACATCTCTGACGAAGTGCTCTGAACGCGCTCTCAGAGACGGAGTGACACTTTGAATAAGAAAACAGGGAAACGGAGAAATTGCTCTTTGTGTTCTGAATTTAGAAACACACTGTTCTGGCTGTTTTGTTTTTCTGTTTTCTTTCTTCCCGTGAGCACTCCGAGTGCCAATTTACAAATGCAGTCAATTGCTCTTGTGCTGAGTCAAATAGATTTCAGGCTCTGCGCTCCGGCACTTAGGTCGCCCCTCTTTAGCTTTCACTAGATGTTCAAGACCCCATTTGCTGCCATTTTGCAGTGGCCATTTTGTGTCTTGTCTAGTATGCAGAGACGCATACTTATTTTTTCAACTGTAGGTTTTTGACACTGTAAAAACCATCAAGAGTTGATATTGAACTTTGTATTTAGTGACTTTGATTAGTTTTTCCTTCATCCATTGTCCAACCCGGTTCTAAAAGTCAATGTTCACCTGAGCATCAGTTTAATACTGTTACAAAGTTTAGTTCCCAGCTTTAGCGCCATAATTAGAAGTTGACCTGGCCAGTATGTTCAGCAGCTATGGCTCTACATGTTTGTGTAAAGTTCTTTGTTGAGGATTCTGTCATGTAGCGAAGATGGTTGGGGAATATACTATAAACGAGCTGACACAGTCATAATAGCTGCTTCTACATTTTGATAAACAATCAGTCTAAACTAAAATAAACGAAGGGGCTTACAGGGAGCAAACTAGAGAGGATTTACAATGAAAGGTGCAAAAGGAGTGTGGTTTAACAGGCCGCCTGGAGCCGCAGGCAATCGGCCGAAGAAGAAGAACAAGAAGAAGAAGAACATACGTTGATCCCCTTGGGGAAATTGTTGTTGGACAGTTGCCAGACAGTACATGTTGGCCCCACTACTAGATGTCTGGCTGCTAATTTGTGTCTTCATATGTAGCCTGGAGGAATCGGGAATCAAACCACTGTCTCTGGGGTTCATACACGATCAACTGAACACTTTACCCACTGACTGCCATGTAAAGCCCACAGTGGACTGGAGGCATGATGTCACAACTTAGCAAACAACAAAGTAGGAAAGTAAACAAAAAAATGAATTTTCTAATATCTTAGGTGAAAAACAAAAGCAATACTGAACTAATACAATTTCAAATATGATTTCAAATAAACTTGATTTGGCAAATCTTTACGCATTTAGACCTTAAAGAGCAAAGATCATTTCATTAAAGTGTAATTATGGAGAATTGTGTTGATGTTGATTTCGTCCCGCTTTGTTTGTTGCTCATTAGCCTGTGTCTGTAACGCATGTTACAAATCAGCAGCAATCAAACAGTGTTAGCCGCAACCGTGGCAATTCTTCTGTTGCTAAAGCTTGATTTCCTTTTGTGTGAATGTTGTGCCACGGAGGTGATTGCTGCTGATGCTCGGATGCTCTTGATTCTGCTCGAGATAGTTACTATTGGTTTCCTTCTTTGGTTCACTCCACTTCAAATGGCTTCTGTAGCACTTTACCTGTTACTTTAGCAAAATGACCAAATAACTAAACAACAGAACCCGTGTCACAGTGTGTGTGTGTGTGTGTGTGTGTGCTGTAGGTTTAGTTTTTGTTAATAAAAAGCAGAAAAACTCTGTACAGGAGAGGCAATAAAAAGAAGAGGATGAGATATGGAAAACACTTAACGTCACTCTAGTCCTGTTCAACCCTTCTCCCTTGCTCCGCCTCCGTTCTCTCTAGCTCTCTCCTCCTGCTTTCCCCTTAATCTCTCTCACAGTCCCCCGCACCCCTCACCCCCACGCACACCCCACCCCACTCTCTGCAGGTGCACATAAGAGTCCTCAGATGAGTGTATTCTTTTCAGGACAAGATTGAAAGCACTTCATCTGTAACCTACACAGAGTACTTGTGTGTGTGTTTGAGTGTGTGCATGAACAAGTGCGTTGAGTTGTGTGTGTGTGTGTGTGTGTGTGTGTGCTCATGCTCCAGATGTGTTTATGTTTATGTTTGTCACTGCACAGTGTGTGCACATGTGCCAAAATATGTACGTTTATGCAGAGATTTTGTGTGCAAAATGTGTATGTGTGCATGTGTGCACGCTTAAAAAAATGTCTGCGCGTGTTTGTGAAGTGTTTGGAGTGTATGTGCCTCTGAAGCCCAAGTATTTGTATGTGAGTGTGTGTGTTTGTGTGTGTGTGTGTGTGTGTGTTTATGTAAAGTGTGAGTCTGTGTGAAGTGTGCATATGTGTGTGTGTTTTAGAAGACAAGGCGAACCATTGAGCTGTTTTTGAAGTGAATTAACAAGTCAAATGAGTGCCGCAGCACCCTGCATAGGTTACCACACACACACACACACACACACACACACACACTTATCATCACAGCATCTTTGTTAAGGAAGATGAGGCCAATTAAACCGATATCATTCTCTTGTCGTAGGTTATTCCTTCTCCTTCCCTCTTTTCTTTTTATCCTCCCATGATCCCTTCTCTTCTCTCTGTCTTTTTCTTCATCTGCTTTTCACTCTTCATTTTACTCATCTTCCTCTGCTGCTTCAATCCTTTTACTGTCTGCACAGTGTCCTCTTCTGTCTTTTACTGGTTTTCCAACACTTTTTGTTTTTCTTTCCACAATTCCTTCCTTCTCGTGTCCTTTCTCTCACCCCCCCTCACATACTGCCACCTTACTTCCTTCTTTTAAGCAATTTCCTCCTACAAAACAGAAAGGGAGGGAATGAAAGAAAGGAAGCGAGGGAGATAAACAGAACAGGAAATGAAGTAAAGAAAGGATGAGGAAATAGGAAGAAGGAAAACAGACAAGTAAAGGGAAAGAGGAAAAAGAGAGGAATGTAGAAAGGGATTTGATCTGTTAACGATGAAGAAGTAAGATGATTAAACGAAGAGAGGATAGAAGAAGAAAAGAAGAATGGTTTGTCCATCTTTTGGGTCATTTATCTCATCCGGGTCGTTGCATCTACTTCCTTCTTCACACTTCCAGATTCCTTATCTCTCTTTCCTTCCTTCTCTGTCCAGTCTTTTCCCCATTTCTCTGTCTTCCCCTCAGACAGAGGACCTCGTTCTGTCCTCTGTCCTTTTCCCCCTCTCCCTCTACTGTTTATCTTTTCCTCTTCAGCCTTTAACATCTCTCTGCTTTCTCCAAACTATCTCTCCTTCTCTTGTTCTGTTTTCTAACAGTGTGATACAGTGTGATAAATGTCCATCTGTGATTGGCCGATGCCCCCTATCGCTGTGGCGCCCGCGAGGTCGTAAACAACAGCCCGTCTCCCCCGGCAACGTGGTGTCTCCATGGACGCGGGGCGCTAAGACGACCAACTCTGCGTGTGTGCGACATCCGGCGACTGCCAAGTGTGTGTTATGTGTGTGTGCGTAATATATGTAGTGTGTGTGTGTGTGCTTGAGTGTGAGCTAATGAGTGATCATAAGTGAGCAAATGTTTTCTCTGGGTTCCACTAATGTTCGACAAACACACACACACATCAGGTGTGTGTGTGTGTGTGTGTGTGTGTGTGCGTGTGTGTGTGTGTGTGTGTGTGCATGTCATTAGTATGCAACAGTGAGCTGTGTCCATATGTCACTAAACACAACCATGTTTTATTTATCCTGGAGAGAGAGAAAGAAGGAGGCCAACAGTCACTGTCAAGGGGACGGAAGGAAGAATAGATGGAGAGGAAAAAAAATTGGCAGAAAGGGGTAAAAAAAGGAAGGGAAGAGAGACGAAGAAGAGAAATAATGATGAACACAAAGTGGGAGAAGAGATGAGGGAAGGAGGGATGAAAAGGAAAGAAGAACTTAGAAAAAAATTGCAAGAGAGAGGTTAGCGGAAAAAGAAAGGAAGGACATAAAAAAGAGGTTGAAATAAGGGTAACAGAGGGAGGATAGAAGGAGACAGCTCAGGTAGAAAGTACAAGAAGCAAAGAACAGAAGACAGGAGAGAGAAACAAGGCAGATGAAAAGTAGTAAGAAGGAGGGAAAAGGAGGTAGGGAAGTTAAAAAGTACAAATCAGGAATAAAATGAAGTGGGCAAAACATAGGAAGGAAGAGAAAAAGGAAGGAGGGGAGGAAATGAGGAGGGAGTTTAGATGTTGTGAGTAAATGATGGGGAAAGACAAAAATAATGAAGAACGCCAGGAGAGGATACGAAAGGAAGCATGGATCAATAAAAAATAATAATACAATAATATATAAAAAAGATAAGGAAGGAAGAAAGGATGAAGGAGACAAGTATGCACAGTGCAGGAGCTTATATATTAGAATTGAAAAAAGGTAGAAAAAAGTTTGCTAAAGGAAGCAGAAAAGGAAGGGTAAGGAGGAGACAAGGAACCAGAGAATAAAAGTGGGTGAGAGGGAAAGGGGAAAGGATGAAGGGGGAGAAAGTTTATGGAAAAAGGAAAGGACTGAGGTAGGGATCATAGGGTGTAGAAAGTGTAATCAGACAGAAATTAGTTGAAAAGGGAGCAGAGGAAATTAGGTGGAGTAGAAATGAAACAATGAAACAAAGGAGAGTGGAGGAAGTAAGGGAATAGGAGATATAGGAGGATAGGAAACACTGGAGGTTAATAAAGTATAGTAGAGGGGGGTAAAAACAGGGTAGAGACAGAGAAAGGAGTGAGATAGAGGAAGGAAAGATGACAAGAAGAGAAGGGTGGACATAAAAAAAGGAGAGGGAGGAAAAAAGAGGCAGGTAAGACGGAGGAAAGAAAATAGAGGAGAGAAGAAATGACGGAAGAAGAGACTAAGGAATGGCAAGAATAGGAGAAAGAGGGAATAGAAAAGAGGGACAAGTAGGGATGACAGTGGAGAGAGCAGAGTAAAATGAGTTGAGGAAGAAGGAGGGAAGAAAATAGGGAAGGTAGGGAGGTAGAGAGGAGGGCAGGGTGGACAGATGGAGGAGTGGGACCCCAGAGACGTGTCATTCATCACACCACCATGCAGTCTGCACTCGTTCACCATTTCTTTCTCTTTCTCTGCAGGTCTTTTACTCCTCTTCTTCCTCACTATGTGACATCTTTCTCTTTCTTCCCATCTTCTAGCGGTTTATTCATTCAGCTCTTTCCCCTCAATCGCTGTCACGCTTCCACATCATTTGTATCTTCCTTGGTCCATCTCTGTTTCTTTCGTCCCTCCCTTCCCACCATGTTTTGCTCAGGGTCTCTCTCCCTCTCTGGCACTCGTTTTTAGGTTTCATCATCTCCTCTGGCAACATCCCTCTTTTTTTCTCTCCATTTTCTCCTCTATCTCTTACTCTCTCTGTTTTTTATTCGCTCTATTTTCACTTCCTGCACCACAAAGAAGAAGGAAAAAAAAACAATCCCCGTCTAATTCTATATTATCCTGCTTTTCTTATAGATGAAGGAAACTGTAAATGAAGGTGTATAGTAGTAGTAGAGGAGAAAAAAGGAGAAGAATGAGGGAGAAGGGCAGACAGGTGCAGTGACAGACGAGGGGTGTGGGAGAAAAGCAAGACCAGGATGAAAAAGAAAGTAAGGCTGGTAAGGAAAGACAGGGGGATCAAGGAAGAAGGGACTGTAGGGATCTGTAAGCGAAAAAAGGAAAAGGGAGGAAGACAGAAGGATGGATAGGGCGACCCTGGAAATGGCAAAGAAAGCAGGATGAAAAGGTGCAGGAGAGGAGAGAACAAAATGGGTAAAGAGACAACTTGGGAGTTGGAATGAAGAGACGAAAAAGAAAGTGTGGAAAAGTGGATCGCTGAAGGGAAAAAGGAAAAATACATCTTCTGTGCTTTGCTCTCTTATCTTGTCTTTTTAGGAAAATATTAACTATAGATTACAACTACAAATTCCCTGGAAGTATTTTGTGTCATTTTAAACCCTGGGTACTCTATTCTGTGTTTTGTCTCCTAAATACTGCAACATATAGATTGACTGCGTAAGCAAAACAATGTATTTCAAAGGGAGAGTGCACCTAAAACAGCGGGGCTCAGGAAAAAACCATGCGGGCTCTTTTTCTGTACTGCCACTCGACATCATGCAGGTGATATTACAGTATGTGCTTCTTCTGCGCACATGCGACTGTCCAAAACCACTGCCCAATGCACCTGCATGAAGCCTCAAGCTCCTTGCTCTGAGCACATAATAACTGAAGCTGACTCGGATGAGTGAATGAACATTTCTTTCAACTCGAGTCTCCTCCCTCATCTGGATGTCAGTGGTAAAAGAACAAACAAAATCAATATGACGACAACAGCACTCACATCCCCCGCACTCTTTCGCTGCCTCTCTCTTACCAGTGTGTGACAGCAGGTTGGGTGACAGCAGGCCGGGTAGGCCTGGGTGCAGCAGCCTGGGGCTTTCCTGGATCCCTGCACCAGAACAACGCTTCGGAGGGCGGCCTGGACGAGAGCTGGAGGGACAGAGAGAGAGAGAGAGAGAGAGAGAGATTAATTACTATGACATAATTAGATGTATTGAGTACAAAGAAATGGAGGAAACTGTCTGTGTTGGTATCTTTGTCTGCCGGCGCTGTCCCTCTCAGTCCGTTTGTTAGTCGTCTGCATAGATAGTCCACAGTCTCCTACTGATATACATCCTGATACACTCTAAATTACATAAAGTTTATTTGGTTACATTTGATATTTGCTACTATTTCCAGTGCTGCTATCACAATTTCCCTCTGGGATTAATAAAGTGTTTTGAATCTTGAACCTTGAATCTTGAATGCACGATAATCTATAAGCCAAACTAATGACTAAAAACTGAATCACTGTAACATAAACAAGCAATAACTGTATCACTTTTTGACTTTATAAAATTTAGGAGATCGCTTTTCACACTTGTTTTTCCAGCGTGATGCTCTCAGGCTTGGATGTTGTATTGAACGCTGAGTTTGACTTCAGCAGTCGACGCTGACAGCTGGATGTTCCAGCAGGGACAGCAGGTCGCTCAGACCTAATAAAATCACAAACCGACTCCACGCGGAGCACAGTAGTTTCAAAGGACTTTCACTGGTCGCCATACTGGAGCAGTGAGCTACACCTGATTGGTCGAGTACAGTTACTGTGCAACAAACATTAGAGTGAAGTGTGAGTAAGTCATTTCATCTATCTCCTGGGAAATGATGTGACAAGCACAACACATCCTTACTCATTTTCACACTTAGATAAACTAGCAGAAACAGCAGGAGTTGCCACATCCTAAAATATCTCCCACTTAAAGGCAGGAAGAGCTTGATCTCTATCAATTTGTACAGTGTGGATTAAAGACAACTAACCACGAAAATACTGATGCAAGACATGGAAACAAAAATTTTGTTTGTTGGCATGCTGTGATGACATGAACTGTAACAAAAAAGAATTTGGTCCTAATTCAACAGATAATAATCCAATAATAATAGTTTAACTATCTTCATACTTTAAATAAGAGTCTTTACTTCATTACTGTCCAGCTACTTCAAAGATAAATCCCTTTAAAAACCGGGATAAGTCAATCCTTTAATACTTATTTAATACCTACAACATGAGAAATTACATAATAATAATATTAATAATAATCCACAATTTTTTTCCTGGATTTTTTTTTAAATTCATGATAGAGAAATTAAATGGGCAAACGTAAAAAGAGAAATTACCTTTGACCAGCACCAAAGGTGTTCACACTCATGTAAAACAGCATGTTTTTAAAACAGAAGCACAAGAATACATGTTCTACATTTGTGTAGTCTGAATATAAACCTACCTTTACACAAACAGGCATCTCTCCCACTCTCTATTTCTGTCACACACACATGCCGAACCTACTGTATTATGCATGTGAACGTGGGCATAAAAAAACACGCTCAAACACACACAAGTACAGTAACTGCACATGTACAACTGAACATAAAGGGAGGTATACATACACACACACACACACACACACGCACACACTCAGTAGGTGCGCATGCAGGCCAACTCTCTGCAGGGTGGCTAAGTAACAGATGGCCGTCCAAAGTCATTTACACCTAGAGAGAGAAAGAGAGAGCGAGAGAGAGGACCGAAAAATGAAAACCTGTTCAAGACACCACTACAGTGTCACTGCGTGAGAACAGAATGTAACATAGTACAATAGAAAAAACCCCCCATACAAAAAACAAAAAAATGTACATTTGAGAAACACTAAAGAGGTAATCTAATATACAGATTAGTTTACAGTAATACAGTAATAAACAGATTCCAGCAGATACACAGCTAGTTAATCACCATACATTACATCACAGGTTAAAAAGCTCTATTGAATCCAGCAGTTATGTTAACCACGTCACTGAAGACTTACAATAAGTCGTAAGTCTCAATGTCTTGTCAGATGCTTTAGGTCAGGAATGTGTGGCCTCAGGGTGTGTTCATCATATGGCAGATAAACAAGAGTCCTGTACTCCACATTGGTTAGCTACAATGCTAATGCTAATATTCCTATTAACAGAGATTGAGTCTCAAATTGTGCTTTTTTTCCATGATGTTTTTTTTAAATAGCACATTTGGCATTTAGTTTGCTTTGTTTTTGTGAGTTGAAAGGTTGCTGGTATGTTACACACATACACACACACACACACACACACACACACACACACATATATATATATATATATATGTGTGTGTGTGTGTGTATTTATGGATATTGACATACATTTGATGGACTGTTAGACTAGAACAGAGTGAATGTTGGAACTTTGAGGAATATTTCAGCAAATCAGTCAGATCCCAGTGGGGGAAGAAAGAAAAGAGAAAGTGTGTTAAAACATGTGCAGAGAAAACGTCTGAAATCGTTTTGGGGTGTGATAATATACGTGAGAAAAAGACACACACGCACGGAATGAGAGATAGAAAAAGAGAGAGAAGCAAAGGAGCATGAGGAAATGAAAACATGAACCGTCACTTTTCCACTGAACTCTGCTTCACCTCTGCCTCTTTCTCATTCAATCAAACACACACACACACACACACACACACAGGTGTTTGCATTCAGACCTTAAAGCCTTTCCATCAACAACCGACCTGCTACCTTTCATCTCACATACGCTCACAAAGGATACATGTTATGTACCAGGTGTGTGTGTGTTTTCGTCTGCATCCAACCATGTATAAGCAACATTAATGTTCGTGTGCGTATTCATGTGAATCCATGCTGTGTCTGTGTGTGTGTGTGTTAGTGTGTGGACAAAGGACACATGATATCGCCTTCACCTTACAGTTCTTTGTTCAAAGTAATGACTGCAGTGTGTGTGTGTGTGTGTCCTGTAGGGTTGCCATATGTTGGGCATTAATCCTCGTCAACAGTCCACTCTCCCTACTGCACCAAGCACAGGAACAAAGAGCAGGTCACACACACACACACACACACACAAACAATGCTTTGACACAGAAAACATGAAGTCTATATATTCTTATACACACAGTAACACACGTGCACACACGCTGTCAGTCCACTGACCTACATTTGTTAACCTTTAACCTTGAATGTATTCAAACCCTTAAATAGAAACAAATCTATTTGTCCTCATTTGGGTCATTTCTTCACCTAAGCACTTCACTTTTATGTGAAATCATGGAGGGATGGGTAAGCTGGTGACATCTGACCCCGGGACTTCTGTAATTTCCCACATTCACACTGTGAGCAAGCTGAGCAGCCATTCACTGGAAGTTGTGTCATTACGCAGGTAACAGAGAACAAGCACAAATTTTATGTGCAATAAAACAGAGTTCATTTCCTCCTTGGTGTGATTTTGTTGTTGAATGTAAGCTCTAAACCAAAGTGTGAAGTACAAAACAGCGCTGTAAAAAAGGATTTGCCTCCTTCCTGATTCTTTTTTTCAAATTAATTTTTAGATTACACAAAGAATCAGGAAGTGGGAAAATATTATATTTGTTTTGTATGGCATCACTCAAATGGTAAGAGAAGATTCAGGGATTTATTCAATTTAATAGCACAGTAACACATTTACCCTTTGAGGCTGACCAAAGTGAGGGTTTCAGACAGTTAAATACAATGTCATTTCCAATTCTGAAGTCAGAACGTTGTTAGAGGAGGGGGTTTCCAGAGCCATCTGACCCTCCAGTGACTGATCGTGTTGGTGCTCATGGTGCCTGAACTAAAGTTGTAAAGTTAAGCCTCACACTAGAGGAGAACGAAGCAAATTATAGGTTGAATTCTCTTTATCCACATGGTGTTTCTAACTCCAGGCTGTCCGAACAGCTTGTCAGCAAAACAGTGTTGACTGGAAACTGGCCTGTCAGCTCAATGGGTTAAGCGTCAGACTGGGATGCAGAAGGTCGTGGTTCGAAACCCCGTCTGACTCCTAGTCCATCCTCTACCAGGCGTGTCCTTTAGCCAGCGCTAGCGACTAGTAAGTCGCTTTGGATAAAAGCGTCTGCCAAGTAAAGTAAAGCAAAGAAACCCACAATTGAGAGCGCTCAACCAGATGTTGCACAGTTGTTTAGATGAACCGAAACAAGGCCGCTGCCAACACGAACAGTTTGTCCAGAGGCGGAAATCGAAGACAATTTAAACTGAATTCTTTTTTTAATTCACTTTTGTTTCTCAAAACAAAAGTGACACAGCAGACACAGGTGCTACCAGCTGACAGTCCAGTTCCTGGAATCACAACTCAGTAATAAACCCAAAATATGGGTCTTAAAGGAGTCAATTAAAACATTAACTCTATATTTGTGTTCACTTACTGTTCTGTTGGAAAATGTTTTTTTTTTATCTATATTAAAAGTCTTTTTATTTCAGGCAACACATTTGACAACTTAGACTAATTTAGTTTATTGAAAACACACAGAAAAACTGTTCTGGTTTTAGTTTCAAAACCCAGATGTGAAATTTGCACAAAAATAAAAAAAATGTTCCTATTATCTGAACTGTGATCGCTACACACTGCGATAGTCCCACATGAACTGCTCAAATGTTGTGTGCCAACACCCACCCAGCACTGTCCAAACCGGAGGGCGCTGACACTTAGCTGCAGACTAACTGGGAACTATGATACAACAGTCTCATTGCAAATTAAAGAGTAATGATAGACCTATTAACCAACACACACACACGCACACACGCACACACGCACACACACACACACACACAGTCTATAATAAAAAATCCTCCAGTTAAAAACTGGCATTCAGCACAATCTGTACATTTGCTGACAAACAAGTTCAGCAAATGTTCCTGCAACACCTGACACAGTGGTCCGAACAGGAAAGTCAGAGTGGTGACATCATGAAGCCTCTCTCTTTGCAGTAATTACAGCAGTGCCTGATAATTAAAGAGGTAATTATGAATTTATGTTAGTTAAAATGAGAAGCAGCAGCTCAATGCTTACCTCCTGATGTATCTTTTTGTTATTTGATGACCTTTTAATTGGCTGGAAACACAAAAACACGCCATGAATGGAAAACGCAGAGGTGACATTTCACACACACACAAACACGCGCAAACACGATGATCTCATGAGCCACCTTGAAGTAAGTCTTCCCACTTTGACACTCGCGCAACCTCGCCTGTTCACCCAAATGGCTGTTTCTATGGTGACGGAGCCTTGATCAATACTCCGTCATTGGCTCTGATGGCCGGTCAGGGTCCGTCTCACTCACACACACGGACAAACACACACACACATACACACAAACAGGCATGGCAGTGAATAAGCACGCCCTTGCTAACACGCTTGACAGATTGATTTAGCTCAGAATGTGCAGAGGTCACACACACACACACACACACGCACACACACACACACACAGAGTGTAGTTTATCAAAGCCTGCTGTGGTCAATACATGGGGTAGAGTGAGGGGTCAACCCTCTTTAACTAAAATCTTTCATCTCCCTCTCCCTCTTTTCTTTTATCTCTCCATCCGTCCGCTGATCCATTTCTCCTTCTTTTCATTTCTCTCTCTTTTATTGGCTTACCATTTCAATCCTCCATCATCTCGCGTTTCATATTTCTGTTTGTTGCTGGATTTGGTTTCTTTCCTCTGTGTTTGTGTCATTCTACCCATTTTCCTCTTTTTTTCTAACTAATAGGTCAAACATGAGTCTGATTTGTTTCACTTACTAACATGTATTTTACCACTTTGACTTTATAGTTTTAATACAAAATTATTTTCTCTGTTTTTACTCTTTTAATTGTAGATGAATAGCAAATGTGCATGAGTTATTGGTAGTGCCATCAATATTTCCTTTCTTTATCACACACTGCATTTTAGCTTCTTTCAGCTCAGTCTTTTGTTTTGAGTGCTGCAACCTAATCCTAATCCTGTGTAGAAATACACTCAGTTCACTCTCAATGTACATACAAAACAGACAAACAAACATCTATATATGTATAAGGTTTTTAAACTTAGCTAGCTTCTGCTCAAGACAGAGTTTCCCAAGTCAAGTGCTTAAGAGTGGTTCATCAGGTGAACACAAACACACAACTCCAAATGACAATGCCACGTCTCACGTACTGGATGTGGAAACATTAGTACTGGTCACTAAGAAGTTCAGTGGTTTTGTCAAATCAGATTAAAAGGCGTCACAGATGTCACAATGATCCGTCAATCAAACACTCGTGGTTCTCTTTTAATTTCTCCTTCCTGTTCTTTCCTCTCTCAGCTTGAGGTCAAATGATGCCATAACCTGTCCATATTTATTACTCACGTTTTTCCATTTCTTTCATCCTCTCTCACTTGACTTCATTTTGTAAGTGGCAGTTGGCGGACATGTGTAGACGAGGTGAAAGTCTTTTTTTTTTTACCTCCACCTCCTTTCCTCTGTCTGTTTTCTGTCTCCCCACATCTCTCGCCCATCGTAAATCGTGTCACAAGCTCACAACCTTTTTCTTTCTCTCTCTCCCGTATACCTCTGTGTGAGGTGTGTGTGTCTTTAATCTTTGTTTGTGGCAAAAGAACAATCTATTCTTTTAAAGAGACACCAGAGAAATGGGATATATGTCTGTCCATACACACACACACACAAGCGCATCATAATCATGGAAGCTCACGGACTCAGAGAGCAGGAAAGAGAGAGATAGATGTTTACTTTCTTCTGGGCTTCCACCTCTTTGATTGGACAGATGAATGACTTCATTGTGTGTGTGTGTGTGTGTGTGTGTGTGTGAACATAAGTTTCTGTGGTTGTGTGGAGACATTTTTGCTTGATGCCGTCGTTGCGAGGACACTGTGGTTACACATGTGATGATTAAGGTTAGGTTAAAGGGCCAGGGAATGTGTTATGTCTAAGAGTGTCCTCGCAACTGCAGTAGGACAAATGTTTGTATTTCTTTCTGTCCTTTTAACAGACAGAAAGCGATGGAGAGAAACTATGAAGCGATTGGAGAAAGAGAGAGACATGATCCAGAAAGAAATAGGTGATGGGAGGATGGGTGAAAAGGACGAGTAGAGACAGAAAGGAAGAGACAGAGTGAGGTAGCCAATAATAAGTATTGACTGATAAAGGAAGTAGAGCGAAAATAATGAAGGAGAGAAAAATCACCTTAAAACACCGAGTGGAGAGAAACAGGAAAACTACATCGATTAACTGGTGACACCTATCTCCTTTTTCTATCCTCCACTTCTTCTTCCCTCTTATTTATCTATTATCCGTTTCTCTTCTTAAAGGTAGTTACGATTCATACCTGTCTGCTCTTTTTGTGAGCCTTCATATCCATCCATCCGTCAGTCAGTCCTATCTATCATTCACCCCTCCATCTATTTATTCATCACTCTCTCATTCATCTATCCATTTATCAAACCGTCCCGTCATCTTTTCACCCTTCATTTGTCCATCTATCTTCTATCCCTCTACCCAACCACCTCTCCCATTCACCCTTGTCAATTGTCAATCATCTTTCATTAATCCATCAATAAATTAATGCATCCATCTTTTATTAATTTATCCTTCCATCATCTTTCATCTATTTTCAATCCGACTGTACATCTATTTTTTTTACATTTGTATATTCTTCAGTACATCCATCTTCATATCTATCCATCTATTAGCTTTCCTCGCTCTCTTTCTCTCTCTCCGGAGGAACAGGTGTGCACCGGGACCGGAGACAAAAACACTCCTGCATTTTTAAACAGCACCTATTAAATATTAAACATCACACACACGCACGCACACACACAGAGGACGACACACAATCGCTGACGAGACAACTTATACAGGTCGATGGGCTAACGTGTGTCTGCACGTCTGCGTGAGCGTGTGTGAGTGTGTGATGGCTTTAAGCGTCATTACCTTACTTCCTAGGCATGTGGGGCAAATACATACACTCGCTCTCCCTCTGTCTCACACACACTCACACACACAGGGATAATTCATACAGGCATACATGGTGCTCCCACATGTTAGCATTTAAGAGGTAAAACTATAACAGACTGCATGTTCTTTCTGCCCCGCTCTCCGTCCCCCCCGTCCCCCCCGTCCCCCCTCCTCTCCTCCTTCTCTCTTTCCTCCGTCTCTTTGAAGTGCTCCATAACAAACTATAACAACAGGAAGTTTTCAATGCGCCACATTGAGAAGGAATGTCACATATGGTACGAGTGAGGGAGAGAGGACGGAGGAACAAATGAAGGTGGGATTGGAGGATTAGAGAAGACAGACAGAATTTTCTGTTTCACACTGTGGTCTAGTGGCACATATACTGAGCTAGTTACCATGACATTACCTAGATATTTATGCGCACAACTAGCTAACACTGGACTCTGTGCCCCCTCTTTAACCATACTAAAAATAGTCTGAAATAGTCTATATTTCACTTGTTGACCCTTCAAACAGTGGTAGCAGTCAAGTATAACAAATGCCAATGCAGACACATTTTTAAAAACGTCTTAAAGGGCCAGAGTCCCTTCCTCTAGCCCCGCCCCTTTGTGTTTCTATTTTACAAACACAATAAAGTAAACAGCAGCAGCAGGTAATAACCGTGTTAGCTCCCTGATATTAGCATTTAGCAATAATTAGGATGAGCCTAAACAGGTTAGTACTTTGCTAACCAGGCGGTTAGAAGGCAGCCGTATGCTCCCTGTGTTGATCTTTGCTCAGAGGGTGCATGAGCGAGAGGCGAATGGTGAGGGAGATGGCAGGAAAGGAGGGATGAAAGTAATGCAGAGAGACATGTGACACATGAAGTGTGGGTGAGGGAGGAGTTTAAAAAGAAAAGCGTGAGAGTGACAAAAAAGAACAAAAGAAAGACATGCACCAACCTTCATCAGATCAATTTCACTCCCTCCATCTTTTTTCAACTACAGTTAATTTTCTGCCCCTCCGACTCTTCATTCCTCACTTCCTTCCAACCCTCCTTCCCCCCATTTTTCTACCTGTCCTTTCCTCCCTCCCTTGCTCTCTATCAATCTCTTCTTCCCCCTTCTCCTTCTCTCACTCTCCCCCTCTCTACAGTTAAGTCAGTGTAATGTAAATGATGTGCCATCGATCGCCCCTGACAGTGCAAGGACGCTCACCTCTCCTCCTCCTCCTCCTCTTCTTCTTCATCGCCCTGTCATCTCTCTCTCTTCACTCACACACATGCATGCACACTCTCTCTCTTTTTCACACCCCTCTCTCGGCTGCTCTTTCCTCCACTTAATATCTTTTATCTCTCTTTCTCCCCCATCTTGCTCTCTCGCTCGCTGTCTCTCTGTGCCTCTCTCCCCCTCTTTCCTGCTGCCTCCCACCCTGTCATCTTTCATCTTTCTCTCTTTTTCATTTTACTCTCCCTCTTTCACGACCATCATTTATGTCTTTTTCTTTCTCCATTGTTCTTCCAGAGCATCTGCTCTCTCTCTCTCTCTCTCTCTTCTTACCTGTAACATCTTTTATCTCGATCTCTCTTTATCTCTCCACCTCTTTCTCTGTCTTCGCAGTCCATCTTTAGCCTGGTAACCTCACTTAAAGGAACACAAGCCTCCACTTATGGTTCAGATCACCTTATGTTTTTGAATAAAAAAGCTCTTATTTCAGTGTCATCATAGGGCAGTAGTATAGTGTAAAGTGCGTACATTTACTGCGGTACTCTACACAACACAACAACTAGGTAAGGTACTGGAACAAATTTTGTCTTCAAGCGACATACTGTACGTTGTTCACACACTTATTTGTAATGATGAGATCAGATTACATTTCCAACTACATTAACAAGTATATTTTGTCATTTTATGCAATTTTCCATATTACAGCTACAATATGCATAATATAAATTAAGCGCTAGCTCCACCCAGCTCCGTCTCTTCCTGCACTGTAATGCTTTGCCCAGCGCTTCAGATATTAGTCCTACTAAGAGATCAAACAGAAATAATTGTCCTTTTCTAACTGGTTAATAGTTCTAGCCTCCTTCAAACCAGTCCTCCAACCACTCTTGCAATGGAAAGAGCACTGTGCAAATATGAGCGTATGGTTGAGTATAGGAACAAAAACTTGATTCATTGATTGTGCATTTTGTACAGCACATCAACCTTCATTCTAAACATCCCCTGGAAAGGTTGCTGCCATTAATTAATATGGCACTTTGTTCATTAAATATTTTCCAATACAAACATGCGCATAGTTGCATTGTTGCAGAGCGCTAAGCAAAGCAGAATTAAGATTTTAGCCCCAAATCCACACACTTTTGAATTCACCCACATCACTTGTTACATGCGTGCGTCATTTTGTGATGCTTTATTAATCGCCTAAACACAGAACAACATGGCTCTTGGATGACTGAATGGATTTGTAACAGGTCAGATGCAGTTGCAGCTGTCAGGTAGTTCCTGACAGGAGGTCCACGGTAAGATTTCCCTCATGGTGCTGTCAAAAGGTCAGCTATAAACTGGCGTGAGTCTGTTTTAATATTATTTTATATTACATTTTACAGCTTCTGGTCTTGACCAACACTGCTGCGATATGAAGCTCTACCTGAACCCAGTCTTGCATAACAAATATATTGTCTCCATGCTCCAGATGTCTGTGACTCCATGCTTTTCTTTTTGTTGCCCACCTCCTTTTAGATCCATAATTAATGGACATTTATGAGATTGGTAGGGTCTTCACATGTGGCTCTGAGCAGAAAAATCTATAATACCAAGTCAATAATAAATATTTCTCTTTCTGAAAGAGCTGATATTAGAACGATGAAGGGTGCACCCATGAGATAAAAGGAGACCTGTCATCTGAACCTTTGAATAAATGCAAATGTGTCACTGTGTTGGTGTCAAATGAGCAGTTGTTAGAGCAAAATACATTTATTCTTTGCTACACATGAATATACATGTGTAAACATGTCAGAAATGCACATATTATGCACATTATACATAGTTATGATACGTTTAGTTCAAATAAGGGAATGCATTTATTATAACTGCAGTCAAGACAGTGGGCGGGTAAATTAAAAAAAACCTGAGAACCAGGAACAACTTTAAATGTCTTTATCTGACTGTCTAAGTCAAAAGATTAAGACATACTCGACCCCTTCTTTATGTCTAAACCCCAACAGCTGTTGATTAATGTTCTTTAACAGGTTATGACTACAGTTGTATCTCTTCTGTTAAATAAGTCATTTATTAATAAGCACTATTTTTAGCCTGTGATGTCTTTGTCATAAACTTCATCTGTGCTCATTTTCTCTTCTTACTTTAATTTCCTCTCCTTCCTTCCTCACCTCTTCATCGTTTCGATTACAATGTCCTTAAACGCTGTTCTCTGTCCTGTTTTCTTTCTCTCCATAATCTCTCGTCACTTCTTGTCCTCCATTGTTCCTTCCTCTTTTTCTCTCTCCCTCCTCTCACACTCCCTCTTTCCTTTCTCCTTATCCAAATAGAGGACACAGACAATCCAATAAACGCCCCGCTCTCAACAGCTGGAGTGTGTGTGTGTGTTTGTGCGCGTGTGTCAGTGAATCACGGAGTCAGCAGAAAACTAGGATGACACCCTCAGCGCTGGACAGGAATGTCACAGAAAAAAGAGAGATGAAGAAATAAAGAAAGAGAGAGAGAAAGAGGGGGGGAGGGATAAGACAGATGCGAGAGAGAGGGTGAGGAAGGACAAGACGGGAGAGAGAGAGAGGGAAGGAAGAAGTGAACAAGAAAACTCTGGGGAGTTAGAATGACACATGCAGTATTACTCACCATCGCCATACATAACACACTCACACACGCAAACACACACAAACACCAGATCTCTCTCTTGTGCAAAACAGATACACAAGGACACCAAAAGACAAACCCTCTCCCTTTCTCATTTCCCCTCCCCACCGTCCAACAGTAATGTTAATATTGTTTTCCAGCCTAAAACCAGTCAAGCCTCAGGGAAATGTCCACCGTTCTCTGTTAGTTTCAGGTTAATTTTTAGCTGGAATGTTTCCAAACCATGTCCTCTCACTGTGCAGCCACCAAAGTCCGAATGAGAGAGGAAGTGATAAAAATGTTGGTACGGTCATTGGAGCTCTTTCATTCATTACGCTGAGCAATAAATGTAACAAGCAATCAGCTGTGAACACTGTGTTTCTTTAGCCTCAGGTTTGGCCTCTGAGGCTGTGTAGTTGCATGCAGTCGCTTTTTGCTCAAAATTCAAACACATACGTTGAATGTCGATAAATAAACATTGGAACCGTAGTAACGTATCTCAGTTCCACATTTCTAGGTTTACAACAGTTTGTTGTTCGTCCTCGTTTGTCCTATTGATTAGTAAACTCAGCTACTGAATAAAAGTGTAAGAGGACAATGGTCAAATAAGCTGTACTGATTGGATAATCATGACACCAGGCAATTACCAACTACAACAACTACAAACCTGAGGACAAAAAGACAAAACAATATTGTCACAGCGGACGTTGCATATATGGCAAAACTCAAAATGTCTTCTCCTGTAATTATGATAGAATAAAATAATGTGACAGTGCTAACACCTGTTTAAACCTTTATGGATTTGCACTTGACTAATTTTAGATGTTATTGTATCACGAGCAGGGTCCTGGCACCAAATTAATCACAGTGACAAGCAGCGGTCCTGAAGCACGCTCGATCCACTGTCTCACAGTGTGAGCTATTCTATTGTCAACATATATGCTACAAATGTATTTAAGCTTGAGCGCCAAATTATTTGAGTAGTATATTTTTGCATTTGAATACACTTTATTGGTAATGCCACTGCTCAAACCCGACAAGCTTCTTGCAACTGATTGACTGACCAGTACACATTGAAATGTGTAGTTTTCATTCACACATAACACACACCTAATAAAAGTCACACCGTGTCTGCCCAGTTCAGGTAATCACACAAGTGTGTGTCAGCAAACCAGATTTGCACCCTAAAAACAAAGTAGTGACCAACCAAGGTAAACATTAAAACAACCAATTTAACCAACACAGCCCTCACCAGATGGGGACATAAACTCACCATTCAGTTGTTTGCACACACAGTAAAGATGTCTGACTGTTTGGTATGTAAGATACTTGCGAACAAAACCCTGTTTGACACGTAAAATGAGTTTTTAAACTTAATCTAACATGGTCTAAATCCAACACGATACCCACACATACACAGACGATACCACAAAGGCAGAACACACACTCTCTCTCACACACACTGAGTTAGAAGGTAAGCCTGGATCCTACAATAAGTCCAGTTTTATGACTAGTGTATAACACCAACAGCTGAATCAATATCAGTTTACACTGGGTCACAGTGGACACACACTCAGATACAAGTCCTGCTTCAACATACACACACATAGGAACACACACAGCTCTTTCCTTTCATAAACACAGACACTGAATCGCTCAGAATATATTATTATTGCAGATTTACACACACACACACACACACACACACACACACACACACACACAGATTAGCGTTTATTCTATTATATCCTCGTGGTAGGTCGGCTTGGAAACACACACAAAAAGTGATAACAGTAATGTAATAAAACGCACACACTGAGCTGGTTATTATAAAAATGATAAACACTCAAAGAGTTGTAAAGTTTTACAGTGATGAACTAACATATCAATTTTATTAATGGCTCGCTGTCCTCGTTCTCAGGCTGCAGCTGAGTTTTAACACGCCCGTGTAAACCATTTAATCCCCCCTTTCCCCCTTTATAACAGCTGATATGGAGTTAGAAACATTAAACTGCTTTATGGTGACAAAGTGACTTTAAGTACAGAGTTTTGGGGAGAAATGTCACTCAAATGCAGGGACTTTCTGGCCAGGAAAAAAGTAATAGTTTCCATTCATAATTACAAGAGACAATGGCTCTTGATTTGATGGATTGGAGTTATTTACAAAATCCACTGTAGTAGGATTTTGTAGTAGGAGAAGGGTATGAATAATTTTGGACGTGCCCCTTTTACTGAAAATGTAAATAAAGCCTGAGAATTTTTTTTTTACCTCAATAATGCTTCTTGTACATCGTCGTATTATCTTTTAGGGGACACCTGTCAAAAAATAACTTGCTGGTTGAATAAGTAACTTTAAGTCAAACTTTGTCAGGGGTATGATTAATTAATTATATATATATATATATATATATATATATATATATATACTGTATATACTCTCACCAGCCACTTAGTAAGTCTGCCACCATGTCATTGGCTGATCACACTTTGCTAGTACTGGGTTGGACCCCTTTTTGCCTTCAGAATTGCCTTAATCCTTCGTGGCATAGATTCAACTACTGGAAACATTCCTCAGAGATATTGGTCCATATTGACATGATGACATCATACAGCTGTAAGTAGCCATCCGAAGATGGGTACACTGTGGTCATAAAGGGATGGACACGGTCAGCAACAACACTCAGGTAGGCTGTAACGTTGCAACGATGATCAAATAGTACCAAGGAGCCCGAAGTGTGCCAAGAAAATGTCCTCCAATGTCCACCATTACACCACCACCACCAGCCTGAACCGTTGATACAAGGCAGGATGGATCCATGCTTTGATGTTGTTGACACCAATTTCTTCCCCATTCTGAGGCTCGGTTTGAACTGCAGCGGTTTGTCTTGACCAGGTCAACATGCCTAAATGCATTGAGTTGCCACCATGTCATTGGCTGATCAGTTGGACAGGTGTGCCTTGTGATTGTTTTGTATCTCTTCACATGTATTTGTAGTTGTTTCTTGTGCCTTTGTGGCTGCTTAGTGTCGATTTGTGGTTGGGTCACATCTGCTTGTGGCTGTTCAAGTCACTTTGTGTCAATTAACGTAACACAAACAACTACTTTTCTTCAAAAACACATCTAGTTAAATCATTTGTCAGCATACAAACATAATTTCTTTGTGATACAATATCATCTCATGTCTAAACGATATAGATTTTTGTAGGCTGTTGAATCTGGTATCAGTTAGTCAACTCTAAGAAGCAGAGGGAAGTAACAGCCAAACTCTAAACCTTCTTTAATAAAGGTTAATATCATATATCACGTGCTGTCAGTTGCCTTTTGACCTTTCTTGACCACTAATAGGGACCAGATGTCTCTGGATAGAGAAATACTGTAATATCCCCCTCAAGCTACGGTGGCCTGTAGATGGCACAAACAATACAATCACTTTTTCCCAACAAAGAGTGGGAGAAGTAATCTGGCTAATTAGAGCAGAGATCGCAGAGAAACATCCAGTGAGGAGGCAATATATCACCACACTAACTACTGGAACAATAAAAGTGCTTTGTCATTTGCTTTTTTTGGCATGAGAACAGGGGCTTTTATCCCTTGTACTGTAGGTTAAATATTCAGCTGTGTTTGTTGTTGGTAAATGGCTGGGAGGAAAGTTCTGCTTCAAAACAGATAGTAAAGCCGCTAAACAGCAGCTGGCGAGGCAATTATTGACGTGCATTTATTGATCAACATTCTCCAGCCGCAACGTTGTGCTCAACACTCGCTTAGGTTAAAGAAAAATGTATGACGTTCAACTTTCTCCTGCTGTTTCGCACAGCCTGTGCCATTTTGTTTTATTCTGAGAAAAACGGAAAAGATCGGTCAGAAGAAGTCGAGCAGTCTGAGGCTTTAATGATGTCCTACCTTATAGGACTGTCAATGGAATTTGATTACACATAAGCTATTCACTTTATAAGGCTGTAAACTCTGTTATCAGTTAGTCAATGGGAAGAAGAAGGGAGGGAGCTGCCATATTATTGTTACTGTTGTTGTTCAAAGTACAACTTTACAACAGGTTATGTCCATTCGTCCGCATACTGTCTTGGATCTTTAAACAGGCAAGTGAGGCAGTTAATTAGCTGTGGGCTTGTTATTATATAATATTATTCCATATTAATTTTTATTATTATACCAAAAACATAAAAGACATAACTTCTATGTGACAGATGAGACTGTTTTCGTGATCTAGCCACAGGTTGCTTGTTATAGTAACTAGATACAGAGAAACAAAACACTCATTTGTATTAAAGCTGGAGTCAAACATGAGTCTAATGAAACCTGCTCATTTCCAGTCTCTGGTTACAGGATTGGCGCATTAACTCCGGGTGATGCAATGCTTCATTTCAGAGGCCACCCAAGAACATTATGCTCCAAAACACAATCTATTTAATACAAAATGACACAGTTTCTGCCATCAGGGGATTTCAGCAGGTCTCCAAACCAGGAGGGCTGTCATTTTGAATTAAAGGACACAAGGTGAGCTGGAGCATGGGGGTGTGAGGAAATGAGAATGTGACTGAGGTATTTCATACTGCCCAGTAAGAAATCTTACAGTTTTATTTTCTCAAATGTTGAGGACACCAGGAAATGCTACACTGCACATCCAATCTCTTAATACCTTGATCTTGATTTTCCCTAATTTAAAATCTCCATATATTAATGTGGGAATAAAATGACATGCATGTGTCGGTCTGTTGTGCCACTAGAAATGAACTTGTCAGCCATAGCCGTTGTCACCTCAGATACCTGATCCACTTAACAAGGTCAGTATTGGTGCTGATACCGATCCTGTGTATCTAACCGGTGCATCCCTAATAACATGCACTGTCACTCCTGCTTTCCATTACTGCTGATCAGAAGACAAGCCGGGCAGTGAACACTGAATTAAACTGGGTAATCCTTAGCTGCAGTCAGTACATATATGACAGAAAGTGACATCATCACAAAATAAAATATACCCCTCAGAATAACTACTGAAGAATCTCAACACATGCTAGAAAAAGGTTTTTATAGGTAAGCTCTCTGCTAATATCAGAGCACGTTTTAACAAAATATATAAAGGATTATTGGGCTAGAGGAAAATTAAACAGCATTGATTGAGTAAATCATCACCTAGAAAAAGCATTAATACCATATTTATATCTGTCTAAATCAGCTTAACAGTCATTTGATTGATTGTTCAGATTGTATGTTTGATAATAATAATAATCAGACACACTGTTCTCCCAGTAAACACTCCTTTGCGCTTGTATGTGCCTCTACGACTCAGCAGCGGGTTCACCGGTGTTACCAGTAAATATCGGGCCCAGCGTGACACATCGCCTCTGTGTGTCTGTGACAGTCATTCCCGTTCCTGGAAGCAGACGGCCTGTAAAAACTAACTCTGTTTCTGCCTGGTTAGATTTCACAGACACCAGCCACACAAGCCAAACTTTGTTTTTAATAAACCAGCTTGTTATTGCTCTCGTTATGCTGCCGTGGTCTAGTTAATCTGTTTTCAGGGAGTCCAGTGTGCTCTCTGGATTGTGCTGAGTCAGCCTTAACCGGCACTGTACTTTAACAGAGTCAGCATTGGTCTTCTGTTAATTAAAGCTGACTGATAATTTTCCTGTTTTGTTATTTTTATTTAACAATGTGCAGTAAATGCCTATGCAAATGAAGCTGTCAGAGCTGTATGTCTTATGGTTATTGTTGCACTGCTGATGTGTTGGTTGCTTAAGAGTCATCACAAATTCCCCACTGTGAAATCATCTGTAAAAATATTTTCGCCGTTTCAGAAAATCTTTTTAATTATTCTGAACCACTTTATGGCTTCTGAGAAATGCTATAAATCAAGTTTGCATACACTTTAAAAACTATCAATTGGGGCTTGATCTTCTAATGTTAATATTATTGCTTTATTTGCAAACACGTCATATGATGAAATCAAAATTACGTCTATAATCTCTTAATGGACCAGGAAACAGGAAACATCCCTGTTATATTAGCAGTGATGCCCCGTGTGGCAACTTCCGAACTGACAACTGTAATAGTCATGCAGAATGACGTGTGAACCACAATTTGAAAAAGAGACGCAAATGGTATTGTACAGTGGGGTGCGATAGTTTGAGCGACCTTGTCAATGATTTTCCTATAGAAATCGTTGGTTGTTAGGGTAAAAAATTTCATACAAGCTCATAATTAATCATACCCCTGGAAAAACTTTTGACGGGAAATGACAAAGGTGTCTCCCAAAAGATAATACAACAATGTACAAGAGGCATAATTGAGAAAAAAAACATTTCTCAGCTTTTATTTACATTTGAGCAAAAAGTGTGTCAAATATCACTGTGTGTCTCCTATATCATACATTTAATTGAAATATTTTATAGTAACAACAAACGATTTAAACCGGAAAATCATGAACATTGACAAGGTTGCCCAAACCTTCGCACAACACTGTATATGTACAAAACAGAACGTGGCAGGTTAAACATTGAATTATCGTGTAAAAAAACAAAACACAAATTTTCCCATTTCCTCTTGCTTCCTCTGAGTATTTCAGTGTCAAAGAGGCAAGATGTCCTAAATTTGGGGAATTATTATGGCTACAGACACTGTATGTAACCCATAGGATGAAGCAAAGCAAAAGGAATGCAGAAGAATGTGGCTTTGTAGGTCACCCCAAACAAAGAATACGGCATACGGGAACAAACCCTACACACAGTCACACAACAGGCAGGCAGAGAGCTCTGACTAATCTACAACCATCCCATTAGGAAAACACTCTCTCCGCCTCATGCGCACGCGCACACATGCACGCACACACACACACACAGGTGCATATGTCCACACTCACATGGTCTCTCTCACTTTTCCTTTCAAACACGCACACACACACACTCTAACACACAGAAGACCAGATCAAGAAAGAGTTCACACGAACAGCAAGGCCTGTGGTATTTGTTGGCCTCAAGTGGGTCACTCACTCACTCACACTCACACACAGGACAAATAATCATGCAGCTTTCATCCTCCAAGGCAGGAAATGCAGCTTTTAAGCTCTGTGTGTTTGAGTTAAAAGAGTAGTTTATAGACACACATACACACATCAGTGAGCATGCACACACACACACACACACACACAGGCACAGATTCCTTTACACTGTATAAGGCAAAATTCACAAGATGGCAGTTATTACACACATCAACACACATTCCTCCTCTCTTCACATATTGTCACATTAACAAAAAAAGTCTCAGTGCTCCAAAAACTACAAACATGGCAGAGATTTGACAAATCCCAAAGGAATCCAAACAAAAACAATGGAAAGATTTGTCTCTCACACACAACGAGAGAAAAAGGGATGAGGTTGGCAAAAGAAACACAAGGTAATAAAGGAAGAAAAGAAAGGAAGGAAAGCAAATAAGGAAACAAGGAAGGGCGGGAGAATGCAAAATGTAGAAGGAAAAACAAAGTAGAAAGCAGAACGATGGAGATAGTGATAGAATGATAGAAGAAAAGGAAGAGGAAAGAGGAGGGAAAACAAGAGGGAATGATGAGTGAGTGACTGCCTTGCAGAGAAAATGAAAAGATCAAGAAGAAGACAGGGATGTTTGACAGGCAAGAGAAATGAGTGGAGGACGAAGAGAAAGAGGAGCAGTGGGAGGGAATGATTAATGAACGAGGGAGGAGGAGAAAGAGAAAAAGACATCTCGTCTGTCCATCTATTGTGGAGAGAGAAAAGACAAGAAAAAGAAAGGGGAAAGAAAACAAAAAAAATCCTTCCATTCAGGGTCCATCATAAATCGTATTACTTATTCTTGTGCTTTCTTCCCTACGGTCAAAGGCCACCAGTTTCGAAATAAAAAGCATCCTGTTGAACATAAATCTGTGTACAATCTACAAAGACTGGTGATTTCTAAAATCAGCGAGGAGAAACTCCACACACTGCTGAACTGTTTCCTTAAGGTTGCAAGTTTTGAAATGTGAAACTTTGAAATTCCAGTGGGAGTTTCTTAGTAGATATCTGGATGTTTGTTTGTTTTGTGTGACATTTAGCAACATGCAGAAATAAAGACTAAGTGATAAAGTAGTAACCACTAACACCAGCTCAACAAGCAAGTAAAAAATCCTGTTGGGTTTGGATAGAATATTCCGGAAGCTTTCTAATAAACTCGGAAGAGTTTATTTCATCACACTAAAAATAACACTTGTGTTCCCCACATACATCTGTTACATGAGAACTCTACACAAAATACATACAGCCTATCTTAGAGTCATGAATCACAGTTTAAAAGTTACTAGTGCATGGAATAAGACAACTGCCCCCAGAAACCATAGAGGAAATGGTAATATAGTAACTAAGATATATATATATATATATAAAACTTGAAATAAAAGATGGAAACTGATTTGCATTTCATTGGGTGAAATAAATATTTGAACCTAGCATTAAGAGTTCTGGCTCCCACAGAGTGGTTAGACACGCCTACTCAATTAGTCACCCTCATTAAAGACACCTGTCTTAACTATCACCTGTATAAAGGACACCTGTCCACAGAATCAATCGAGCAAGCAGACTCCAAACTCTCCAACATGGGAAAGACCAAAGAGCTGTCCGAGGATGTCAGATACAAAATTGTAGATCTGCACACGGCTGGAACGGGCTACAAAACTTTTAGCCATAATCTGGGAAAACGGAAGGAGCACAAAATGACCATCAATCGACCTCGGTCTGGGGCTCCACACAAGATCTCACCTGAGAAAGGTGAGAAATCCTCCTAGTACAGGAGTAGTTAGTTAACGGCCTCAAAGTAGCTGGCACCGCAGTCACCAAGACAACCATTAGAAAAACAGTACATCGCAATGAATTAAAATCCTGCAAGAAGACACATGTGCAGGCCCGTCTGAAGTTTGCCAATGGACACCTGAATGATTCAGAGAGCGACTGGGAGAAGGTGCTGTGGTCGGATGAGACCAAAATAGAGCTCTTTGGCATCAACTCAACCCGCCGTGTTTGGAGGAAGAAAAATGCTGCCCAAGACCCTCGAAACACTTTGCGAGTGTTTTTCTGCTAAGGGCACAGGACAACTTCACCACATCAACGAGAAAATAGACGGAGGCCTGTGTCGGAAAATCCTGAGCGACAACCTCCTACCCTCAGCCAGGAAACTGAAAATGGGTCATGGATGGGTGTTCCAGCACCACACTGACCCAAAACATACAGCACAGGCAACAAAGGAGTGGCTCAAGAAGAAGCACATTAAGGTCATGGAGCGGCCTTGTCAGTCTCTGGACCTTAATCCAATAGAAAACGAGTGGACCAAAACTCCTCCCAACTTGGTCATCGATTACAAGAAACGTTTGACCTCTGTGCTTGCAAACAAGGGTTTTGCCACTAAGTATTAAGTATTTTTTGTTAGAGGGTTCAAAAACTTATTTCACTCAATGAAATGCCATGATGTGCTATCTGTCACTGTTAAAATAAACCTACCATTAAAATGATACTGTTCTGAGACTTTACATTTCTAACAAACCTACAAAATCAGCGAGGGGTCGAATAATTATTTCCTCCCCTGTATAAATGAGAATTTACTGTATAAAACAAGAGAAATCATTACCAACACAATTTAAATAGGTACATTTTAAGAAATCACTCATTCAATTAGCTAAATAGATAAATGTATAATTAAGTAACTGCATAATAACTGAAACACACATATTCCTAAACGCTACACTATATGTTTCCTATCATTTTCTTGGTATGCAAAGGCCAAGACTGAAACATACCTTCCTTTTGGTTAACTTTAACTGTAAAGACACTGTCTGGCATTATGAGTAGAAATGTATTCAGAAATGTTATGAAAAAGAAATGTAACTAATAACTGTGATTTATACATTTTGTTGCTCAAAGTGTGTTGTAAAACTCGACATGAAGCTGAGATGTTAAGCAGAGTTTAAAGTCCACTCAAAACGATTTTGAAACTACATCAACCAATAAAAAATAGTGGAAAAAGAGTTGAGCTTGTTCAGCATGACACTTGTTGCTCGTTTAAACTGGCTCTTCTCTGGTAATATGATTAATGATTGATGAACAAGAAGTTGTTCTGCTTAAACCAAAAAAGAACAACACAGAGCTTTTTAAATCAACTAAAACAACCAATCCCATTTAAATGAGACTTTTTTTAAACTGACAACAGTTTGTATTTTGAGAGTGACTGACTTGCTGACCGTTATTAATTAAGGATTACACCACACACGGTTATCAAACCCAGAGAAGAACATTTTAGTGAGGGACAAATGTGAATGACTCTCGCTGTGCCATCGGGCAAGGCACTAACCTCCCATCTTACATTACAGATAACAGCGTAGTAGCCCAACAGCACACTGTGGCTGTGAATATGTGGGAGTGTGAGAATGTGCAACAGGAAGTCATTAAAAATGAGCGTAAACATGCTCATGAAACATTTTCCTGAATAAATACAGCATCATTCTTAAAAAGAGTCAGTGTACTTGGAGCAGAAATAAAGGCCATGTGTGTTTATGTAGTCCATATCAGGAGCGCTTAACCTTTTTTCCAGCATGTAACCCACGCTGAGTAAATTTAGCTTCGGCCTGGGACTCAGGCAGAAACAGAGAGCACACTCTGGTCATCAGGAAATAGGCTGTTTGTTCACCAGCTGTATTTTGTAAGAAACATATGCTTGTCAATCAAATTTACAACAGGTCAAAATCAAGGCTCTGTTTCGTGTCAGCAGTCTAGAAGCACTGAAATAAACTTTGAAGTATAAAACAACAACCACGCCAAAGATAAATTAACACCTCGCACTGATTTAGTCGCACTGTCGACATCAACTGACTCAGGTTGAAACCAAATTGTCAAACCTTCAGCAACTGTTGAATGTGTCTTTCCCGTTTTGCATCTTCTGCACAGGATGAGGGTTTCATACGGAAGGCAGATTTTACCTAAATGAGACTTCTAATCCAATTAGACGAGCAGATTAAGATGTTTACATGACAGTCAAAGTAATAAAAGACTGAAGTGATTATAACTGAATTATTAGAGCACATGTAAATATACAGATGGAAAGGTTTTGAAAGTTGAAATCAGGCCTGCTGTGGGAATTCAGCTGCTCTGATAATGAAGCAGTTTTCTTAAAAAAAAATATATGACTTCACTTTTCCCTCATTTCATTTTCAGCTTTCAAACTTCAGTCTGAAGCAGGAATGTGTGAGAATCTCTCTCAGCTTGTCTCATGTTCCTCCCCTCTTTTTCTCCTCCTCCACCTCCTCCTCTCCTCCATCCTCTCCCTCTCTGTGGTTCGAATTAGACAATGAAAACAATGAATTTGGTGTCTGTTTCTTTCTCTCTGTCTTGCCCTCCCCCACTTCTTTCTCTTCATCTCGCTTGCCCCCTTTCTCTCTCTCTCCCTCTCTCAGTGACCCCTTGTCACTCTCTTGCCCTGCCAACAACCCACATGGCTCTTTTTTAGTCATGGCCTTTTTTCTCTTTAGTCTATTTGTTTTTAATACTTTCTATACTTACACATTGTCATGTCTGTTTATTTCATCCCCCTCCCTCTCTCTCTCTCTCTCTCTCTCTCTCTCTCTGTCCCAGAGTCTGTCTTTTTCTCATCCCTTTTTCCATCTTTCTCAATCCCTCTCTGTCTTTCTGTGTGATTTCATGCTCCAGCTGCTCTATTATCAGTCTGTCTGAGGTTGTGTTAACATCAACAATACAGCTACACACACACTGATGGACAGAGATAGACAGATAGCTACACAGACATTCAGCAGGATGAATCCCTGTTAAAACTGCATTTATGTTCGTTCCCCAATTGTTTTTTTTTTCATTTGCTAAAAAGCTACAGCTCAAAAGTTTAAGTTTAAATAGAAATAGAGGCTCCACATAAAATGATATTGAATTAAAGCAGATATTTGGGGTAAAATGCAGTAAATCTTAATTAAAATGTGTCATGATAAGGAGCCCTGAGGAGCACCATTTTAAACAATGCAAAACTGAGCTGCTAAAGATAAATAACATGCAACACACGTATTTCCTTGTATGTATGGTATAGCTTTCTCAGATACAACATTTACAAGGCTCTATATTATTAACAAATTGAGGCATCCTTATTCATGTTGAGATGTTAGAGCCATATCGGGATAGGGAACAGATGCTGAGCTGGGTCGACTGGATTTTGTGCACTTCTATACTGGAATGAATTCCTTGTAGTTAGAGACAGTCATACCCCTGAAAGACGTGTGATGCGCGAGGAACTGTCTCGTTTGGATCTCGATCCAAAGACACCAGAGACCTTGACCTCAATGTAACTCTCTGCATAAACAATGCTTGACTATATACAATACTTCACCTGTTCATGTGTGCATCCCTATGTGGGAGCCTTCATTAAAAAACATTAGTGCACAGTCACTGTGGTTACAAACTCCACATGGTACCATTAACTGGACACATGTATGTGATATAAAGATAAGAAAATGTGAAAAATATTCCATCTATTTTATACACAAACACTGCAGAGAATGAAGGAGAATAGGAGGAGAGAACAGTGAACGCAAAACAAAGGTGTGGAGACTGAGATCATTTAATTGGCTAAAGCGAAATAAAAATATATTCAAAATCTGTCTGCATTTCCTATTTCTATCACACTTCTCTGTCTCTTAAACACACACAGTAGTTGTTGCTTACATAGACGCTCTCTCTGTCCTGTAAACTGCAATAAACCCAAACACACACACAGACACACCATAAATCTCACCATAATACGCCCTCTGAGTGTACGTGTGGGTGTGTGTCTGTGAGCCTGTGTGTGTGTGTGTGTGCGTTTTATAGGTGCTGTAAATTTGGTTGCCGGCCGTGTTTTTATCAGCATATTCGCAAGCTGTTTAGCCAACGGTGCAGATGTCACTGTTACGACCACACACGTATCGAGCAACACACACATCACGGAGATGCACAGGGAGAAATGTGTACACACACACACAGGCACACACAGTATTTGACACTGTTTAAACAGTGTGGTATGTGTTTATAATCCTATCTGAATTCACCTGTGTGTGTGTGTGTGCCGATCCACCATTTACATCTGCCTGTGTGAGCCCATGTGTGTGTGTCTGTGTTTTAAATGTATGCATGCTCAGTGTGCACACATGCAAGTGTGTCAAGGTCAGTGCAAGAGTGTGTGTGTGTTTCACTAAGAGTATACGTGCGCGTGTGAGTGTTATTTGATTATTGCTGAGAACTGTGGAGTGTTTAGAAAGAGGTCGCAACCTTTCAGCTTCCATTCAATCAGAGAGGGAGCGAGAGAATACCTCTATCCTCTTTTTTTCTAACCCCTCTCTCTCTCTCTCTCTCTCTCTTTCTCTCTCTCTCTGCTGGCTTTTTCCTTGCCCCTTGAGAATCTGATAAGCCTTAGTCAGCACGTGCGCACACTAAACTCCCGCACACTCATACGTACACACCAAACACTAATAAAATTTGCTCCTTATTTACCTGAGGTGTAGCGACCCCTTGCTATTCGGCCAAAAATATGTGGACACCGTGTGTTCGTGGCTCTGCAACAAATTGCTGTGACAAACAGATGCGCCAGCAGACTCACTTAACTTGTGAGTTCGCCGCGACTTTTCTACCTTTTACCAAACAATAATCGAGTTGGACAGTACAATGATTGTTTGCGACACAAGGCACATACTGTCTCATCTAATAAACCGCTGTGCAGGGTTTTGCTAAGTCTTCAAATAAGCCTCCAAACTCATGGATATATTAGTCAAGCCCACCTTTTCGGATTGGATTTCATCATTTTATGGATCCCTGAAAACGCCAACTTAGCCCTTCGTATTTCTGTAATACATAAAAATAAACTCATAGGTGCATGGCAGTGAATCCCCACAGCCAGATTTTAAAAATACTGCACAAAGTTGTCCCAGAAGATAATAACCCTATAAAATACACAGCTTTGGAGTGAATGTCCAGAAACTGTGTAATCATGTAACGTGTCCACATACTTTGGGCAGGGTAGAGCAGCCCTCTCTGTATGTGTTTTCTCCCGATCTTGTCTTTCTCTGAGTCAACACTTTCTTTTTTCCTCCCTTTCTCCCATGTCATCTCTTTCCCTTCCTCCCCTCCACTATCGGTTAATTTGTTCTCTATCTCTCTCTCCTCTCTTTGAACCTCTCCTTTAGCCCCTGCGGCCCCAGCCAATTACACACTGTTTGTCCACCCGCTTTCAATAAAACACTGCTTCCCTCCCTCTCTCCAATCCTTCCCCTCCTCTTTTCCTCCCTCTTTCTCTCCCCCCTTTGTCCACCCCCAACTGTTTCCGTCCACTCCTGTCTTCTCTCCCTTCGTTCCCTTTTTTCATTTTTAATTAACTTCTTTTGTAACCTGGAGGCAACCCCCTCCCCTTCCTTCAACATGCCTCTTGCACTCCCACACTCAGTCTGTCTTTCTCACAAACGTGCACACTCTCATCGGTGTGCGCCCTGGCCCTCGCCGGCGCACACAAACACACACGTAAATGGAGGTTAAACATGCTATTTACATATCAATTACAGGCAGACACCGAATCAATGATTAATGCAGGCACAGATTAGCACAGAGCCCGCTAGCGTAACCGCTATCTGCTGGTTTTTAACTGCCGTATCCAATGAGTTAAAGATTTTATACATTTGATTAAGATTTGAAGGGTTTTTTATTTAAAGTAAATAGATTTTTATTACTTTCAGTCTTTGAATCAATGGTTTGTGTCACTTTGAATTAGCACTGCTACTCCTGCCTTAACTGCTTTCTGCCAGGAAGCTGGTGTGTCAAATATGTTTAAGACTTTATACATTTGATTGAGCTTTAGATTAGGTCAGGTTAGAGATCTTTTTTCCCTGGTAATTGAAAGAATTTAGTTTAATGTCTGAATCAGAGTTTAGCTTGCAAACGTCATTGCTACCCACTTTAAGAAGATACAACTAGTATGAAATATTTTAGACTTTGAGGATGAAATACACGCATAATCAAACAAGATAAATCTAACCAGATATATCTATTTTAAGTGCTACCAGCTTTTAAGTCTACAATCTGAAATACATATAAAAACTGTGTTGATATATTTGATGATTAATTTAAGTAAGTTATGTTCACCGCACTTTGATATATTTTAGTGCTGAGCTATTATGTACATGGAAACTTCAGAACACACAACGAAAGTTTTGTTGAGTAGTGTGAATGGAGCATTCTGCTTTGTAACTTCTTAAAAATTAATATTTTTTTGCATTTTTAGTTCACATACCCTCATGTCAAGGGAGAGAGACATAGGTGATACACAGCTTGCACAACATTGGAAAGCAACTTATTCAGAAGCATATTTTGTTGTTGTTTAAATATCTCACAATTAAAACTCTTGATATAACTTAATGAAAATTATTTTCTAATTTAGGTGATTAAGCTTTGAGGTTGCTAGTTGAACTCTCACCTGTGAGAAAAGAGGAATTTAAGCTGAATTAAAAAGTACATGAGCTTTAACAGATAAAAAGCCTAAACCCTGCAAAACTAGACTATTTAGGCTTAAAAGCGCATACTTACTAAACCAGACATATTAACTGGTCACCGTCATCACTAAGCTCAGTTAATGAGCGAACAGTTTGCTGGTCTTTGTGTGTGACTGCTCTATATTTCACTGTGCTTTTATGTTACAGTGTGTGCTTTTATTGGTTTGACTGTGCTTTTATCTCAGGCTGCAGGATGTAATTTTACTACTGGCTGCAGTTTAATTTTACTTTATTATAATCCTGCAGGCTATTCACATGTTTTTCATGTATGTAGTCTGTAAGTCAAATGACATGTAGTAGACACAGATTACATTTTTATTAAATTAAATTTCTTTCAAATTAAGGATAATATTAAATAACACGTCAATAGAAATCAGAGAGGAGATAAAAAAAGTGGGGCATGTGATAAGACAAATATTCAGACAAACAAAGCAGATTTTTTGCAGGAAATTTCACTTTGTCAGGAAAAACTTGTGACTTTGATGAGATCCTAAACAACACTCCTTCCATCCATCGACACCTCTTTTTTCCCCTCTACCTGTCTCTCTCCCGTATAAAAGGTGGTGTGTGATGATTTATTGGTGACACCAATATGTCAAACTTAGAAAAGAAAAAAATGAAGTGAAAAGAGGAAGAGAAAAATAGAAACAAGAATGAAGTGAGGGAAAAGAAAGGAGGACGTGCAAACCAGGACCAGCTTCACCAGTTGCACTGACACAAGCATGGACACCCACCACACACACACACACACACACAGAAACACACACGCATTTTTTTATTTTTTTTGACAGCGAAGCATGTATTGTTGCATTGTTCCCTTTGAGTAGAAAATTACAGTGGACCGGATTGCTTCAATGACAAGCTATCAAAACGACAGCATGTCTGTCTGCACACACACACAGCATGTAGTAGACTATCACATGTACACAAGTTAACATGTAAGCGCATTTACACTCGAATATGCCATATTCATGCTGAATGACAACGCTTGCAGATATTCACATTAGAAACTCTGGGCTTTTTTTAACCACATGTACATTTATTTATGTTTATAGTACCTGTACATTTAATAAGTCCTTTTTCTCGACTACACAGACTTTCGATTTGACATTATGTATACAGCTGCTAAATGTACATGTAGTTTGTGCTACAAGAACTTGGGCAACAAATGTATTTAACATACAGGGAATAATAATATATTGATCACAGATGTGTTCAGTGTTCTGCTAAAACTTTCAAACTATCAGCATAATTTGTTCTGGGTAAAATACTACTGTGTTAATTCACCACTTTAACATCTCACTCATAACTCTGGAATTTGAAATACATCAGTTAAGCATCATGAAGGGAAAAGTTGTTACCTGAGAAAAAAGGTTTTGTGATGAACTTGTCATGTGCTTATTTGATGATAAGAATAAGAAAATTATTTGTTGTACCTTCATTTTTCTTTTATTGACCAGACTCTCTTTATATGTAAACAATGAGAGAAACAACAGGAGTTTGGGAAGTTGGCACTCGACTAAGTCATTAACATGTTTGTTTTTCACACACACACACACACACACACACACACACACACACACACTCCCACGCCGGTGGAATGATGAGAACTTCTTCGTCCATAAACGTCTCAGTCAGTTTAACCACTGTTATTATTCTAATCATGATGACATGTTTTTAAATGGATTATTATACGTTTTCATTAATAACACGCTGTCTGGGAAGGATTTTTGACGCGCGGGGTGGCGCTGATGGGAGCGCACACACACAGACAAACACACAAAGCCACACACAAGCATAAAAAAAAAGGAAAAAAAAAGGTAATATGTGGAACAGCAAGAAAAAGTAAGACTTTGAGATTTTAAGAAAACAACACACACAAACACACACTTGCATGCTCCTGACATGTTTTCACACCGCTAATTACAAATTACACAAAGTTAAAGTTTTTGTTAATAACAAGCTGTCTGGTAAGTTTCTGTATGACGAGGACACTGGTGGGTGACACACACTCACACACACACGCACACACACACACAGACAAACTGTATATACATGTATGCTCTTGTCATGTTTTTAATTGATTTCAGCTATAATTATTTTTGTAATAACACACTGTCCCTCTCTCTCTCATCTGTACGTCCTGGCATTTTAAAAATGGATGATAATTACGTTTTTTCCCCCTGTTTTTATTAATAACATGTTGTCTGTAGAAGAGCAAACACACACACACACACACACACATTTGTCTTATCTCGCCGCTGCCCTCTCTTTACCCTCTTCCAGCTCTTCCTCACTGTCCTCCTTTCATCTCCTCTTTCGCCTCTGACCTCCTCCTCCTCCTGTTCTCTCTCTCTCTCTCTTTGATATTCCAGTCTGCGACTGCCGCTCGCTCTAAACTGTAAATCTGTCACTTGATTCTCTTTTTCTTTCTCTCTCACACACACAAACACACACACACACACACCTCGGACAAGCTGTCACAATAAAAAGAGAGATAAGACCAGGTGGAGGAAGAAGAGAGAGAGAGAGAGAAAGAAGAGAGGAGCGAGGGATGGGTAAACAGCAAGAAAATTGAATAAGAGAGGGATGGAAGGGGTAAAAGTAGAGTGGGAGAGGAAAGTAGAAGGAGGGAAGGAAGAGGACAAGGTGGAGGGGTAGCAGGCACAAACAAATCAACAAATGAAAAGGGGAAAGAAGAGAGAAGTAGAGAGGAGGAAAGAAATGAGTGGAAGAAATAGATAAATATAAGAAGGCTGGTAGAAGAAAGGACAAGAAAGTAAAGAAAAAGACTCAAAGGAGAAAATAAGGGATGTATAAAAACTAGTAGGAAGTATACATGAAAGATGGAAAAGAAGGAACAGAAGGTGAAGGAGAAAAACAGAAAACGGAAAAGAAGAGTGGCTGAAGAGAAGAGAGACAGCGACAGGAGAACGAGTGAAGAGATAACATGAAGAGGAGGCAAAATATGAAGAACAGATGGAAATGAGAAAAGTTGAAAAAAGACGATTGTGAGTAAAGGAAGCGAGGTGGGAAGAGATAGGGGTGAGAAGATGAGCCGGACAACGTTAAACAAGTTTAAAAGATTAAACAAAAAGTGTGATGAAGAGACAGAGTAACAGAAGGAGGAAATAAAAAGAAGAGACATGAAGGAGGGAAAACTGGGGAAAGAAGGAAAGAAGGAAGGAGAGAAGGAGTGATGGAGAGATTACCTGGTGAACGAGTGAAAAAGCTGTTGTGACACTCCCTAATGCGATTTCTAAACCAATCTGCTAAGTGCACCTAAGAGACCATGTGTGCCCGTGTGTGTGTGTGTGTGTGTGTGTGTGTGTGTTCACAGGCATCAAATAATCTTGTTGCAGACAACACCCTACCTACCCACCCTCCTTCTTTTCCTCCTCTCCCACATACACAGCTCTGTCTCTCTGTGTCACTTGAAGTACATCCACACTAAACCAGTTTTATCTGAAAACGCATCTTTGTCTCTGTTCACCCCCAATTTCTTTCCCATTTTTAAATGGACTTCCCCCCAAATCCCTCTTTCATAATCATGAAGACCACTAGCTAGTGAACGTATTGGACAATTTGGCAGCTAAAGAGAGACCAGAAACAAACCTAAAAGACTCAAACACAGTGCTGCTCCGGTCCAGGACCTTTGTGAAACCCTACCAGACATCCTTATTTAATGACTCCTAAATGTCTGTCAGGATAGTTTTTGTGCTGTTTCTAACTGCTGCCGGGTTTTCAGCTAATTCAGCTTCAGGATTCATATTCGATCTACGGCAGGCTACCGAGAGGCCGCTCCGATCGACAGTCCAAGTCCTCTCCTGCTTTTCCTTTTTTGAGTGAACACAGACTACAGTCACATGCTGGTGAACAGACTTGTTTCGTAGTGCACTTTTTGACAGTTCGTCAGTGTCACGAATCCTAACATTAGTACATAACAAACTGTAAAACAGTTCGACTGTATCAAAGCAGAGGTTAGATGACGACAAACGGCTGGACAGGACCTGACGGAGAGATAACTGGCAATCAGTCCGTGTTACGCTTCTCCAGATGTTGGCTGTGTTTTTTTGTTGGGAACCGTTTTCCTATTGGTCAGGATTTATAGCGTCTTAAAAACATAACCTGGAAATATAAATGTGTGCCGTCGTTGTTTTCATGCATTTAGTCAGATTAGCATGGACGTCTCCCTCTCCCTCTGTCGCTGTTGATGTCTCTCACTCCCCCACTTGGAGACTCTCTCAAAAGTTGGACACTGAAACAGCTTTTGTGAAACATTATCCATCTCCCAACACACACGACCTGCCTCTCCCCTCTTGCTGTTTTGTTCAGTCCACACCCACTCACACACACACACACACACACACACACACAGGCAGGGGGAGAGGATCAGTTCTTTTCCGTGGTGACAGAGGGTCATATTTCTTGCTTTGATCTTCACCTCTCTCTCTTTCTCTCTCTCCCTGTGTGTGTGTGTGTGTGTGTGTGTGATCCTTCACTCTCTTCTATCTGTTTTCATCCAGAAAACAGATAGAAGAGAGAGTGCATCTTCCCTGTGTCTCTCGCCCTGGCTGGTTAGTAGGTTGGTAAGTGAAGCATGAAACCGCCTCCTCTGCCCCTGAGACACAGAGACTCAGCCACCAAGTTGCTGAATAGAAGATGTCTTGAAAATCAGACGGTACACAGGAACCTTCTGATTTTACATTACGTATGTTAATTAAATCGGCTGTGATTAAACGGCTTTTAATGGCCTTTTTGTGGATTTAACATTAACAATGGTGGTGATGCACTCATGGGTGCCTGCAGGTAACCCTCGAGTCACACGTGTAACAGCAGAAGAATTTATTCCCACATCATTAAAAATATACGCTGATGAAATGCAAGCAGCCTGTAGGCAAACTAAATATTAGTGTGAAACAAAAACGGCAAGGCTTCTGAATTTGCTCAGACTTGTAACTGTGAGCTTGGATACATCAGGACAGATTATTCGCTGTGTCGCTGTGACAAACTGGTGCTGGCTGAATGATGCTTTTATACATCTGTTCTCCGGCAAATCTGGTTGAGTTGAAGTGAGCAACTTTGTTTTGTTTTTTTTTACAGACAAAATCAATGATATCCACCCTCAACAAAACTCTGAAGGCGCTGCATTCTCTGAAGCAGAATCCCTGCTTCCCCCTGTGTTCACAAACCAGCCATTTTCATGTTTCACTCTCCCCTCCATATCTGACTTATCTAAAATAATTCAAAAAACCATCCACTTGCCAGCGCGACCCTCTCCCCACTGTTTTAGTCAAAGCCTGCCTTCCCTCACTGGTGCCCATCATTACTGTCATTATTCACTCTTCCCTCAGTACTGGAATTGTTCCAACATTATTCAAGACTGCTATCATCGCTCCAATTCTTAAAAAACCTGGTGCAGATCCCTCCAACTTTAATAACCTTCGACCTATCTCAAACCTCCCCTTTGTTTCAAAAATTCTGGAAAAAGCTGTTGCCTCTCAACTTCATAAACACCTCAGCAATCATAACCTCCACGAACAATTCCAGTCTGGTTTCCGCCCCTTTCACAGTACAGAAACAGCTCTACTAAAAATCACCAATGACCTCCTGATGGCAGCTGACTCTGCGCTTCTTTCAATTCTCATCCTCCTTGATCTAAGTGCAGCCTTTGACACCATTTCTCACAACACCCTTTTGAACAGATTATCATGTATCGGTCTCACCCAAACTCCTCTTGCCTGGTTCACGTCATATCTCTCTGGTCGTACTCAA
>JAUMHF010000010.1:9721607-9748465 GCA_032359275.1 Microctenopoma steveboyesi | reverse complement strand
TAAGCTGGTCTACTCTCTCTAGAGACTGATTTACTTATCAATTCCTGGTTCCTATTACTTTTCCTTGGGTTTTATTACTTTGTATATGTGTGTGTATGTTTTTTACGATTATTTGTTTTTATGCTCTGTAAGGTGTCCTTGGGTTGTAGAAAGGCGCCCACAAATAAAATGTATTAATATTATTTGTGTTTCACTAACATCGGTGCACAGGTTGCATGTCTTATATGCACTCAATCTTTTTTTAAGCCACTTATCAAACTTCATACTATATTTCATAAATAACAGACACTTCGTTTTCTTCAGGTCCAGTGATGAACAGCTGAGTTTTTTTATTTTTTGAAATCTTCAAAACAAAATCCGCCTTTTGTGTCTGACAGAAAACCTGTCACCGATCAATTTGATCAGTGTTTAGATGGCGTTTGACTGGCCACTGTGCGACTGTTAACACCACCACGCTGCAGCGTGGTGACCTCAGCTCCCTGCCGGCCAACACTTTAACCTTTATCAATTAACCAACAGCACAAAGCGGAGCTGCAACCAGACACACGCGCTCTCACGCAAAAGCCACGACAATATACACACACACACACACTAACAGAAACAATACACACGAGCATCTGCAAGACACACACACAACATGAACAACACACACAGAAACAGGCGCATACAGGAGTCCGTGAACACTACCACAGACTTACACACACACATGTAACCTGACCCAGTGTGACAACTGATAGCTCTGTTTGTGCTTGCTAGACAGTCTCTCTCTCTCTCACACACGCACACACACACACCTCAGCCAGGAGGCAAAACAACCGACTCTGTTTGACTGTGTGTGTGTGTGTGTGTGTGTGTGTGTGTTTTACAAACCACTGTGCTCCATTAAAAGAACTTAATGCTCCATGTAAAAGAATGAAAAACAGCACACTGATGAAAGGAGTTCACGCTGAGTGTCTGTGGACATTATTCTGCGAGTGCGTGCGCGAGGCTGAAATGCTTGAGCAAACCAAAACGACTTTGCTCCCCCTGTGTTCCAGACAATACGACCTCCATCACTGGCATGTGTGTGTGTGTGGGTGTGTGTGTGTGTGTGTGTCAGAGTGTGTGTGGGCTCTAACAGCCTGTCGGGATAAGGAGAGCCCAGAATAACACTCCAACATCAGCAACCCTCCCTCCTGTCACTCACTATCGATTCTCTCTCCCTCTCACACGCACACACACTGGTCTTTCTATACTTGTGAAGACAGCCGTTCACATAAAGCATTCTCTGCACCCTAACCCCAAGCTAAACCTAATTCCAACACTTCACCTAAAACAGAGTAGTGACCCTCTGAATACACTTTGATATCCTGAAGACTGGTCAAAATCCCCTCACAACAGTGGTTTCTAACTAATATGTGTCCACAGAGCCATTGGCAGACACACACACACACACACACACACACACACACACACACACACACACACACAACCAAAAAGGTGTAAAGGAAACAGAAAACATTTGCGCCTCTTGTGCTTAGTCCAAAGCAGCTTAGCAGTTTGATAAAAATCATCTGCAGGACGGAGCGCTGTAATCGTGTTTATGCAAAAAGGCAACAGGAAACATGTCGGCATTGTCCACCCTATTAGTGTATCCTGCTGGTGTCAAACAAAATGAAAGTCCCACACTTGCACTATGAGCGATAAAGCCTCGGTGGACTGGACATACTGTCTCGTGCTTTGCCAGATTGTCCGGCAGCATTTGAAACTACCTTTGCAACAGTAGAACTGGAAAAGAAACCAACACCTCAGCGGCTTCATTCATCGCACGACGTTTTCCATGACCTTTTACAGCCAGCCGCATCTCTGAGGAAAGACTCGAAAATACAAAGACAGCGTTTTACCCTATTTTGCTTAAATTCCGCGCTATAAGTTATGACATTAGGGAAGCGAATAGTTTATTTACTGAAACAAATATCCTGTGTCTCTTTGCATTTCTATCTACAAACCTGAAATTACTTCAGGCTGAATTCCTGCTTTAAGCTCATTTTTAAGACTCATCTTTAAGTCTGCGAAAACCTCAGATTTCATTTTCCAGCTCTAACAGGCTGTGTGGGAACTCCTTTTCACTTTGTGCTGCGCACATTGATTCTAATTCTTGCTGTTCATCTCAATAAAAGAGCCGAGAAAAACACTTTTACCTAAAATGTAAACAGGACAGATAAACTGATTTATACAGTAACAGCTGAGATCAGGGCCAGAGGTGCACGTAGATAGAGGCGGTCATTACTTTAGTAGACACAGTAACACAAACACACACATGGTTACCAAGAAGACAAAGTATGCAGAAGCCCAGTTGGAGCGCTTTTTTTGGAGCATTTAATTTTTCCTTTCTTTTCCCAGAGAATAATGCTGCGAAAGCGGGAGAGAGAGAGAGAGAGAGAGCATTAGAGAGGGTGAGAGGGAGATAGGCATTAGAGGAATGTCAATATGATTGGAGAGAGAGAGGAGTGTGTGTTCACTGAGCGTTCAACAACAATAGCTCTCCAGCCGTGTTGTTCCATGCGCATTCACATGATCCATTATTACCCCTGACATGTACCGCTGTGTGTGTGTGTGTGTGTGAGAGAGAGAGAGAGTGAGAGAGCCAGAGAGAGAAAGACGGAGAGAAGACAGGGTGATTGAGATGAAGAGACAGAGGAGTTTGGTGAAAGACAGGGATCAAGTAGAAGAGACAGAAATACACTAATGTGTGAGAATGTGCGTTCATCAAACGGAAACAGAAAAGGGTAAGATAAAAGTCAAACATAGCCGAAGTAAAATGTGGGAAAAGACACCAAAAGACACCTGCTCCTATAAAACCAGGAGAGGAGCGAACGTTTCATGCTTAATGGACTATACACTAAGTGTGTGTGCGCGTGTGTGTGTGTGTGTGGTACCAAGTTAAAAACAGAGGTCACTCACCAAACACCCGCTCACTCCCAGCAACACAATGTGCTGTTAATAATTACCTGATACTGAATAACTGCCACCTAAACCGCATATATCTTTCTGCTGCGTCCATCTTTCAGCGACGCAAAAATAACAACAGTGAAAGCTCAAGTTAAAGGTGAAGACGATGGTCATGACTGGTGGGGGGTGCAGAAATATTACAGAGCACTTCACTAAACTTAAACTTGTTCTTCCTGTCGCCTGTTGTGAATATAGATGAAGAAGAAAAAGCAACTGTGGTGTCTGTACACACACACACACACACACACACAGAGAAAACCTTTCCCACTCTTCCCCTGTTACTTTGCACCATTAAGCGTATGCTGAATTAGCTGTCCCCACTTCCTGTTAGCAACGTGTCTCCACGTGAGGAGGCAACCGGCAGTAGATGAAAACGTAAAAATGTGATGATTCACAGGAGCCTTTGCTTTCTGGTATTTCTGAATGAGACTGATTCATCACAGTCTGACATAATGTCTCTGATGATACACAATGTCAAAATATACACATATGTATATATATCTAGTCTGTGTTCAACTTTGACAAAACTATGACTTCTGACTATTTTGTCCCCTTTTTTTCAGGTTTTTAAGCGAATAATCAGCTTTTAAAGTTTCTCCAAAATAAGGCGTTTTCAGTCATATTGGACCAGCTTTGCTTATTTTTTCCTATCTGGCATTTATAAAATGTACTTAAATAAAAAAATGATACACAAATAAAATTAAACAGGACACTGATATTTACCCTTTACAGCAAACCAATAATGAAACAGAAAACACCACTAACAGAATTTTTACTCTCATCTGACTGATTAAATGTTTAGTAGCTGATGTGATGAATTTTATTTTCAAAGTTTTGTGCTTTTTAACTGAATAAAATATAATGTGACTTTAAAAATGTAGCTCTGTACAGACCAGCTCCCAAATAACAAAAAAAAATTACAATTTGGTAATAAAACATAAATAAAAACTTTTATTTCCGCAACACAAAAAAAACAAGATGAGATGTTACGTAAAATTTTTCAATATTCTGATATATTTTCAAGGTGCGTGTGTGTGAGAGTGTGTGTGATGCACATGGCTTGTAAAGCACAAGCTTGTTTCTAAATGTGGTGGTGATCCAAATGTGATGCACATCACTTTTAATTTGAAAGGTCAAAGCAATCAGTAAAAGGGAACTGTGTCAACAAGCAGGTGACAGGTAGATGTACAGTAGTCACAGTATATGTGTGCAGGCACACACACACACACACACACACACACAGCCATTATACATACCAGGCATTAAAACACAATTTTTACACACAAACACACACAGGGTCTGTCTTTCACATATTCACTCTAACACACGCTCACTATATAAAGTAATAGATTATAAGCACCAAAAGCTTTTCCATAACTAAAGTCAGGCAAACTACTGAAACGTGTATCAGCTTATTTAACAACACGCACAGAACAGTTCACACATCCATAAAGCTGTAAAGCTGATCAGAGGAAAAGCACCATTTCTGACACAATTGAAACTGGGCAGAGTGCAGATGACAGAACAGGAGGTCAATAATGACCAATACACAAAAAGTCAATGAGTGTAAAATAAATGTTCATCATGTAGTTTATCAGAAATACGGGATCATTTCTATTACGTGGATGCAGAGGTAATGAAAAATCCCAGGAGAATTATTATATCAGTAACCTGCTATAATGTTGGTAATGAAGACTATGTCAATTTAAGGTGCATTAATTAAAGACTGAATGACAGGAGGGATTGTGTTAAACAAAACTGGGGAGACACGGTAGAATAATGGAGACAGTGATGCTGTACAGCTTCATTAGGGTAGAAATGCTCTCTTAAACTAAACGAGTGTGCAGTGAAAGTGAAGGGAACATGGCTTAACACAGACACAGTGCTGCTGAAGCGTTGCGCATTATGTTGTCTCCGGATACTTGAAACACACCTGAGAGTAAGACCAAAGTTAGAGCCAGAGAGAAGTTACTAGGAACTATTTTCACACTGTAAACACGTCGGAAAGTTGTTGAGGAAACTAGAGCGACGCAGACTGACTGGAGGCCACCCAGCTGTGGGAGCGCTGCCGGATTCTTAGGTGAGATCGTAAAACCAAATCAAAGTCATTTAAGTGCTCACTGACCTGGCGCTGGTGCAGTCCTGGTACAGCGTCTCGAAGTCCTTCCTGGAGATGAGCTTGCAGCGGTTCACGCCGGGTTGGATGGCGCCGAGCCCCCGCAGGACGCGCACCTGCTCCACGGTGCACACCACCGGCGTGATGTCCAGCCTCTTCAGCTTGGTGTAGACGGTGTGCAGCCCGCCCACCAGGTGCTTCAGGAAAAGGTCGAACACTTGCGGGAGGCAGATGAGCTCCTGGCCGTCCACGCTGAAGCTGGCCACCTTCACCCCGTGCACCTCCACCAGTTTGCACTCGCTGCACAATCCCGGGCTGGACGAAGTCAGCGCCAGACCTGGTGAGCCGGGGGTCAGGCCGGCCGTGGCGAGCGAACCGAGCCCTCCGAGGGGAGCTGCACTTCCTCCGGACACTAGCGGGGTGGCGCCGCCGTTGCCCATGCCGACCAGTGCGCTCCCCGGTCCGGGCAGGAAAGCGCTGAGCATGCTACTGGTGAGGCGCGGAGACGGGGACAGGGAGTGGGAGTGAGAGTTGGAGTTGGTGTGCGCCGGACTGGAAGTCCCGGTGGACGCGATGGAAGTGTGGAGCGCGTCCTGAGCCGAGCGGTAGAGCGCGGCCGGAGTTGGGGCACCCGAGCCCGTCGAGAGGAGCGGAGGGGAGCCGGGCAGCGACATGAAGGTGACGGTGGAAGAAGTGGAGAGTGGTGGAGGCGCACACACACACTCTCTCCTTCTGTTTTCTCTTCACACACACTTTCCTCCTTCTCTGTGCAGTTGGGAAAACACTTTGGGTCTTGGGGTAGTTTTCCTCTCACTTCGCCGTTGTCCTGTCTGTTCCTCTCTCTCTACTCAGAGTGAGCGCTCTGGTCGCGTTATCCGTGCGCGGAAACGGACTGTCCGATCTGTGCGTAAAATCCACTGGATCAGACTCCAGGTCAGCCTTCGTCCTGGTCCCGCCTCGTTCATACGAGACTGGCGGCCAAATAAGCCAATCACAGAAGATTGCTTGCGGCACCAAGGAGGTGATTGGCGAGAAAAGAGGGGGAGGACCTCATTACATCCCATTGATGCGTGTGTGTCCGTGCGTGTGGAGGGTATCGGTCAGATCGCTCGTTGTGCGGTTTCATAAACTTTCTCACGAGCAGTTTGATTCGCCAACGGGAAGTTTTTATTTTTCTTCTTCACTTTTTTTTGTCCATCCAGCATCGCACCCCGTACTCTCCGTGCGTGCGCGCGGGCGCGCGGCCTCGTGTATGTGTGTGACCAGTCGTGGCTCACATGCGAGCTCTGGTGGCGAGACACTACTCAGACCACACAGTGACCGCTGATCAGTGAACAAGTGGTCATCAGCCTGTTCACTGATCAGAAAGGAGACACTTGTGCAAACTGATCAGAGAAGGTTGAATGAATAGATGGGGAATGCTGTTGAGAAAAGGATGAGGGAAGTAAGGAAGAGGAGGAAGGAGGGAAAGTGGAAAAACTAAATGACTGTTACTAAAGAAGAAGATGAGGATTAAGAGAGAAGAGATGAGAAAATAAAAGTAAAAGAGGTCAGTGTGGAGCGAGAGAGAGAATTAATCAACGTGTTTTAGTGTGTGTGTGTGTGTGTGTGTGTGTGTAAGCAGTGAAATGGGATTGAGTGGTGTGGATTACAGACAGACAGGGTTTTACAATCCCATGTAATCTCATTACACTTAGAAACCCTGACTGAATGAAAGACACAGACTGGATGAAATGGAAAAAAAATCTAGATTTTCAAGATTTTGTTTAAAAATATTAAATAATTTATACAAATATGTCTTTTGTCTTAAGAAGGAAAAGATCATTTATTATGCCTAAATTGTGATTATACAGCGTTAAGATTAGTTTTGTTTGTGTGAAAATATGGCTCAGTGTTTTTCTGGTGATGCCATGTCAAAACATTCAGCCATTATTTCTCATTATTCTGTTGTTTTTTTATGTTAGCAGCAGATGCCTCTTCACGTGTAACCAGTCTCACTGATTGTGTTTGCAACAAGTTGCTGCTGCAAACATTGTGGCCCAAGTTCACCTTTCAGCTAAGTTGAATGAAGAAGAGAATGGAAAGGGTTGGTGGTGTTTGATGCAGTTCCGTTACTAAGTTTTCGAGTGATTCATTTTTTACAAGTAGGATTTTGATTGTATAAAAGTTGTGGGGCAGCTGGAGGGGTAGGGCTCTGTAGCTGGGGGCAAAGTCAACTTTGTGAATGATGAAAGTGGTATTTTCTTTTATTAATTACACATTAATGTACAGTTGAGGTGCAAATGACCACATGTAATTTAATACATAACACAAAAGCATATACGTTATAAATGTAAAAAGAGTTTAACAGACTGCGTCTACCACCTGTATCTGTCTAATGGGAAATAGGTAGTTAAAATGAGAAATTAACAGAAAGTATGAATACTCCGGTGAAGGAAGGGTCAAGGTTAAAAGGTGGGACAGTATGAAAAAAAAAAAGAATAAAGACAAAGTAAAAAAGAACAGAGAGATAAAGAGAGAGACAAAGAGACACATGGGCAATAATTTCTCTCTCCGGACTAATAATGATCAGACTGAAGCTGGACTCAGAAAGAAAGACAGAGAGGGAGACAGAGAGAGATGAGCTCTTAGTGGAGGTGAATATCTCTCTGTGGGGTTATAATGACCGATATGAACTTGGAAGTGGACTTTGGGATGAAGAAAGCGAGAAGGAGAGGAAGAGGAGCCAACTCAGAGAAAGATAAAGATGAGGCTGGGAGGGTTACGTGAGGAGAGGAGGAAGGGGTAACGGAAGGACAGCAGGAAAGCAGAGGGAAGACGAGGTGACAAGAGAGGGAGAGGACAAAAGTGGAAAAACTTGTCTGCAAAACACTGTTCATCCCAGGAGACAGGGACAGAGGAAGAGTCCGATGCTCAACACAAAAGGCCCTTTTTTTCAGCCCATTAAATCATTTGTCCTGCAACATGTCATACTTCAGATCTCTCTGTGGAGTAAAGAGCTGCAGCAGCTGCAGGGAAAGACGAGGGAACAGAGGAGCTGCCCACGCTCCTGTGAATGATGTCACGCTGCTGTGGGCCAATCAGCAACAAATAACACGGTCAATAACTGTTGAAGGGACGAAACTATTAGTCAGTGGACAGAAGATACTGTAAATCGGCAGCATCCCCTGCTGCACCAAGAGACTCTGCTGAAGCTTCACAGGCTGGTCGTCTAGGTCCTCTGTTGGTGTAAATCTGGTCTAACAGCTGTAGTCTGTGGCAACAGCTTGAGAATTGATGTTAAAAAAGGGAACTAGAGTGGAGCCATCCATTGGCATAGGCAAACTATGTGGCTGACTATGGGGCCCTCACGTTAACATTTACTCACATTTCTTGGTCTTGACTTTCATTTATTTATTTGGATATATTATTCTGGTTCATGCCTTCAGCTCCACCAGACTGGATTACAGCAACACACTTCTCTTTGAGATCCCTAGCGAGAGCATGCAGAGGCTCCAAAACTCTGCAGCTAGGATCCATATGAGAGGGCGCGAACATGACCACATCACCCCCATCACACTCACTTCCCTGGCTTCCCCTCTCTGCCAGGAGAGTTTCCCTCCTCACACACCAATGTATCCAGGGCATGGGCCCCCATACCTCAAAGAACTTCTCAAACCACATAGCACTACATGCTCCCTCCGCTCCACACACCTTTTTATTTAAAATGTTCTAATTTTAATGTACTTCTTTATACTTTTGAATACTTTAAACTTTTAACTTGTAGCACTTTGAGACCCAGTGATGAAAAGGACACCAAAAATAAAATGTGTGTCTAGTACTGTCCTTGTGAAACTTTCTTCTGCCATTAGGCTACTGTGATTAGCCCCAAGTTGATGCCAACAAGCTCTGATATGTGTAGGAGTCTGTTTCGAGGTTAAATTGGTCTGCGGTTCTGCTTCATTCAGTATCACAGACTTGGAAATCGTCACAGTTTTGTGTTGAACGTTGTAGATTTTAGACTCAGACTCTCAGTCACACTGACCAAACAAATGGATGTAGCACCTTGTCTTTGGCTTTATTCTGCAGCCATGACACAGCAGCAGGATCCAGCCCTCCAAACCAAGAGGGGCTGTGTGCAATTTACACAAGTGGCACAGCAGCAGCAACGTCATCAAGGATTTAAACCTTGTGTAACCGTTGTTGACTTATGAACCTAAACATGTTTATGCACACAGATTCAGAGTTCTGAAATCAGCGACATCATGCTGAGCTCAGAAATCCAGCTCCTTCAAAGCTATCTCTACGTTTAATGTAATGTAGTTTCTCTGTGGTGATAAATGACCTTTCAATTTGAGTTATCTGTCTCTGAGATTTTCCAAAAATCAGTGGAAGTAAATGGAGTTCAGCTATTATTGACAACCCTCGTCCACATTCATACTTTCTGTTGCCTTTTGGATGTGGGTCCCCAAAGAAAGACTTCCAGAACAAAGGCTAGGGCTACGGCCCTATTGGAGAGGTTGTGTTAAAATCTTTCCTTCATTCTTTCTTTTTGTGTTTATCAGACTGAAAAGTACGTAAGTGACAGCAGGGAGTGGAAATAATGTCATTTATGTGTGAAGAGAAACTCCCAGGGTGGCTGCAGATTGTACAGTGTCACTTGACAGTGATGTATGTTTAATACAAGTTACCTGGATTTGAAGTGAACAGTAGGAGATCACAGTTTGAATATACCGTTAACATACTGAATCTATATCTTTAAAGCTTGAGAATCACAGAAGCAACAAAAGAACGAAAGAGGCTATGACTGAAATAAGCATCTGCTGTTTTAACAGTGCGGTTAGTATCTTCTGAGACCATCTTCACCAGGACTATGCCAATATTTACGCTGGAAGGAATCTTTGTTTATATTGTGGTATCTTTTCCTTGTTTCTCTCTCACACACACACACACACACACTCCTCTTCCCTTGCTCAAGCCGTGTCTGATAGGCCAGAAGTCAAGCTGAGTTCACCCATCATCAGGCTGCCATGGCCACGTACTTAAACACGTAGGTGTTTCACAGTGTGTCAGACTTAAAACAAACCAGTTGACTGACTTCAACTGCATTAAACTTTTTATGGTTATGTTTAGTCACTCACAAGTTACTTAGTTATGCAGACGTATGCATTCACCTTTTGATTTTGTTGCCTAAAGCCAACCAAACACTGGACTCGAAACTAGGATCTCCAGTGTAACATTTGAATCTTTTTTATACGTCAACACCTCAATGTGATTCTTCTCTCTCTTCTAAAAAAATCACTAGAACGCAGCCCAAGAACAAATTTCTTCTAAAAACCAATTCAAGCTGTTTTCTTGAAGATTCTGACATTCACTTATTTGGGACTTAAGAACGAAATATATGCACTGACAAGCTTGTGCAAAAAAAAAATACACAAGATACAAATACAATCATTTTTTGTATCATTTCGAATATATTAAAATTATTAACCCCAGTATTATTAAAAACATCGTGGTCTTTCAACACCAGCACTTCAATTAATTTTATAGAACACCTCCGATACGATGTGTGAAATGCCCCACAGCATCCTGCCCCACTCCTGGCAGCAGACAACATTATCTCAGATAATGTGGGCAAGCCTGCCGTCCGGAGGAGAGAGGATTTTTTTTTTAGATTTGAGATCAGACTTGGCGTGTAGCATAAACAACATTAGACCTAATTACCTCATTAATTACATGTTCATTATCATTTCTTTATTTTTAAATATCCATACATTTTATACAAGATATCACTGAGCGCATGTAGACACGTAACAAGTTTTACAATTTAAATTAAATATAATAATTCTAGCTAGGATTATTTAATTAGGATTATGTACTGGCTCTTTGAGCTGCTACAGGTAGCCGGCAGGTATTAGGACCCATGAGTAAGCTACATATAGCTGCTTGTCAGTGAGTGTATCCACAGCTCAACAGAAAGAAGCGGCCAGAGAATTTATTACAGTGTCATTAAAAATGATAATTATAACAATGAAAATAAAATCGTTATAAAACAGACCATATATGAATGTACACTATCAGTCAAATGTTTGGACACACATAGAAATAAACATGTATGTGAAAGAAAAGCAGATTTAATAAGATAATTCTTTATTAGTCCCACAAGTGGGAAATGTCTTTCTTTCTGATCAATTTAATAACATCAAATTGATCAGAATGAATGTGGAGACATTTTTATGCTGTAAAAAAAAGCTAATTTACTAAATTCTGCAAACATTAAAAAAACATGTTGTTAAATGTTAAAAACACAAAAAGTAGACATCATAAAAACTAAGGAAAACAAAGAGAGGGGATCTTCCAGAGAATGTGCCAGATAACAGCAGAACCGCTGTAAAAAGAAATACAATTAATGAAGCCTGTTTAGGTTTAGAGAAAATGTGTCAGCACTTTCTATACACGCTGATTCCTTCCTACAAGCCTGGGGCCTAAGCCCCTTTTGTCTTTCAATCCTAGTGACGTCCCTGGTGTGTGGTGCTGCACAGTCTCAACTTCTCTTTTTGATTTCTATGTTATATCCTATGTGTGCTACTAGAACGCTTTTTCAACTTACAAACACAATCAGCTCATCGGTGTACGGCAAAAGCACAAATCTGCAGTTTACAAGCACACCATGAATCAGAGAGATTTAAGGAAAACATCATTGTTACATTATTTCATTACGTTAACATTGTTTCTGGGATACAAAAATTCTGTAACATGTTGTGTACCTAAAATAAAGACTTTTATAAAAAGTTTAATGTTGCATCTTTATTAGCAGGAAAAATGACAAAGAGTCAGTGGTTAGTACCTTATAATCTTATCCTATGTTTACATCTCACTAACAAGAGTAAATGTTGTCTTGTCAGAAGAAAAAGCACAAGTATTGTACAGAAACAGAAAACCTCTTGTGGGGAGGTAGGGATTTATCACAGATGCACAATTGCTTCCAGTAAAAGCCTCAAATATGATTTGCTGTCGTCAGCCATTACTGGAAGTCTGTTTAGATTGCTGCATAGCCGTGCATGTACACTTGTACACTTACACATGAGTGGCTCTGAAAGGCTAGCAACTTGATTCTTCATACCGAAATATTTAACCTACACATCTTGACATATTTGACCAAGGAAGCAACCAAGGATGTGGTGCTGCTAATGACCAAAATCAATGTTAAGGAAAAAAAAAATTGAGATGCAAGAGGTGAAGAGAGAAAAATAGAAAAAGAAGATACTATAAAATAAAATAAATAAAATACTAGATAAAATAAGTTACTGCAATGACAGAGGAGAAATTAGGACTGTGGTGGGTAACATTGGTCTACTAGCTTTTTATGATTTTCTTTTTTTAATTTCACATTGGGACAAAACATGAATGAGAAATAGCTGCAGGTTGGCCGTGTGAAACACAGTAACTGAAGTGTGTGTGTGTGTTTGCGAAGACACACACACACACACACACACTGCAGTTACTGTGTTTCTATATACAAACATCACACATGCACACAACGCTGCTGTATCTGAGCCATCACTAGAGGCTATCAGGATTTATTTAGCTTTTATTTATACAAGCTTAAAGTCAAACCATCCATCTCACACACACAACAGCCTGCAGCTTTCATTACTGCGTGTGTGTGTGGTTGTTTGTGTGTGTGTGTGTGTGTATTTGACATTGCCTGCATGTGAGCGAGATTGTGTGTGTGATGTATACAGTACAGTAATTCTGAGATGACGTGTGTTTGTGTGTGTGTCATTGCCCATCATCCTCGGTGGTACCTCCAGCGATGATGTTGATGGTGGTGGCTCAAGTTGTGTTCTTTAATAATCTAATTCAACAACACAATTACCAAGTGTCAAACAGCAATGCGAGCATCTCGGAGCCGGACAGGCTGATAGTGATGCTTCATTTCCATACATGGAGCTTTTATTCAGCTAAATTACAGCTCAATGGACAAGCCAAATATTAAATAAAAATCCTCTTGTTTTACGCTCACATGAGGTGGAAAATGATTTTGTCAATCGCAGAATAATGAAATATCAATGTAATGTAATTTGCTGGTTAAGTAATGATGTTCCTCCCAGTGAAGTGTCACAAACAAAAGTGTTGAAAAATCTTACTTTTATTAAATGATCACTACTTAAATATATTTCTGTATATATACTTTCTTGACAAAAAAGGTGATTTTTACAATATATTTAGATTTCTCTAAGAATTATTTAGGCAAATATTTGCCTGTAATGTATCGTTTTATATGTATACATAACATGTACATAGTGAATAGTGATAGATAGACTGTTGTGTTTTACTATTTAACACACCTTAACCCACGTGGTTGTATTGACCGAGCTTCCCTAGAGATCTAATATTTATTAAAATAATTTTATTTTTTATTTATTAATTACAGTGTTTAAAAATGATCCCGCAAGATGTGACCCAGATGCATTGAATATCTGGACTTCAGTGCAGAGATATTCTCAGCTACAAGGAGGCTCCTGTCTGCTCAATCAGAGAAGGTCGGTTAAGTCTGCTTGACGACTTAGTCTCGTAGCCTCTTATTTATTGTAATTTTAATAATATTAATACCAGACGTGCTGGGTGAACTGAAGTGAATCTTTTTGTATTTATATCACACTGCTAGCTTCATTCTCAAAGTTTCATATTATAACTAACAATGTTTTTCTAACCATAAGCAAGTTTTTATTTTTGTAAAATCGCATCATCTTTGATAGAAACACTAGCAACATCTGGAAATAAATTGCATTTAATGAACTGTAACAAATTTACAGCAGAACCCCTGTACTACTGTAGGCATATTGTTACTTCCTGTTGCAGACACAAGCTTGTGTTTTGTTTCGAGTTGTGTTGTGTTTTCTATGCAGATTAATTAACTTAAACTACCTGTTTTATCAGACATAAACTTATTTCAAAGTTGTAGTACACGCTTACCCAAGCACCTACCTTTACAACGCTGTGCTAATTACTTTGTTCTCTCCTGTCTGCTAATTTAACTTAGCGTCTAGCTCATTTGTTTGCCATGGCTTCTCTGTGTCCTCAGCTTCCCCCACATTTACCTGCTCCACGTGTCTCATGTTTAGTTACTTCTCTGCCTCCTTTAGTAATAGTGGTGTATAAGTAAGTAAGTATAGTTTATTATAGTATTTAAAGTTTATTTATACAGCACTTATCACAGACAAATGTCACAAAGTCCTTTATAGAACAAAATAAATCATAAATTACTTATTATAAACAATAAAACAATAAAGTGGTCCAAAAATTGAAAAAAAAGTGTCTACCAAGTGTCAGCTATTTGCATTTTTGGAGGCAAGGAATTGAAAACAACTCATGGTCAGGCCTCCGTAACTTGTGCAGAGCCACCTAGCATTTTGCCATTTGGTAATCTCCTGGTCGTCCCATAGCAGCAGGGAAATCAGGCTGGCTGTGTAACGATCTGGAACAGACATAACAGGAAACCCTTGCCCAAGGTTCACCACCAGCCTGTTCACGTGTCCAATAGATGTTCTCCGCTCAGCGCCACACCTGCCTAGAAACCCACTCTAGGTATCGGCAGCTCCAAAGTGAAAAACGTGAAGTTAAAGACTCCAGTGACCATAGTGAGGAGTATCCCCAGAGCCAGGGCGGTTGACATTGTGTGAACTCCTCTATATAGATAAACGTAAATATGGTAAGTCTATAATTAAAGTACATAATGATACACCACACTACGCCAGTCAGAGGTCACATTAATGTGGAGTTGGTGTGTAACTTTGCTAAAACCATGCTGGACTCGTCGTGGTTTTCTCTGGTCCCCTTTCTAATCTGATCAGTGATGACATGTTTAGCTGATGTCGTCATTTAATCGCTGGTTGTTGAGGTTTGGAAGTGGGCACTTAATCCTTGGTTAGAGTCTATTGGTTTTACTCAACGCATCAATAAACACACTCACAGTTTTATTTACCTCCTCGATCATGTTATGACTTATGGAATGGACATTACTTTACGTAAGGAAAAAATACACTACAGTAGATGCTTAACTGAAAATACGGTCACCAAATATATGGAAATGATTCCTGACATGTACCTACAGAGAGGAGAACAATCATCCTAACTTTGTTCCTGTACTGGTTGAATATATTGTTGATACTGTTGCCCCCTCTAAAAAAGAAGGTAGTTAATCAGAAGAGGTTTGCTCCATGGTACAACTCCCAAATTAGTGGTTTAAAACAGAAATCATGAAAGCTGGAAAGGAGGTGGCGCCCCACAAACTCAGCGGAATCTTGCTAAGCCTGGACAGAGTTTACTAACGTACATAAAATGCCCTCTACTTTTCAGGACCTCAGTTTTACTTAGTCACGTTCTTTCCTGTAGATCAGAGATAATTTCATTAATAACACATCTAAAACTTCTACATGTCTCCTGAACCACATCTCAACTAGACTGCTCAAAGATAAAAATAATCAGCTTTATTGTGACTGATTACATGTTGATGAAAAAATATAATTTGTTTTTGTATTTACCTCCCCTCCTCTCTCTCTCGGGGGGAGCAATGAAGTGTCTTGCTTAAGGACTCTCCTGGTCAGTGTTGAATACTTCACTTCAAGTATGTTGAGTTTTCTTATTTCGATAACATTTAGTTTTCCTTTACTCCTTTTTCTAATTAAATTTTATATTTTTACTCCGATACATTTTTACAAAAGAAAATCTAATGAAATGAGATGAGGTGTTTTCTCTGCTGCTCTTAGTTTACACAACTGCAAAAAAAGATTGGAGAAGGCTTGTGATTGGGCTATGAATCTTGAAAGGCAACGTGCAAACGCATCACTCCACACTCAACCTGTCGATGTGATCACTGAGCAGCAAGGACGGAGGAAGAAATAGTTACAGCTCAAAACAACCAAAAAATATCGGTGACTTGACTCGAGTAATTTTTTAGGAGGGTATCTAAAAAAAACCTTCCCATTCCCTTCCTATTCCCTTCCTTTCCCCTTCCTATTCCCTTCCTATTCCCTTCTTATTCCCTTCCTATTCCCGAGGTTTGTCAGCAGAGGTTAATGAAGGTGTAATATCACAACAGTGATTTATGCTGTGATGTGTAATTATGAGTTATATACCTACGCTTTTTCAGTCCAAGTGACAAATGCAAAAGTGACTTTTACATGACATTAATGCCCTAATATCTACTGGCTGCTCTTCGCCTCCTGTTCTGCAAGTCTTTCTTTATTTCATTAGAAAAATATTAGGTCTTGATAAGAAAAATACATTCATAAACCTAAATATCCATTTCAAGTGATGGCATAGATTTATGGCTTCCTGCTGTCTGCTGTTTATCTTTTCAGTTTCAAATAAGAAAAAAAACCTTGAGACAGAAAAGGGACAGACATTTTTGTGCCATAAAAATGTTCCTGGGCAATATTCAGTCTGGTGCAATAAAGGTAAAACTAATTCGTGTTTCCACTTCCTTCTATCCCCGTCTCTTTTTTCCCTCTGTCCCCCTTTGTCCTCCACCTCTCCTTCCCTCTCTGCCCTTCATCCCCCCTTCTCTTTATCACTCTGCTCATAAAACCTGCTCATCCAGAAAGAACAGAGTTTAGAGGAGGATGGGGGAGAGAGAGATGGACAGAGAAAAGGGGAGGAAAGGAGAAATGAATGGGGGATAAAACAGGAGGATAAGGAAAATAGGGACTAGATATCCAGATTGTTATTCAGAACAAAATTTCATTTTGACAGTGTTCGAACAATTAACTCACAAAAACAACATAACTCTACATTAAACTCGAAAGTAGAATCCAACCTTGCTGATGCATGACATGCAAATTTGCAGTGTTGGGCAATTTTAAATCATCTTACCTATGCTGACTTCTGAAGGAACTAAGAGCCTTCACTTTTAGCCTTGCAGTTTAATGTGGAGTGTAAACTGCTCCACAGTAATGAGACATTATTGCAGTGGTTCCCAAACTGCTCTCCTGCTCCTCCTCGTGCTCTGCTAGTTTCCAGCTATTCCTGCCCCACCCACTGCTGATTACCTGGACCAGGTGTAAGCTCAGCCTCTGACTAAAAACACTCGATAGCAGTGGGAGCTGGGTGGCATAAGTAAATGGGGGAAATACAATATGATTGACTGCTTGCTAGGTAAATTTAAGTAAAACTCATGTACTTCAACAATCCTGCCATAGTTCCGACCGTCATATTCCGTTCTTGTTATATATTTGGAAAGTAAAAGAAAGAACAACAAAGAGACGCGATACCTGAGTGACACAGAATGACTACAATACTACGAAAGAAAAAGAAAACAGCGACATAGAGGCACGTTAACATCAGAGAATAGGACTAGACATAGAAAATAACTACAGATAACACACAATGACTACAAAGAGATGCAACGATGCAACACAAGATACTTCCTTGGCTGTATAACGACTGTAAGGGGAGCAAAACAACTAAAAATACACAGAACGATGTCACCTTTTAGTCCAACTGGACACTAAGAGACAAGACAACAGAGATTAGAGAACGGAGAGAGAACAAAAAGACAGACAAAGTGACAGAGAGAGATTAGTATAGAGAACAGGTCTCAAGGTGACCAGTCATTGTCCCAATTCCTGTTTTAAAACAGCTAAAGCGGCCAAAAACAACTCACTCTCTTTCTTTCTCTCTCTCTCCTCCAGTTTTATTCTCCTCCTATGTCACTCTCTCATCATCTTTTCTTTTCGTTATTTTCCTGCTGTCTTCACAAAAAAGGCAAAAAACCTCCTCTCTCGCTCTCTCTCCCTCTTTTTATATTTAACCCGTTCTTTTTTAGCATTTACATCTCTTCATCCTGATGCTACCCTCTCTCTCTGTTCCTGTCGTCTTTGCCAGCAGCAATGTCTTCAAACTCTGATTGATGATGGTTGCCGTCGGTTACCGTTGTGTCCTGCTTTCTGTTTTTACCCAAATACTCCGTTTCTCTCTCTCTCCTCTCCAAACTTTTTCAACTTTTCTTTTAACTGCTGATGTGAAAGTCAAACCTCCTGCTGGGTTATTGTGTAGTCAAGGTAATGCAAGTCCTATTTGTTTATCAAGCGAACTGTGAATTATATAACCATTTATGGTATATTTATTTTCATCTTCATGAGGTTTACAGTATGGACTAATTTAAAACATTTAAAAAGGAAAAAAAACAACAATTATTCAAAGACAAAACACACCTAAAAAATCATGTTCTGGTCAACCACATGACAGACAGACATAGTTAGAAACTTGCTGGGAAACTTAAAGTAATATGTAGGTCCTTAGTAATGGACCTACATATTACTTGACTTTACTTTGCCTGGCAGACGGTTTGGGCTTGTAGTCAGACCGGGATTCAGACCTGCGATCTTCTGCATCCCAGTCTGACGCTTAACCCATTGAGCTACCAGGCCACAGCTGTACAGAAATATAATACCGAATAAATTATAAGTTGCTCCACAGCTGGAATAGTGGAATAGTAAATAAATAACAGGTTTGTGAACTTAGGTGATAAAAAGTTATTGTTTTGTTGTCAGGTGTCCAAAAACAAATCAGTTTTACAGATGTAAAATGTAATTTGTGTTCAGATCTTTGTTGTCATAGTTAATAACTACGTGGTTGCGGTCATTGTCGGGCTTTAAATAACGTCTGTCGACTGAAAATAGTCCTATTTGTTTTTGACCCATGCATCTATTAAACTCAGTCCAACTTCTTCCTTTGCTTCCTTCAGTTCCAAGAGATGAGCTTGCCACCAGAAGAAGAATGCAGTAGAATATTCTGCCATGAATAGCTAAGGCGTCAGTGTTCATCGGGGAGAACGCCACTACGCCACCATATTTATCAAAAACAGTATTAAATAATGAATGTAGCGTTCTTTCTCTTGCTGTTTCTCCCTCTTGGTCTTTTATTTGCAGTTTTCCACCATAGATAGTAGCTAAATGGATAAATAGATAGATACATAGATAGATAGCGCGGTTGGTTCATTAATGAAAAGCTTTACTGAATGTGTTTTTTTAATGTTTATTTCATTATTTACATATAATCAGTGCCATCAATCACTGTGACAGCCACCTATTGTCAGCCTTGCTGTCTCACTGCACCACTGTGTGTCTGTGTGTGTGTGTGTGAAGTACACATGGTGTGTGGAGTGTGTGTATTTTTCGGCAATTTCAGCAAGGTGTGTAAAATCAATAGTTCTCATCTTAGGGCAAAGGACAGAGGAAACAAGCGAAGGGAGGGTACAAGGAAGCAGAATAAAAAGACAGGGAGAAAGCTGAGAATGAATGGCAGAGGATGAGAAGAGGTAAAACTGGAATAAAAAAGGTTAAAGAAAAAGAAAGGACAAGGGAAGGACACGATTGAAGTCATTAAGAGGAACAAATCAATTTCCTTTAAATTAGCTCCATCCCTCTGTGGTACAAATACAAACAGCAACGGTGAAATTCTCAGAGAGGGTATTTAGCTATTTAGGTATCTTGAAAAGCTAGCTGTAAAAGTACATATCTTATATTTCTGGTCATATTTGTCATATGTACGTTAATGATTTTTTAGAATAGAATAGAATAGCCTTTATTGTCATTGTACAGTGTACAACAAAATAGGAGTGCCACTATTGATCGATTTATGAGTGGTTAGGTTTCCCGGGTTCATCTGATTTTATGTTCATTTACTACGGGATAGCTCTGGGAAAGAAGCTATCCCTCAGTCTGTTTGTCCTGGATTTCAGTAACCTGTACCGTCGGCCTGACGACAACAGTTCAAACAGGAGGAGTCCTTGATGATATTGCCAGCTCTGCTGAGGTAGCGAGAGTTGGCCATGGTTGGTTGCGTTACTTTCACAGTCATACGACCAGATGTTTGTAAGGGACTGCACATCCCCCCCCAAAAAAAGTATGCCATTCATAGCGTTTGATCCTGTTCACTAGAGTTCCCTTGATGATTTAGATCAAGACCACCACTTTTTGGGGGTCTCGGGCCAGTTGTTTTGGTCCACACTTGAGTAAGATCACCGTGTTCACCCCAGACACCAACAGATGAAGAGAGAAGGCAAACTTTTGTTGCTGCTTTCTAAGAATTTAGATTTTACAACAGGTAATAACAAGCAGCCATAAATAAAGAACCCAAGGCCCCGCCCATAATAACTATTAGCTTAATTTTCCCAACCCCACCCATGTAAAATTTTCTAGGACCACTGCCTAACAAACTAGGCAGTGGTCAAAGTCCCAAGTGTGAACCTGCAAAGTATTCAACATGAAACAGAACAATCAGTGTGAAAATTACCTTCAGTCAAAGAAATCGGAACCAAAGGCGATTGTCGTCAGGTAGGTTGGACCCAGGTGGTGCTGCAGTTTCATTACCTTAAAACATAAATACATTTTTAAAAAAGAAAATCTGCAGGGACAGGAAAATGTCAGAGGACGAATGAAAGCATTTGGACAAGAGCTCAGTTTTAAATTTGACTCAGAAAATGTATTGATCCGCGTGCCAAACGGAATTACGGAAACAAACCCAGTTCTTTTGAAGAGAAGTTTTGCTGTCGTTATCGTAAGCCTCTATAATCCATCATATCTGGGAATCAAATTAACATATATTTACATGAACAAGCACACACACACTTAAATGCAAGCTCACATAATTTCTGTTTCTCTCTAACACACACACACACACACACACACACTCACAAAGAGGCCAAATCATTAGTCGTAGGTTAATTAGTGTTATAATTAATAACCCAGCAGACACGTGTATGTGTATATGTGTGCGTGTTGGGTGGGTGTATGTGTAACGAGGGGTCGGGAGTTAAATCATATTAATTTCAACATTGATTAAGCAATAAAAAAGACTTTTAACTAGCGGGGGTGTATATCACTTCACCACACAGGCATCGCAATTTAAATCTATGTATTAATTAAAATGCACGTGTGTGTGTGTCTGTGTGAGAGTGTATCTGAGTGAGAGAGTGTGTTGCCAAGCTTGACGCCAAGGTTTCTAGAGCGAGAGGGGGATCAACACTTTCTAGCAGAGATAAAACGAGAGAGAGAGATTTGAAGGGGAGTGATAGCAAAACATGGATCTAATTCAGAGAAAAGGAGCTGAAACAGAAGAGGAAAAAGAAGAGGGGAGTGGGATCGAGGGAACGTGTGAGAAGTATAGATAAAATAAAAAAGAAAGAGAGCAAGAGGGAGGTAGGAGGAGGGAGGGAGACTGACTGCTGTGTGATTGGATAAGCGCCAGTGCCTCTTTGAAATTGTGATCGCCTCAGATATGCATTGCAATGTATAGCGTAACTTTTCTCATATAGATAACAGCTTCGTTAGCCGAAAAAACTTTGTCAGTTGCCAACTTGAAAGCGGTTGCGCAAAGCGTTTCTGCTTTAATATCCCAGTCAGGCTCTGTGATTGATCTGCTTTAAAGGGGTTTTAAGCCATCGAATCTAAGAGAAGGGACGTTTTTATGGACACGAAACTTGGACAGGTTCGTGTGGCAGTGACTCAGAGGCTCGGAGGTTTCTTACAATACAGGTTGGGACGCAACAAAGGTGGAAAATAATCTTACCAGCATTGTTGAATTGCTGGAGTGAGTTATTGGCTGTGTTAGGCTGCCAAGGCTTTCCCAAGACCCTGCAAGGCCTCACTGAAGGCAAGCTCAATAAAGCACAGCAGATTGGAAGGTTAAACCTGCAGCAGGTGAGTTTAAGGTTAAAATATGCTGGTCTTATCAGCTTGGATCACAGAGTAAGTCAGCAGCAGGAAAACACATCTCGGCTTGATTAACAAGAGGTTTAGACGGACTTTTCTGTAACATTAATATACTGGGAATCTCAGAAAAGGAAAAACATGAACTGGAGGTTGATGCTTACAGTTATAGTAGAGAAGTTGTTTTTAAAAAGGAAAACAATGGAAAGCCCAACATTTTAATAGCTGGTTGGTTGGTTGCTAAAGTAGTGCTGACTGCATCACTGCTGCACGACAGGGACAGAGACATGTGACATGTGACTGTACTTGAAGTCATGAAAACACAGATGTGAAGAAGTGAACACTTGCAGATCTCTTACATTTTCACACACACACACACACACACAGAGTCACCGCAGGGTGTTGGAGGGAGAAATGATGAGAAGATCAATCATCTTCTGTCAACAGCAGCTAATAGAGTATGAGAACAACATATTAACTATAGTAGCTAGATTAACACTCACTCACACACAACCTCTCGCTCTCTACTCTCTTTCTTTCGTTCTCTCACACACACACACACACACACTAATATAGTGTTGTTTATTGATCAGTTTTACCTTTGATTACTTTAAAAGACAATGTTAATGTACTTCACACATTTTATTATATATATAAGGCACATTTAAAGCATTTTGACCTGGCAGCATGCAGTGTAACACACATATTTACACACATGCTTGTGAACAAATCAAATCCTGAGCCTGTAGTGATTTTTGCTCTCTACCATCCTGGCATTGTGTCTTTGGTGGTAAACAGATGGATCTCCATGGAGAGAAATTGGCACAGCGGCTACGGTTTCCTCCTTGAACCTGCCAGATATAAGGAGAAACATTTGTTTTTAGAAGGGATTTCTCTCTTTCACACACACACACTTTTCACCTGGGCGTTAATGGAAGAATGTGAACTCTTTAATCAGAGACCAAGTGCTGGCAGGTCAGGCCAGTGATACTACACTTACTCTGTACACACAGTAAAGTCAATTTATACGTCCGTCAATGTTGGAAGTTGATGAACAGTCAGCGAGTTAGCTACAAATCCAAACCACATATTTGTTTGCTTTGTGTTTAAAGTTAGATGAGACAATGTCACTCATAAAGTCCCGGTGTTCTGCAAAAATACGATCTGATCTTCACCAAAGAAAAATAAAAACACTTTTGTGTTTCTAAGCTGATAAAACGGTTGTTACTGTCTAATTCGAAAACATTTTAATAACTGGTTGAACCACCTTTGGCCGTAAAAACCTCAAGCACTTCCTGTAGCTCAAACTAGACCAGTGCTATGTCCAGGAGGAACTTTGGACCATTCTTCCTCTCAGAACTGCTTCAACTCAGCTATACTTACACACATATATACAGCAAAAATATAGAATTTTACCTCACATGTTCTTTAAATTGGTTTCTATTATCCATTAGTGGTATTGGATCCTCAGACATTTCCACACTTGTTTCAGTTTGCTGGTGTAGCTGCAGATATTTACAGCTAAAATGGCATTAAACCGAATACACTATTGACTCCCAAACAGAAAATTACAGCAGCACTCCTTATCCTGACCTCCTTAATGATACATTATAGTGTCTGTGTGTGTACGTGTGTGTATACACTGACCTTTCCCAAGTGTTAGCGGGTCTGAGCCATCACAGGAGGTATTAATGGACTAATCACATTAAACAGAGAATCATTAATCATCTCCCCTCAGTGCTGTCACTGCCACGCAACGCCTAATCAACTCTATTGTTTACACACACGCGCGCAGGCTGGCATGAGCCTGGCACTAACACCGACGCGCATACACATGTACGCACAGCACGAGTGTGTGCAACTGTGCATACAGGACATGCAAAAGACACAGCAAAGCCAACAATGTACAACTTTTCAGCAAAAACACCTCACAATCGTTTGGAGACATAAGGACCTTCACCTTCAATGCTTACACTTGTTGTCTCTTTTTGTTTTATCACCTTCAGTCCTGACATTTTTCATTTTTATTTCTCTTGCATCATCTACATCGTAATTTCTGTGTTGCTTCTCTTCCTCTCATTTTGTATACCGCATGTACTGTACGTCTTTTCTTTCCAACCCCCCCCTCCACTCACACACATCCTTCTCCTCTCTCCCTGACTCTCCATTTTTCTGCCTCTTCACCCTGTACACTCTTTTGCTGATTCAGCAGCAGCATCATTAAGATCCTTGGTAAAAGGCAAGACACTCACACACACTTTGCATCTTTAATAGTCACACAGCTGAAAGTGACATGATGCTGAACGAAGCTAAACATTTAAAGGTTTGTCTTTCAGGTGTATTCTTCATGTTGTCTTTAATCAAATGTTGACCAGAGTTACTGATTGGTAGCAAAACATCTACACTACTGCATTTAACAGAATCTTATTTTCCACTATCTACTTGTTTTTTGCGCCCTGGGCTGCGTCTGTTGAGATGTCTTCTTTGATAACACTGTCACTCGTGTTTTCATCATAATCTTTTCTTTTATCTCACCCCCACTTCTGACATACGGTTGTGCATTGCTGTAATAGCTCAAACATTAGCATGACTTCTACAGTACTGTGTCTGCATCATCCTAACACGCCATAATTGTATGTAAGTATGTTATCTTGTTTTCTCTTTATTAATATTTCAACCTGTTTTTGTCCATTAATGTGGCCCAAATGCTGTCGTAGAAAATTCATTCAAAATTTCAGAAGAAGTGTGTTATTACTTTTTTTGTCTCTGTCTTAATAAATATAGATATACATCTTTACTGTGTAAATTAGCAGTAGACGTGATTACTTTTACTGACTTTAATTCAGAACATTTGTACCGACTGTGCCCTGATACTTTTATACTGTTCACCCACCCCCTGATTTTCTTCCTGTAGCGCGCGCTCCCCATCATGACCACTGCGTGTGTCCCTAAATAGAGATGTACCCCCCGACACCCCACCCCTTGGTGCACCCCCCCCACAACAGTATATGTATATATGTATATATATAAAATCAAATAATGAAGAAACTAAATAATAAAGAAACTGATTAAATTATCATCCTGCTGCATAACTGACTACAGTATATGCTAACAAGTCACCTTATTTATACAGTTTCACCCCAAAAGCTACAAAATGTACATATACTGTATGTATTTTGTATTTTAACTGAGACTGAAGGTTAAGTAAAGCTGCTCGTTTCTGCACCACTTCTCATCCAAGGGCAATGAGCAGTTTACTCACCCCAAGGAATTTAGAATTTTATGGACTATCACTAAAAGAACGTTGCAAAAGCAATTATCTCACTTGATAAGTCACACAAAAAAACATGTTCTTTGTGATAATTGTGGTCGTAATGCTGAAGCACTTCATAGCAAGGTTGAACTGTATCAGCTTGAAAGGTAATATTCCGGCAACACCAAACACCAAATCTCATTCATGTCACTTATCACTTATTAAATTAGCATTTTTTTATTTTTTGTATGGTTGGTTTCTTTGTTGACAATGAAATACCACAAAGACCAGTTGGAATACATAAAGCTGACCATAGAGCCCCAATGGTAAAAAGATGATGAACGTAGAACAGACCATTTACAGCTTTTTTCCTCTAAAGAGCTGCCAGTGACCACGGCTCAAATATTCCACCTCCTCACTCTCCTGTTTTTCCTCCACTCATCTAGTCTAACTATCAAAGTCCTGGAAAGTGTGAGTGTGAATGATTAGACATGGATAGCAGGAGGATCGGAAGGAAAGAGCAGGGGAATTCCTTAGAGGGGGCTTGCCCACTGAATACACGTACTAACACAAATAATAATATGTAGGGAAAGAGAAGAAAAGAAGGAATTGAGGAGAGATAGAAGGAAGAAAGGACAATAGACTAGCAAGGAAAAAGATGAAGGAAACAAAGAGAAGTAGTAGATGAAAAGACTAAGTAACTTCAAGTCAAGTATGTAGTAAAATGACAAAAGCAAAGATCTGTAAAAACAACAATACAATGCAATTGCAGATTGTTGTATAATAATGTAATTTTAGGAGACAGGGTTGTTATTTAGACCAACATATTCTCTCTCTTTTATATTTAGGGGTAATTGGTGAGTCCAAGTTACCCATAGGTGTGAATGAGAGAGAGAATAATTGACTGTCTCTGTGTCAGCCCTGTGATAGACCCGTGGCATGTTCATGGTGTACACCTCGTCTCACCAAATTACAACTGCGATAGGCTCCAGCACCAGATGGTTTACAAATCTAATGTAATTAAAGCATCAATGAAATGTTCGTTAGCAGTCTTTACTAGTGCCCTGGTAACCAAATGGTTATAGTGAGTGCCATGTAACTTCAACATCCATAGTTCAGGTCTGACTGAGTCCCTTGCCTCACCCTCTGTGTGTTTTCAACATACCTTATTGATACAAATCTCAGCTAAAAGTGAGTTACATTTTAATACAAAAGCTACCGAATGGGAAACAATAAGAGTAATAATGTACAAGTCCAAGAGAGAGATTCCAGAACAAATGTATTTAAACCAATCAGAAAAGAAAGCTGGGCAAAAATCCTGTAAGAGAAAAAATGACCAAGCAGATTTACATGTAGAGAAGGGAGGGGCAATACCTGAACAAAGAGACATGAATAATTAAAAAATCATGACACTTATTATAGCTATAAATTGCTGAGACAAATGTATGTGCTCCACCAGCCATTTTGTGGGAAAAAGCTAACTTCATCCATAAAGCATGTTACAGTGAGGATAAAAATGAGGGCAATGTGAATTAAATTATTATTAATACCTTTGCTAACTAAGAATACAAACAACAGCTAGAAGACGTAGAAATGGAAGTAAAAAAAACAAGGAAGAACAAGTGTAAAAGCTGAGAATGAACACATCAGAGAAAAGAGAAGAGTATTTTAGCCAACATCTAATTTGTAAGATGAGAGAGAGACAGAGAGCTAACCAAGTGGAAAACACCATCTAGAAAACTATGATTAAACCCTTCCACTGTAATAATGAGATCTACTCCAATCCTTTTAACACCATCCTTCA